>OX235279.1:25943613-26443314 GCA_944472155.2 Trichobilharzia szidati | reverse complement strand
ACACAGTTGATTGTTCATAAACATATCATCATTTTTATAACTACACAACTTCGAAACTTCATTTTTACAGTTCTTATCATTCTTTCCTATTTGTCGTAAGGGTAACGGAATTTGCCAGATGTCCGACTGGACAGGTGCTGAATCATTCCTATCACAGGTAATTCCAGTTGAGCGCGGCCTGCTTGAACCATTGGGCTACTGAAATTGCTTTCCACAAAAAATGCCTAAGTTCCTTTGGATTTATAATTGTTTTAATCGTCTAGTTAATTCAAATGACTTATACATGAACTTGCAAGCTGATTTAACTTGATTCCGAGTAAACGCTGTGCAATTTTTCAACATAGAAAGGTATATTTCAGATTATTACTTTACAGCGGTTAGGACTCTCGCTAACCATGCACTTGGTCTGGGGGTCGATCTCCTGCCGACGCACACCTGATATTAATGGTTGGCCTGCGAATTCGGGCTGCCGATATCGCAAGCTGAAAATTCCACACTTGTATCAAAAATACGGTGTGGAATCAAGATATAATTTAAAAAATCATGTATGCAGAAAAAGTATTTTGGGAATAAATACGCTGGAATTTTTTGTATCATGTGTTCACATATAGTCTGAAATAAAGCATTATTGTTATATTAAAATAAAGCTTCAAGTAACAATCTCTCCCCTCCCCAATATTTGTTACATTAGATTTCATATATGTCATCTTTTCCCATCCTGTTGTAAATTTGTATATAACTGCATAGAATGCTATAGCTGATTTATTCTCTAGGTTTCTTGTCTTATTAGGGTCAATTAATCTAGATTCCGCTCGGTTTTAGTGCTCTGCTATTGTAATTGACCCCAGCCTTCTATTTGGACCTATGTATTTCACCTCGGCGTATTAAAAATAAACTGAATTAATTTGTCAAGTGTTGATTTGCAAGTATATGACTAGTTACAGGTTTCATAACGAGTTGACATCAGTTAGAGAACCATTTCTTAAACCTGGGAGTGTTGGACAGCTGTTTCGTCCTATTTCGGTACTCTTCGCAGTATGCACCCACCGCGAGGTTTCGAACCCAGGACCTTCCGGTTACAAGGCAAGCTTGTAGACCGTTAAGCCACTGGGAAGCACCAGTCCAGTGGTCAGTGAATTCTAACTTCCGCCAATTCATGATAATATGTTTAGCACAACCATCAGGCTGATGATGAGTCCCGAACTAGGGCGAAACAGGCGTTCAGTTCTCCCAGCTGATTTTGAAATGGTTCTCTAACTGATGTCAGCTCATTATCGATTCCGAATTATTTTGCCTAATGGACAGGATCCTTTAACCTATACAACTTGCTTTTTTTTGTTAGTCAGCTTGTGTATTTGTGAATACCACATTGTTGCCTGCCGTGCTAAGTAAGAATCTCACCTGCCATTTCAGAGGTCCCATCTTTGGATGGTAACACTAATGGTGTTTTAAATCTCTTATTCGTACTGTTTTCATCTTGCTGTGTATATTTGGGATTCATCTTACTATTATTATTATTATTCGTACAATTTCCTATTCTTTTGTACTATTTGTTTTTTTTGTCCTACTGTGGCGTGTGCTACTGATAAGATTCATCAGTAATAGTATATAAATAGACGTTCATTGGCTTAAAAACATCAAGCTTCAGGGAGATAGATTTGATGTCATAGAAGGCGAATGATACAGCGTTGCGGAGGAACATGGGAGACGTGCAACGAACACAAAGAAACACAATATGAAGGAAGGGCAGAAGTAGCAGGCACAACACGGAAGGTCTATGCAAATAGTGCATTGAAGATGAGGTGTACATAATTTCGCTATATATAGAGATACAGAATTGCAAATAAACATTCCTTTACCAAACCTCTAGTCCTCTACAGTTATAATACTATCAACGAACTAAACAGCCTCCCAATTTTGTGTTGGTTGTAGCGAAATATATTTTATCTGAAACACCTTTCAGAAGAAGAAACCTAATGAAAGTATCACAGTATGAGACAGTAGTCTTTCGTCTTCTACCGTTACACTGTTCCTTAAATATTTCTTTTATCTTGTTTTCACTGACCCCTGGTGGAAGGAATAGCTCCACAATTATCCCGGATGTCTGGAAAATTGTACTACCACTCCTACGGGGATATGAACGGTCGGAAAATCCATCTGTAGAAAAATGACCTAGACCGGACAATATCTTCACTATAATAGATTCTATCCTAAAAGCCATAAGTTGTGGATTAGTGAGGACATTGTACGACAGAGCCGGGAGGTTATGTTCACCCAACAAGGTTGTGGGAGAATTAAGCTTTGTTCGGAAATGCACCTAAGGGAAAATCGGCATCCAAAGGGATTTATCTAAAAGTACAGCAAAGAAAAGGACGGGAAAATGAAGCATCCAACGGTTGAAAATAAAAAACTGTTTATTTGTTTCCCATTCAAAGAAGAAGAGGTATCACAAAAGATGGACAAGAGAATGAAAAGGGTAACAAAATTATGCTTCCCTGAAGCTAAGCTCGCAACACTATACAGCACCACATACTCTATAAGTCAGTCTAAACTGCGTAAGTGCTCCGATGATGCCAACTCCAAATGTGTTTATAAATTTACACGCATTTACGGGAGCAAATACGTTGGAAGGACAGAAAGCAGTGTTTCCATCCTCTGTTTTCAGAGCATGCCCCAAGAAACCTATGTCTGAAGGGAAGCTGATATTCTCAACGTGTAATCAACAGACATCTTGTGTTTACGTGTCATTTCGTCGAGATTTCCGAATCATCCTTCAAAATATTAAGCATAAAAAGCACAGTAAATTAACAACGATTTGCTGAAGCAATTGCAATCAAGCCTTTTAAACCAAACTTATGCATACAGAAGGACAATGTGTAGCCAATCTCTCATTAGCTTGGTGAATGCATGACTGACTAATCATCTATATTAGTGAATATAGCTCACTGATCAAGTTTTTTTTCAATCTTATCAACTATCGGCTTCTTGAGTTGCTATGTTCACTTATAAGAGAAAACACTATTGATTAGGTTTTCCTGTTTTTCGTTTTGTCTTCTTCTCCCTCCCTTGTTCTCTACTTTCAGTGGCATATAGATCGATGGTAACTTAGACTAACGCCAGCTGTAATTCTTACATTTTGGATGCGTTAACCAGCCATAACGTTTTCTCTACTATCATTCAAACACAGAGGTATGTTGTTTCATCATTCTTTAAAACCATTGTAATTTCACGCAATGGTCTTGAGCAGCTGATGAGTAGAATCTGTGAAACAGACTGGTAATATCATTTTATGCTGAAAATCTGGGCTTTATTTCTTGTTTTCTGTCTATATATATAGAAATTTATCAAGGGAATCAGGTGGAAGAACTATAAAATTCCCCTCTTCTGCTTTCTTGGTCATGTGTTTCTTGATGAACTATTCTGGATGGCTATTTTCAGTCAAGGTATCATATACAATCCTTAGTTCATCTTCAGTTATCTCTTCCGAGTATACAGCTCTAAAGCTATGGCTGAGTGAAGGTTCTTACTAAATTTCTTTTGTACTGGAGAGGAACGAAGTTATGAAATGTGTATATTGTCCTGTCCATCTGCTCTTCCTATGCATATTTCTCTTAATATTACCACCTGGTTTTCTTGTATGGAGGATATCTAGGATGGCAATTAATTCTTATTTTAAGATTCCTCTTCACACGTGAAATCGATAGCACAATATACTTCAGTGAATTCAGTTATTATTTTGTTCCTGTCCGAATGATTATCACAAAGAATAAAGGTGTCATTCATATACCAGCAATAAAATGAGGATTTTCTGCTAAGGTTGTTTAAAGGACCATTCGTAGATGATTTTAGTTTTATCTGCTTTCGCTGTTGAGTCTGTCTTTTGGTTAATACACCGAGCTAGCTGAGTGAAGTGATTTTGTTGGTTTGTGTGCGACATCAATTCCTAAAGGTTTGAAAAGTGTTGCAGTGATTTCTGAGATGTCGTGTTTTTTATATGGCAGGGAGATTTTCTTTGTGCTTTCCTTGGAGGCCTTTGATTTGGTTGGTTGGCTTGGGGGTAAGTGTCACTTGATGAAGTTCCGAGGATATCCAATCTTTTGGAAGACGTCCATGATACATCTTTCCATACTGAAAATCAAATGGCCGACCAGAAAGAATTAGTGACGAGATACTCTGGAAATGAACGAATCAACCAAGAGACGATCGCTCAGCAAATATGTGGGGGATCAAATACTCAGTTAGGGCAGCAACAATCTATTAACACACAAAAGGAATTTTGTACAAACACTATTCAAGATAGCTAGTCAGGACTCATTGCAGCACTCCCACCTTAAGGAAAATTAAAGAAAGATATATCATGGATGTCTTCCAAAAGATTGGATATCCTCGGAACTTCATCAAGTGACACTTACCCCCAAGCCAACCAACCAAATCAAAGGCCTCCAAGGAAAGCACAAAGAAAATCTCCCTGCCATATAAAAAACACGACATCTCAGAAATCACTGCAACACTTTTCAAACCTTTAGGAATTGATGTCGCACACAAACCAACAAAATCACTTCACTCAACTCTGTGTCAACCAAAAGGCTCAACAGCGAAATCAGATAAAACCAGTATCATCTACAAAATAAGCTGCAATGACTGCGAAAAACACTATATTGACCAAAGTGGACGTCCCCTTCGTCTTCGTATCCATGAACATAAACTAGCCGTCAAAAGACATAACATCCACTCCCTCATTCAAATCGCCTCACTGCATACAGACAACCATGGACATCAGTTCGACTGGGACAACCAGAGTTCAAATATTAGACAGAGGAAACACCAAGAATTTTTAGAAGCCTGCCTGGTATTCCAGTGAATCGTCAATCAGTAAACACATCGACATAGACAAAATTTACCAATTGATAAGAAGGAAATCTCATACACAAAGGGTCACACTTCACGTCAAGGAAACAACACAAGTAGCCTAGATGGTGTGAAGACACACAAAACCAACCAATCACGTTGAGGGGCCACCAGGAGAGATGACCAATAAACTCGTGGAGAAATCTAAAAGTTCACTTCAATTCAAATTGAAGTATGCGCTGAAGATGTTGCCTAGTAGGGCAATAATGAAAGCTTCGCAAATAAACCATCCAGCTCAGGGGACACAACTACATAAAAAGGACCATTCTCTAGTTTAATTAGAAGGAAATCTGCTTATATGAGACCCGGTGGGGAGTCCGTTGCCACCCCGTCCACTTGTCTGTAAAGTGTGCCATCAAATTTAAAATTTGCATTCATGGTGTTCACCTTAATAACAACTCTTTTAGGATTTCTGTTGGGATGCCAATATGTATCGACTGGTTATACACTTGTTCACATATGTAGTTAACCGTTTCTACTAGAGGTACATTTGTGAACAGAGATGTTATATCCAAAGATATCATAGTTATATCCTCGGTATTATTATCTTTGATTCTGTCTACGAATGCAAACATATCTTTGAAGCAATGTTTCACTATCTACCCATGCAGAGGTTTGAGAATATTCACCGACCATCTAGCAAGAGCATGGTAGAGATAATTTTACATGTCGAGTATGAGCCTTAACGGTACCTCCGGTTTATGTAGGGTCTGTTTGCGTAGGCTGTATGACCTTGGCGTGTATCTCCCAGCTGGTCTGAGTTCTTCATTTAAACTTTCAGGAAGTAGGTGTTCTTCGCTTAGTTTCTTCAAACGCCTGGTTAATTCACTCTCCTTTTTTTTAGTTATTTGCAATCCTTCTTCTCATCAAGTTTTTGGAACATCTGTGTGTGTGTGTGCTTGTGTATGTCTTTCAATATATTTAAAAGCACCAATATTGATAATGACGACTATTGTAGAATATTATATATATATATATATATGTAAGCAAAAGGTTCACATTTTAATTGTATTTTTTATCAATCAACACAATACTCTACCATTTTTATTCAATGTATCACATGTATGTACATGCATATACACATATTGATATCGATTGAACACATTGAACAGTCAGATACAATGATTCAAAAAATAAAGTAAAATAAAATAAGTATAAGAATAAGAATTATCTCATTAATTGAAAGATAAAAATAATGAATTTTTAATTAAATAATAATCTTTATGTCTTTTTCTATTTTTCTCAATCTCTCTCTCTTTAATTTTCATCTCTACTTCCTGCCTGGAATAGACATGCCTACATAATAATGAACATGAAGCAGACGCCCAAAATGCTTTACACAATCTAGTCAAAAGTCATTCAACACTGGTTACTCATTCATCATGAGAATAACTTTATGTATACGCATGGTTTGTGTTATAATATTTATTAAAATGAGCTATAGAGTATAATAAAACTTGAGAATGACTCATCACAAGTTGAATTAATCAACTATCTAATACACTAGTCATCTAATATTATCATTATTATTATTGAGTATAATTTTAAGAAATCTGAGCATCACTTGAAATACTCACTGGGTCATGAAGCAAATTCAGGGAGGAAAGTGCTTCTTTATCGAAGAAGTCATCTTCACAGGCTGGCTGTACAGTAGTCGTATTTACTAAAAGTATATACTAGTCCATTATTGAGTAATAGGAGGTGCGGCTTTTTTCCTTCACATTCCCCAGTGGAACATAGGACTTCAGGCTAGTGGCTTGAAGTTTCTGTAGCAGTGTTTATTTTACAGGATGGGGTTGCTATCCTCATGCCTAACCTTTCCTCTTCACCAGCATTATTTCTGGGTTAGCGAGGTAAAGGAGTGCGTCGGTCGCCGGGGATCGAACCCCGGACCATGTGGATGGTCGGCGAGCGTCCTAACAGCTATGCCACCGACGCTACAAGTAAAAATAAACGATGTAAATTACATAATACTCAACAACGGCACAAAGGAAGAAGGCGTTAGCAATTTGATAAGTAATTATTGAGTAGTGAGAAGAAAGGTAGTAGTTGAGTGTGAAGAGGGTGAGAAAATGTACACAAGAAACACATGAGAGTGATAATAGTGAATTAATAATTAATAAAAGTAAAAGCAAATTAGTCATTAAAAATAAAAAAATAAAAAATTTACAAGGAACGACGAATGAAGAGGTTAAGACGATGGTAGAATGAGAGACTGGACAAACCTCTTCAGAGTTCGCGGTTCAGTTGACGAATTGACAACACCTACGCCATACACAAATGCCGAAACCCGACGCCCTTTGTACCATTTGGTCTCACCTCGTTGATAATCATGAAAGACGACTGTGGTGAGACTGCGTGGCTTGAGTTCACCAAGTGCTCGAGAATTGATCTAGTAACTGTCTTGCATTGTCCCTTTGCTAACCATGTCGGATAATGTTCAGAGATGCGTTTGAAAAGTGTGTGGCAGCTTTGTGTGGCCAATATAACTAGCTCCACACGAGCAGATGAATTTATCAATATACACTGAAGTGGCTCGTCCAAGGAGGCAGTTTGTCCTTCACACATCCACTGATGATTATTCGGTTGTAGGAATTGATTGGTAGGTTAGCCGAAAAGAAGGCTTTTCTCAGTGATCTGGATAAACAGCAGTTCTTCAGAACCTCAGGTGGGGTGTCACCTTTAAATTCAACATTCATGAATAGCAGTTTCTTCGGCACCATGTCGGGTTCTTTCGGGTTATTGCTTTACTTTCATGTTTTCTCGATGAATCTCGAAGGACATCCATTTTCCAAGAGAAACTGTCTGAGTCTCTCTTCAGCTGACCGTCGATTGTATCACTGGTAGGCTCATATCCTTCTTATTCTTGAGGATAAGGAGTGCATCAAATTTCTCTTTTTTCTCAAAGAGAACCAACTGTGAAAATTAGTGTATTGACCATTCCATGTTGCTTTCCTGTAGACTGGTCTTTGAAGGGAACCGTCAAATCTCCATTTTAGGAAAACATTCAAGAAATGGAATTCTGAGTTCATCTCTGATTCCGACAGGAACTGGATAGCATGATGGTAATTGTTAAACTCCTTAGTTATCATCTCGATGTTGTCATACTCGTTACATATGATGAAAGTATCATCCATGTATCTTTGGTACACACATGGAAATTGTCGATAGTAGGTCGTAACATACTAATTTCTGGACTCGCCAAGAAGCAGTCTGCAAGTAGACGACCCAATCTATACATGCATTCATGCTTGTAGATGAAATGTGATAATAGTCATATTTATGTATAGATAATAGAGACTTATTAGTTGTACCAAAGAAGAAAAGACGTTCAAGAAAGAGGTTCCCTTTTCCAGAAATACCATTCTCAAGCTGTACATTTCAACAGATTTGTCCTAAACCAGTATAAATGGAGTCTGGTTGGAACATAATTCGATACAGCAAGAAGGATATGTTGATCAAGTAGCAGACTAGACTAGATTAGACTATGAGGAGAAATTCTTGAAGGAGATAACTAGCGAGAAATGAGTATTCGAAAAGGTTTATAAGTAAAAAAATATCATCAGAGACTGTTTTTAAGACGAAGATTTATATAAAGTTATCTTTCAAGGGAGATAATATTATTTCCAAATTCCCATTGACGCATTGAGAAAATAACAACAGACTGAGAGAAGAAATCATGCATTCCTCTTCAATTAGTTCCTCATCATCCACTGGCTGGCTGGCTAGCTCTACATTAATATATGGCCATTTTCACATCAAAATGTTTTATCAATCAAGTGGCCATTTCATTTAATCAGTTTTAGGTGTAGCAGGGTGGAGACGGTGAGATTAAGAGGTCAAAAGTCATCAAAACATCAATTAACTAATAGATGTTAGTAACAGCATATGCAAGTTCTGAAGGAGGGAGAGGGGGGGAAATTAATTAATTACGGAATTCAAGATGAGTTGATTCTTCGGGGTTGGCAACAAGTTATCACATCATCAAGAAATTTGTAGAATAGCAATGATGACTACGAAGAATAGGATGACTGAGAAGAGTTACGTGAAACGCAAACAAGCTAAAAGAATTAGCTAGAATTGTAAAGACTGTGAAAATTAACAAAAGGAAAAAATAGTTACAAGAGGAGGGGAAAACATCGTTTTTCAAAACTTAATACATATTATGTAGTTGGTAGGTATGTGGAGATAGAGATAGTGAGAGATTGGTTACTTAGTGAATACTGACTCGTTCATCGAGTCTACACACACAACACAACACAACGGTTGCAATAGAAGTAACTCATTGTCATCACCAGCTAATACAATATCAGAGATATGCAAGATATTATTACCGACAGTCAGTCAGTCAGTAATTCAAATCAGAGCAGGATAATAAATAATGCTAAATTGTATTCTATTTCAATTCAATTCACGTACACATTATAACATTCTAGCACCAAGTTATTTATTTATTTAACTATAAAAACAGTCGTCTTATTTCCCTTCCCATCGGATTGTATTTGACTTATAACACTAATATGATTATTATTTCCGAATGCACTTTATCTTATGTTGACTTTATTCAAATGTCTAATCATCAGTTTTTACTCATGAATGTAAATGAAGCAAGAAAGTGAGTTGTGTGAGTAGTGCTTTGATATGATTGTGATTATAAGTAGTGGCAATGATAGATTGTGCTCGAAGTGTGTGGTTATCAGTTAATATTAACTGTATAACACTGTGTGATTTATCAAAATAAAATCTTATCCATAATGGAGTTGTACTCTACCACACTGCCCAAGTTTTGTACTTATATCAATATCCACTTATTGTTTTAAGGAACTTCTACTGAGATGCACTGTAAAAGGCCAATTCTCTTTCTATAGTGAAATATATCGTCAAAAAGATGGTGTAGATATGGAATCACCTCTGGGCCCACTGCTTGCAGATATTTTCATGTCGAAACTAGAAAATGGCTAAAATGGCTACCCACAACGTTTCATCACAAAATCCGTGGAGCTTAAACAACTGAAACCGCTTATACTTTCTGCTGGCAAAAAGCTTCTCTACTTAAATCTATAATTCAATGGAGACGCATTTGCATAAGTACTGAGAAACAGCGTGCCCCAATCGTCGAAGAAAACCTTCTTTGCGGATGAACACCAACTAACCGTGATATAAGAATAAAAATTGTGCACTGTGGTAGAGTATAATTCCATTATGGGTAAAATTTATTTTGATAAAGTCTCACAGTGTTATACAGTAGTGTTTACTGATGACGTTTCGAGCACAGTTTATTGCACATAATCATGTGAATGTACTCACAAAACTTTCTATTTCCGTTCAACTAATTCCATTATTTTCCATCTCTTGATTTGATTGGTATTTTCCATATTTCGGGTATGAGTGATAATGAGTCATTCCTGTTGCATGTGTTGGGTGTAGACTCGATGAACAAGGATTCAGTAATCAACCTCTCCCTCCACCTACCTATATAACTGTTGGCCAGCCTCATAAATGTGCACGTACTAATCCGCCTGCTGCACACGTGGAGCACACACACACAGTCACATACACGGCCGTACTCAACGTTTGCTTTCCAAACGTATGATCGAACACTTCCCCACAGTCGTGGTTTTATAAAGAAGATAAGGATCGCCCACACCACACGATGGACGTGATGTATCTTAGCACCGGATACATAGTTGTTATTTTTGTTTCGTAATTGTATTATTTTCTTCTATCAACCCTTCTTATTAAATTTCTAGCTTTTATTACCACTGTTGTTAACTTGACTCTTGTTCAAATTTTAGTTGAATTCTAGTCACTCCCGTCCATTGTATTGCTCCACTCAACTTATTTATTTTATTTTTCTACCCGATTAACGCATTTTATTTTACGCGGTTAGTTATCTAAAACAATTTATAATCCTAATGAAACATCTTTGGAAATATTCGTTTTGTTGTTAAGACAGTTTACTATATTGAAAATATTTCTTTCCCTTAGTATGAAATTTAAAACAAGCAACAACTAGGGGAGAGGGGGGAAACACTATTTGATGAATTTTCAAGTATTAGTTTTGCAGGGATTTTGTTTGATTGGTTGGAGGACTTCATCATAAGCTGATATCAGTTAGAAAACCACTGGGAAACCTGAGAGTACTGAAGAGTTTTTTCGTCCGGATTTGGTGCTCTTCATCACTACGCACCCACCGGGGTTCGCACCCAAGACGTTCTGTTTAGAAGGCGAGAGAGGTCGTAGTCTATTAGGCAGCCACTGCTAACCGATCCAATGGCCAGCCCATGAGTTCTAACTTCTGCCAATTCTTGACACAGCGCGACAACTTTGTAATGTCTTCTTCGATGAATAAATGCCCTCGCCATCGACCTGCTGAATTAATGAATTCATAAATTTCATTTAGACTCGTTACCTGAATACTCCTCTGCAAAGTTTGTTATATATGCAATCTCCTGTAAAAGTTCAAATGGATACAAAGGCATGAACACTGTGACAGCGAGATATAAGGATCAGTTTCAATAACTATATATTGTCTATCAGCTATGGATCAGTGATATTCTGCTAACATCATTATTAGGTGAATAATACTCTTACTAAAATACTACATTTTAACATATAAACTGGAGTTATTGACGCCGAATGAATACAGTTATAATCTAAATGTCAATCTGAACGAAGATCAACTAAGGCGGAACATTTTATCCAAAAAGAACACGTTCAAACTCTGTTCCAACTGTGGCCAAACTTGAACAAATGTTTCTGCTTCTCACCCAGAGTGCCTCTTCCCTTTATCCCTCTTGTTGCTGTTTTTTTCTTTCGCTTTGCTTATTATTACAATTATTATTATTCGTTATAATCCGCGCCTGCTACTAAGAAGGACAAAAAAATTGTTCCTGTGCCTAACTCACCAAGTAGACTCAATGTTAAATCCACACACATTACCATTACTTCACCCTTTTTTAAATGATGGAAAAACGGCTTATACTTTTAACCTTCACAACCTTCATTGAAGGCTTCTAACGACCCTAAACAATTTGATTATAAACATAGTAGGTTGTACTTCAGATTTCACTGCTATCTTACATTATAATACTGTCTATAGTTTAAACATAGATACCAAATATGTTCACTGTGACTTCCTTGATTACAACACATCTGCCTTCGACTCTATACCTAGGTGTCTTTCGTTAAAGAAGCTTGCTGAGTCACAAGGACAGTGCTGATAGGAAGCAGTACGCTGATGTTCAATGGAGAGTCCTCCACTGCCACCCTCACTTACTCTAGTTGGTGTTGCTAACTCAAGATGAGGTTCTTTCTTTCTCCTTCTCTATTTTACTTCTTCTCACCTGGCTCTCCTCAGTCTGACGAAGCTGATTTTGTTAAGTGTGCCAATGATCCATCTGACGGTTTCTATGCCGGCGGTAACTTTCCAGTCAGACTGTTCCAAAATGAATAACTTCTTATCAGAAATAAGTAAATGGTCCTCGGTAAATCGTCTTTAGCATTATCCCTCCACAAATGTCAGGTGGTCAATTTCACTTTCAGACGCAAGAGTGACATACATGAACTGGTTAGTTGTCACGGTTCCACTATCATAGATGACAATGAAGTCGAAACTAAATCGAATGTTAAATACCTTGGACTGTGGCATTTCCTCTGATCACCTTTCCTCGTCTTCTCATATCATGTTAGTTTCCGAAAGGATATTTCGTTTGACGTTCAATGTGAGAAAGTTAAGACGATCTGGTATCATTCTATTTCTACCGTTACATTTTGTTGATTCTTGTATTCTGACTATACCTCTTTACTACTCCCACCCTTAACCTTCCCATGGCTACTTGCAAAAGACTTAGTTACACTGAGAAGGGCACTAAAAGCTGTCAGTAGGGAGAGTGAGTGGGATTATTGCTAAATCACCTCGTTAATACTATCGTAGATAGACACTTGGATTCCTACAACAATTTACCTAATAGTATTCGACGTCAGACTCTAAACATCCTCTCCATACTCAGCTCTCTCTCTGCATCTATCTCATCACATAGGGGAACTAGAACCACTCATCAAAGACTTACTGCTCGGACGACTAAGTACAAAAACTCTACAATCCCTTATTTAGCCAGCTGGGACACATTTTATGTGATGAGAAAAGTGTAAGGCAGGAAATTACCAACTTACTGAGGAACTCTAAGTAGACGACACTTTTCTGTCTTATTTTCATTATTGCATTGTCGTCAATATTCTCACTTGATTTTATTTTATATTCATTTCTTATTGAAAAATATTATAAGTGTAAATTATTATTTATGTAAATGTCCTATTTTAATTATTACCCTTCTAATAAGAAAATTAGATGCAATATTGTATTACATGCTGAAAATTCCATATTTGTTACAAAATTACTGTTTGGAATAAACCTGTTCTTATTATTGTTTCATTCGACCATTGTTTCAATACTATCGAATTTTCCATTTATATTATCCGGACCTATTATTAATGATATTATCTCTTTTCTCAATATATGCCTCCACCTAATTCATTTCACATATTGGTTATTTCATGACGAATGAACTTCCCATTGCAGTCTTACTATCTCCTCTTTGATACATACTATTTTGTACTAACCACTCCGCACCCCTGATACCTTTGATAACCTTGAACTGACTTACTTGTCAATTTTTTTCCTATCCCATATTCTACGAATCTGTTATGATTAATCACCACAATCGTCTCCCATTTCACCGAAATATTTTGTAATTGAATTCAGCCGAGAGCATGTTTGTTACACAAATACTACCATCTGTTTTGACACCCCATAACTAATCTGTAATTAAGAACACAATATTCAGCGAAGAGACTCTTTTCAACAATAAATTTATTATCGAGCTGTACAATCGTATGTATATGGTTTTTGAGAAATTATATCCGGTGAGGGAATCAAATCAAAGGTGGGAGTGAATACATGATATAATAATATTAGTATGAAACGCAATTAAAATATTTGTGATTATAATCATAGTTAAATGTCAAGTAGCAAAACAATTAATGCCATATATAGAATAATACACAAAGTGTATAGATGTTGGAAAGGGGTGCATAATTATAGGATTAGTAGACAAAAATAAAATATTACATAATCTGATGTGAAATTCAATACTGTAAAGTATAATTGTTTTGGATTTCGAATGACAAGTATGACAAGCAGAAACAATTCAAAGTGAGAATAGTAATAATAATAATAATATTGAAGGTAATCGTAGTAATGAGGAAAAGGTACATAGATTAACTAAATAAACAAAATAAATAAACAAATGTCTATCCCTCTATAGTGAAGGCAGAAGTAGGGATTGTATATACTTCTTTTGAAGACAAAGGTCTGGCTGCCTTGAATTCATGGATGAATAACCAACGCCTCCACTGTATTTAGAAGTCTGTAACGAAGAAAACGCGGTCAGCAAGTTAACATGCATGGATCCGATAGATGATGATGTTAACGTCATGGTGAGAGTTGGTGTGGAGTGACACAGAAGTCGATCAAGTATCGTAGAATAGAGCTTCACACACCCTTCCTTTCTCCGTTGTCAGACCATGCTGGTGGAATGCGTTCTCGTATCCGTGTGGAAAGCGGCATACTCTGGCTACGGCCAATATACTTTGCTTGCTCCACAGGATCAGGTGAACTGATAGATGAACATGGACGCGGCGAGACTGGGGAGCTTATCTTTTAAGGAGATGGAAAACAACTTACGGCTGGTGGACGTCATTTGTAATTTTTCAGCAAAGAACATCTTACTGACTGGTTTAGAGACACAGTTTTTGAGCATATCTGAAGCTTGATTACCTCTGAATTCCAAGTTGATGAATAAGGTTTTCTTTGAAACTGAGTTGGTGACCAGTTTAGACTGCTTATCTTTCGTGTTACTGTCAATAAATCGGTTCGGGTAACCGTTTTCTGCTACGATGGCTTTTAGGATGTCAAGTTCTGAGTCAATGCAATGAGAACTACAGATATTTCTTATTCTAAAGCAGAGCGAATGAATTTGGTTACTTTTCCCGGAGATAGGCACTCAACTATAGAAATTAGTTGGTTTTCCGTTCCATGTACGTTTCCAGTGGATGGATCTTTTGAGAGATCCAACATTGCGTCTGCTAAGGCACACATCAAGAAACGGAATGCTTAGTTGAGATTCCTTTTCTATAGTGAATTGTAAAGAAGGATGGCAGTTGTTGAAAGCAAACAAGACATCATCAAGAATTACGTTATTATCGCAGATAACGAAAGTGTCGTCTACATATCTTTTCTAAATGTCGAAATGATCGATGGTTTGACTAAGCTGAAGGCTTTTAAGCTTTGCTATAAAACAATCAGCCAGTAAAGGCCCCAGTGTTGATCCCATGGCAATGCCATCTATCTGTCTAAAAATCTCATTATTGAAGGTGAATTGAACATTCAACGTGCATCTCAATAAATGTTCTTTGAGGTGGATTGTCGGCAACCCTATTTCTAAATTATGTGTATCATTATAATCACATATATACCAAACAGTTTCCATAAGAGTTACACTGGTAAATAGCGAAGTTCCATCTAATTTTTTTTTTTTTTTGATTTACAGCTTGATTTCCACACCGTATTTTCAGTACAAGTGTGGAACTTTCAGCATGGATATCGGTTGCCCAAATTCAGGCATACCATAGATATCGGGTGTGCGCCGGCAGGGGTTCGAACCCCGGACCATGTGCATGGTCGGCGAGAGTCCTAACCACTGTGCCACCGACGCACAGAGAACATGACTTAGTCTGAGACATTAAAATCTCTAATACTCTCAGTAAATTTAAACGTATCATCAATGGAAAACTTAGACACTAACCTTCTTACTAGTTCCAGTATTTCAGCTAGCCATTGAGCGATTCCGTGATAAGCAGAACCCGCCTTATCGAGAATTGGACGAAGGGGTAATCCTGTCTTGTGAATTTTTGGTAGTCCATACAAAAGTGGTATTTTGGAGCCTACTGGTGGGATGCGTTCATTGACATCTGAAGTGATTGCTGACTTATTCCTCATGTTCTTTAAGACATCATTCAGTTGATTTTCGATCAGATGTGTCTTGTTCTTTTCACCATCGGGTTTGGCGAATTTCATTTGGTCAAAAAGGATCACTGAGATTTTATCGTGATAATCTTGGCGATTCATAACTACAGTCTGTTATTTTCTACGTTAAAATGTATTTGCTACATAACTGGCGATTACTGTAACGCCAACAAGTATTATATTTTATAATTGTAAGAACCTGAAGAGGAGAAATTATTGAAAAGAATATTCTTCGCTCAGATTGACTAGAATGTTTAACACTATTAAATCTTACAATTGTAAGCCTCAGCTGTGTGCAGTAGACGAATACGAAGTCTGGTGGAAAGATTCGGTGGGATACGATGAATTACTTTGAAGGCCGTCGTTTTCTCCACTACATGACCACTATCAATAAAATGTGACAAAATTGAGCTACGGATTGTTTTTGTCTGTCCTTTGCCAAACCACGATGGGAGATGTTCAGTAACACATTGGCCAAGCTGTCTAGTAGTACGCCCAACATAACTGTCACCGCAGGTTTAGTTGAATTGATAAATGCACATAGATGTGGTAGAACTATCTAGCTAATCCTTCTTTTGCGTCGCAATCATTCGTCGACTAGAAAATGACAAACATAGGTATGTTGCATAAAACGTTCTTCGTATACTCCTTGAAAGTCTCTAGAATAAAATCTCACTTGATAAGTCATCATTAAATTGTAACTTAATAAATAGAGGTTTCTTACGTGCAGTCAAAGTCTCAGGTTTTCTCTCTGACGTTTTCGTAAGTTTCTTTATGAAACTACTCGGATAGCCCATCTCCGTCAAGGAATCATGAATATATTCAAATTCCTTTTGTAAGAAGTCACCCGTACATACCTTTCTTGCTCTGCTCGCAAGACATTTAACAACATTCCTTTTATATTTAATGGGCATATAACTAAGGAAGTGCGTGTATTTTCCTGTGAATGTTCTTTTTCTATACACGCTTCTCCCAAGTGACCCATCTTCTCTCCTACTTAGCAAGACATCCAGGAAATGTAGTTTATTTTCCTGCTCCTCTTCACAAGTAAAGGTAAGCGAAGGGTAGATGTTTTTGAATTTCAGCAACAATTCGTCTATGTCAACATTCCCATCAGCTAAGATAAATGTATCATATTTAATTGATAGTGGTCATGTAGTGGAGAAAACGGCGGCCTTCAAAGTAATTCATCTTATCCCACCGAATCTTTTCACCAGACTTCGTATTCGTCTACTGCACACAGCTGAGGCGATAGGCACTCGAACTATTAAACCTAAACTATGCATTTTAAAAGTAGTTCGTACAGCCATTATCCCTCCCTTGGCATATTAAACATAAAAAACTAAGTAAATTTAACACATAAGCCAGACAGGACTGAATTGCAAGATTTTAACATGTCTGAACTAAACTGTCATAAGACTGTTTGAACACTTCTCGTCAATTTGCACATATCCTAAGTAAACTAAACCGTATGTCGGATAAAATGACGATAATAGTAAGCAAAGTAATAATGGAAAAACACTGTAAATAGAAGAAGGAAGGGTATGAAAATTAAAAAGGTAACGAGTATACTACCAAGGTAGATTTAACCTAAGTACCACTGTCTCTCCACTAAGGGCCAGATTTTATTTTGATAAATCACACAGTGTAGTGTTATACAGTTAATATTAACTGATGGCCACACACTTCGATCCCAATCTATCATTGCCACTATTCATAATCACAATCATATCAAAGCACTACTCACACACCATTCACTTTCTTGCTTCATTTACATTCATGAGTAAAAACTGATGATTAGACATTTGAATAAAGTCAACATAAGATAAAGTGCATTCGGAAATAATAATCATATTAGTGTTATAAGTCAATTACAATCCGATGGGAAGGGAAATAAGACGTTTCTATAGTAAAATAAATAAATAACTTGTGTTTACAATCTTATAATGTGTATGTGAATTGAATTGAAATAGAATACAATTTAGCATTATTTATTATCCTGGTCTGATTTTACTGACTGACTGGTGGTAATAATATCTTGTATATCTCTGATATTGTATTAGCTGGCGATGATGATGAGTCACTTCTACTGCATGTATTGTGTTGTGTTGGGTGTGTAGACTCGATGAACGAGTCAGTATTCACTAAGTAACCGACCTCTCACTATCTCTATCTCCACATACCTAACTATATTACATTTTAGAATTTTGACTTTGTCCCTCCCACCATGCTATTGTGTGGTTGTGGGTTAATGCATGCAGTGTGATTGCTGAGTTTCTTTCTAAATTACTTATCTTCGTGGGATCAATCATTCTAACCTCAGCAAAATTCTTATGTTCTGATAGGCAATCTGAATACCCCAATCTACTGATTTGACCTGCGTAGTCTACCTAACTAACAGTGATTGTAAGGTATTGTGTAAATTATATTAATTTGTCTAATTGTGTCAGCCTACAGAGCTTTTCCTATCTGAGTGAGTTTGTAGGTTTAAATACCACCACTGTAATTCCTGCTTTATTAAGAATCCCACATAGGGTCTCAGATGTCCCCTCCCTACATGGTATAACAGTAGATGCCTTATATGCTCTCTTATTTCTATCAGTTATCATCATTAGTTTCACCATTATTTATATTTTGCTTTCAACCTTTTCTCATCTTCCTAATGAATTTGATAGGATAGTTAGCTATTTCACACCAACGCTTCTTCTATCTGTTTTATTTCATCATTTAGGTCGTTTTTTTGTACTACTCAGTGTTGTTATTGCCCTGTTTGTTAGACACTTAACTAAGCCTGCCTTAACAGACAGATAACGAACGGATGAGATGAACTGAAGTCTAAATCTTTATTAGTAGAATGAGTTGGCTTATTGTTAACGCTAGTGTGCAGTTTAACTTCTCTTCGTTTTATTTTACACTCTAACATCACAGCTGATTCTCCTTGTTTATCTTGTGATTCAGAGGTGAATTTTATTCCCTTTACTAGTGAGTTTGTGTGTGTGTGTGTGAAGTAGCTAGAGAGAGAGAGAGAGATGTTCTGTTTTAAACACTGTGTGTGAAAGTGTCATCCACATATCTCCACCATATTTTTGGAGTAGGATTAGGTGAATGTATTAAGAGCAATATTTTCCCAGCTATCCATAAGGACATCTACTACGACGGGGAATATTGGTGATGCATCACATTGCCACACATTCCATTTGTCTGTATAATGATGAGTTTAGATTAGACATGTCTGATCGATTTCACTCATGTATATAAACGAAGCAAGAAAGTTATATGAGTACTCTGATATGGTTATGAGCAAAAATTTGTGCTCGAAGTGTGGTCACAAGTACATATTACTGTACAGCACTGTGTGATTTTATCAGAATTATATCTTACCTATAATGGTGTCAGTGGGTATACCAGCTTTTATCCCCTTTGAATCAGTATTTCTTCATATGTAACATATTGTTTCAGTTGATGGGATATTCTTAAACAGTGATAACACATTTAGTGAGAACATGGTTTGACTTGAAACACTTATGTTTTTAGTGGAGTTGACAAAGTCAAAGGAATCTCTGAGTAATTCGCGGCAAACTTGCCTCCTGAGTGGTTCTAATATGTCAACTAACTATTGGGAACAGTGAGATGGTATGATGAATTCGTCATGTCGAGAATAGGGATGAAGAGGTGTGCCTTTCCTGTTTATTCTCAGCAATCTATAGAGTCTAGGTATATTTAGACCAGATGACCACAGTGATTCGAACGTCTCAGCGCTGTAACGTGCTTTAGTATTTAATTTTTCGGAAGATATCCATTAGCTTAATATCAGTAAAAAGTTTGAGCATTGTAGATTAGATCAAATAAAGTATAATTATATTTCAATAGTTTACACAATGATAAGTTTTGTTATTTAGGAATAAAACAATTCCAACACTGGTGTGAACACGAACAGTAATTTTGCTCGAAATATTACCAATAACAAAACTTATCATTGTGTGTAAACTATTGAAATATAATTATAATTTATTTATATCCGTTAGCTTTTATTCGATTTGCTCCGCCATTATTGTTTTCTTTGACCGGTTTTGTGAATTTGAATTTTTTCAATAAGGTAATAATTCCCATTGTAACATAAGGAACACAGTATACACCGAAGAGACTCTTTTCAACAACGAATTTATTATCAACCTGTGCAATCGTATATATATATATATATATATATATATATATATATATGGTTTTTATGAAATTTTATCTGGTGAGGGAATTGAATCAAAGGTGCAAATGCATGAAATAATAATAATAGTATCAAAAGCAATTAAAATATTTGTAATTATAATCACGGTTATTATCAAGTGGCAAGTGGTAAAACAGTTAATGTCATATATATAGAAATATTCATAAGATGTATAGATGTTGTTGGAAAGGGGTGTGTAATTATCGGGTTAGTTGGCGAATACAAAATGTTACATAAAATAATGTGAAATTTGATATGATTCAATATTATAAAAAATTTTTTCGCGATTTCGAATGTCAACTATGACAAGTGGAAACATTTCAAGGTGAGAATAGCAATAATAATATTAATACTAATAGTAATAATAGAGGTAATCGTGGTAATGAGGGAAAGGTACATAGATTAACTAAATAAACAAAATAAATAAATAAATAAATGTCTATCCCTCTATGGTGAAAGCAGAAGTAGGGATTGTACATACTTCTTTTGTATACGGAGGTCTGTCTGTCTTGAATTCGTGGATGAATAACCAACGCCTCCACTGTATTTACAAGTCTGTAACGAAGAAAATGCAGCCAGCAAATTAATATGCATCGATCCGATAGATGATGATGTTAACGTCATGGTGAGAGTTGGTGTGGAGTGACACAGAAGTCGATCAAGTATCGTAGAATAGAGCTTCACATACCCTTCCTTTCTCCGTTGTAAAAGCATGTATTCACTCACATCTTTGATTTAATTCCCTCACCGGATATAATTTCTTAAAAACAACCAAATATATATACTATTGTATGGCTTGATAATAAATTCCTTGTTGAAAAGAGTCTCCTCGGTGAATACTGTGTTCTTAATACTACAGTGGGAATTATTGAATTTGAATTCGTCAGATGGGATGACTTAGCATTTCCCTGATCCTAGTCCTCGAGATAGTAACCTTGACAAAGATAAAACGTCAAGTCGCTGATAAATTACGTCACTAGACAGAAGGTAAAACACAAAGCTGAGGAAAATTTCATCTTTTCTCGGACTTAATGCACGCTTACATAATTAAAAATCTCATTAGTACAGCTGTCACAGCATTTCAGTTGACTACTCATCATTCAGAGTTATTTTTAAAAAAATAAACAAAAGGCAGTGTGTTTCCCGATTTATCTGTACTGCATACGCCCTTGTCCCATATGCATTGAAAAGCCGGAGCTATTCGTACAATGGAAACTACTCCAACCTAAATACTTACTCGAGTTGAGTCCTTCGATTTTGTTTTGTCACTGCCTTCATTTCCGTGCTTATCCTGTCCACACCTGGCTTGGTCAAAAACGGAATTACCTGACATATTTTAATGCGAGTATTTTTCTAATCCTGTTTAATTTTGTTTCTGTGCTCCTTAATGTCTATGTTCAAATCTGCAAACTTTCATATCAATTTGAAAATTATTATCACTTTCAGTCTCCATTATGTGTATGGAATTAAATGACAGTATTCAAGTGTTGGTTTGTAGGGATTTGATTGGTTACAGGATTTCATCATGAGCTGACATTAGTTAGAGAACCATTGGAAAACCTGGGAGTACTGAACAGCTGTTTCGTTAAATGCCAGTAGTTGTATCTATGCAGACTTATGTACACACATATAAATGCGGCTGTACAGCTGGTTTTGAGGCTGAAATCATCAAAAAGATGAATCTCTGCGGAATTTCATGTCCTTTCCCTCTAACTTGATGATACACAAGATTGCCTTCATAATGACTAGTAACCATCCCTTTACTTCTCCAATCCAGATAAGTGTATCTGTAAGTGGTTCCCTTAATAAATTTCGATAAAGAAAGGAAGAGGAAATTTGCAGTATAAAATGATATGATCCCACTTCACAGGTTCTCGTCAGCTGCACACCCCTATCTGAAATTACAATAGTTATATAAATGATAATATCATACGTTAATGTCTGAGTAGTAGTAGAGAAGAGATAAAACTGACGCATCCAAAAAAGAATGAAAGCATTACAATTTTTAGTTTAAGTTATCATCATCAATTTATACACTTTTAAAGTTGAAAAGAGGGGGGAGGGGTAAGATAGAAAAAAGACAAAACTGATTAACAGAACAGTCTTAGCTTCTAGGTTTACATAGCAACTCCAAAAAAACAAACAACCAAAAGCCGTTACAGTTTATGAGATTAAGATTTGTTCAGTGAGTTGAGATCACTGAATTAGATGACTAATTATTGTAATCAAAATCAAAATTCAGTTACCAAGGGAGTGAGAGATTAATCACACTCTTTTTCTTTATGCGTATGTCTGATTTGGATAGTTTGATTTTGATCGCTTCGGTGAATCGTAGTAAAATTACTCTCCTTTGTCTATTTAATATTTTGAAGGAATTAGAAATCTCTACGAGATGACCAGTGTCAACAATATGTTTGGTAATTGCACTCTGAGAATATTTGCTTCCTTCCATGCACAAGCTTCTCGGAATGTGTACAGAAAACCAGATAGAAGCCCTTCTTTCCGTCCTTCCAATATACCTGCTCCCGCAAGTGCACGTGAATTCGTAAACGCAGTTGGAGGTGACATCATCAGGGTATTTATCTAGTTTTGAGTGGCTCATAGAGAAAGTAGTGCTGTATAATGTTATGAGTTTAGCTGCAGGGAAGCTTGCTTTTATTGCATTTTTCATTCTCTTGTCAACGATCTTTTGTGACACTGCATCTCCTTTGAATGGGAGACAGATAAACACTTTCTTCTTTTCTACAGTTGGGTGTTTTGCTTTCTTATCTTCTTCTCTGCTATACTTTTGTATAAATCCCTTTGGCTATCCATTTTCTCTTAGGCATTTCTCGACGAAACCTAATTCTTCTTCGAGCTTGTTCGGTGAATATAGTTTCCTGGCTTTGCCGTAGGTACGTAATTTTACTACGATTCACCGAAGCGATCAAAATCAAACTATCCAAATCAGACATACGCATAAAGAAAAAGAGTGTGATTAATCTCTCACTCCCTTGGTAACTGAATTTTGATTTTGATTACAATAATTAGTCATCTAATTCAGTGATCTCAACTCACTGAACAAATCTTAATCTCATAAACTGTAACGGCTTTTGGTTGTTTGTTTTTTTGGAGTTGCTATGTAAACCTACAAGCTAAGACTGTTCTGTTAATCAGTTTTGTCTTTTTTCTGTCTTACCCCTCCCCCCTCTTTTCAACTTTAAAAGTGTATAAATTGATGATGATAACTTAAACTAAAAATTGTAATGCTTTCATTCTTTTTTGGATGCGTCAGTTTTATCTCTTCTCTACTACTACTCAGACATTAACGTATGATATTATCATTTATATAACTATTGTAATTTCAGATAGGGGTGTGCAGCTGATGAGAACCTGTGAAATAGAATGACGATATCATTTTATACTGCAAACTTCGTCTTCCTTTCTTTATCGAAAAGTATCTGTAAGTAATAATACTTCAGTGAGTAGTAGTTTATTCAATACGTTTCCAGTCAGAGGATAACAATTCTCACCCTGTTAGTATTATTGTTATTATTATAATAATTATTATTCCCTTGGACTTCGAGTCAATGAAACATAAGACTTCAACAACACATGTCTACTTCCTTCTATTTTAACTGTCCTCTTTGCCTAGCTTACCCTACGACTACTCTTAATCTCTCATCTCCTTCTCCCTCCATCTCACACGATCTCGTACATGTCACCTTCGCACAGACCACTCACTCGTCCGTCGCTTCCCATTCACCTTCCACTCGAGTGATAGATGGCTTGCATTGTACGCGATGTCATTCGATGGCCTCTTTCCTCAGCTTGTGACCGATTAATGCATCTCCATTTTCTCTTACATATTTGTTGAGCAATCAGATTTCGGTTGATTCGTTCATCGACAGAGTTTCTTGTTACTAATTCTTTCTGGTTGGCCAGTCGGCCGGCTGGCCATTTTATCTTCAGTATGCAGCCAGACAGCGAAGGGGGTAACTGTTTATGAAAGTCTGCAGATGGCTGCTGGAAATGCTTTAAGTGACGCAAGCTCAATGCAAGTTTCTGACCCATACAGAAGCACTAACTGACTGACTGACTGACTTCACTGACATTTGTGTTCAAAATTCGGATCTTGTTGTTTATGTTGAGACAGAGTGAAGCAGGTTGGCAGACTGGTTTCGGGTTGATGAAGGCCATCGTATCTTGCTTGTCTTTCTGATTCTGCCTGACTGGCTGTTTGGCTTCGACATCTTCATCCGTTCTGACTGCCTGTGATTGAAACCCTACTTCCTAGCCAGATAAGTGAAGGGAGTAACTTCTTCCAAATTTCTTCCGCTGATGATGATTGGTGCTGGTTGTTGTTGTTGTTGCTGTTGCTGTTGTTGTTGCTGTTGTTGGTGGTGGTGGTTGATTATCTTCACCACCTTCGTCTCCACCTTCTCTATGTTCACCCGGATAAAGTCCTGTTTTCGCTGCAAGCCAGCTAGCCTCTTCAGCCAGTTTGTTGCTAGTTTTCGCCTGTCTCTAAGTCTTCGAGTTTGTGTTTGTGACATTCAACGATATAAATCATACACGTGTGAAATCCAGATCTTCGGAAGTCTTCCGATTGGTTATTGCAGTGCATTCCTGCCTTCTCGCTTCCCACACATAGTCTGACGCATAATCCAGTTCACCACATTTAGGAATATCATCATCGGTGATAATAGGCAGTCAGCTTGTTTTACTCCTGTATTTTTTCAGTTCAAAGGCAGACTTCACTGAGTTTTCCGTTGTGGATCAGCTGGCACGTGTCATTGTCACATAGCCAGCTATTGAGTGAGACTGGTAAAGATCTGGGCACTGCATGCCTTAGTGTTGAAGTAGTTTCCAAATTGATTCGCTTTCAACGCTATCGAAAGGCCTTTTCAATGTCTATGAATTTGACCTACAGGTTTGACTGCCATTCTATGTTCTGTTTGATGATGTGAAGAAGTGCAATCCGATCAGCAAATGATTTGCCTTTCCTGAATCCAGCTTGCTCCGGTGGGGCTGGTGGAGTTTTGTATCCTACGCGTCTTTTATATTCTCTAGGATGACGCGACTTATTATTTTACTTGGCATTATCAAGAGAATTATTCTACACCAGTTCTTGCAAAGTGAGACCTAATTCGCCCTTCTTTGGTAGTTTGACAAGGTCTCTTTTCTTCCAAATCTTTTGAAATAATAGCGTGAGCACCTCTGCCACTGCCTCTGGGCCATTAAGCATTACTAATACTCAAATAAACAGAGACTGTACATCCATTCGTACACAGTGCACATATCTACAGGCCAAATGGATTTCGATTATACCAGCTGTGGAATAAGAACATCAAGATGTTTTCAAATTTTTGCTTGAGTAATTCCACAGAAATCTAATGGTGCTTGTTTATTTTAATAATATTGTTAAACTACAGCCTATTTAGAGAAAAATAATCAGCAATTCAGTCAAACCTGGTAACTAGTCGACTTACTACGATAAATGCCTACATTCAAGATGTCTGCTGTGGTCTTGACCGAGCCAGTGACTACCATTTACTGGAAATAGTGTTCCTCTAGATGCTACCATGATGTTAGACAGGTTGTTTGGATGGCGATTAGGCTAAAATCAGCTTTCGGCATAGTGTAGATTGTTTGCACTATGCTGAGGGTAGTTCGTGGGCAAAGGTGTTAGTAAGGAGTTGTCTTCATACCTTGTACCTGGAGTGGGGTTAAGAAAGGTCGAGCCCGAGAATTGTAAGTGCTTACTTACCTTAAGGTGGTCCTGTAGCTGACAGTAAGCTACTAATACGGTTACGACTACAAAAATTAGTTCAAACAGGTTGTGTGTCTCCTGGACTCTGTAGTCACGCATCACTAATGCTGTTTATGTTTCAGGTACACCAAGAAAAAATCTATTTTCAAGATGTGGGTAGCCGGGAAGTAATCACCACCCACATATACTTTCAAAAGCACACAAAGCTCTACTGATCACCACCCACCCTTATCTACGTCACCTTCATAATCTTGCTTTCCTGCTACTGTTAATAATATTTTACAGGTAGGTTCCTCATCTTCTCTTAACTCTGCAACCACCTCCAATAGCCACTATAACCGGAAAACTAATACCGATGGTCTCTTAAAATCTCACCGTTGAACTTCATATTGAGGGATTTAACATCAGAACCCCTTGGGTAAATCTGACAACAGGTATCAACTAGCCGGTATTCCAGCGCCTCGAGTCAAGGATGTATGTTGTGTTTTGGGAGGCAGGCATAAAAACCCAAGTGTGTTTATTCACCTGGTCAACAGGGTGAATCTCGGCAGGAAAACACAACATTAGAGGTTACTCCCACAACGATATACAGGATGTGAGCAGCATGCTAAAAGATACAAACTGGAAGTTATTTGCTGAACAAGTCCTAGATCACATTATCACAAATAATAACATGTCTTCTTAAGATTTGATCACTTTTCTCCTCTTCTCAACTCGAGAGTATTCGCCGAGAAAAATAAAGCTTATATAAAATCAAAGATAATCCTGGTGTTAAAAGACTGAATACTTCGACTAAATCAGAAATTCAGAGATTAAATAATGATCTGTAACCGGAAGTTCTTATCTTGCTAAAAAATCATCAATTATGTGAAAAATATTCAAGGAAAGCATAAGTAGAAGGCAAAAGACTAACGATACTTGTTCAGCTGATCCTGGTACTCCTCCTAATAGGTCCTTCATCATTAGTCGTCCCGCATATATTTTGATTTTATATACTAAAAGAATTAAGAATGGCTATCACTCTCTGGCTTTAATACAGATAACGTCCTCAAGTGTCTTCAATCCTTGAAACCTGCCTAGTCCCCTGGCCCAGATGATGAACCCGTTGTTTTTCTGCAGGAAATGTTCGGAAAATTTTACACCAGCCTGTCACTGGTATTTTCAGTGAGTCATTTTCGATTTCTTGGAAAGACATTCAAAATTGTTCCTGTTCCTAACTCATCAAGTGGATCAAGTGTTAAGTTTAGACGTATTGCTATCACCTCACTATTTTTAACTAACCTTGAACCTTCATTGAAGGCTTTTAACGACCCTAAATAATTTGCTCTTAAGCACAATAGGTGTAATTTAGATGACACTGTTGTCTTACATCATAATATTGTCTCTTGTTTAGACAGAGGTGACAAATATGTTCAGTTTACCTCCCTTGATTACAACACATCTGTCATCGGCAATGTACCTAAGCCTCTTTTGTTAAACAAAGTTGCTGAGACACAAACAGGGTGCTGGATTAATGAATGGCTGCATTCTTATTTTTCTGATAGGAAGCAATACACTTTATACATATAATAGGAAGTCTGCTTTACCTACCTTAGTCGATATTCCTCAAGGTGGTGTTCTTTCTTACATGACTTGCTTCATTCTGATGAAGCTAGTTTTGTTGGGTAGGCCAGTTACTTCTCAGTCAGACTATTCCAAAATGAATAACTTCTTATCAGAAATAAGTCAATGGTTCTCGTCAAATGGTCTTTAGCATTACCCCTCCACAAATGTCAGGTGGTTAGTTTCACTTTCAGACGCAAGAGTGACATACATGAACTGGTTAGTTCTCACGATTCCCCAATGATAGATGGCCCTAAAGTTGAAACAGAATAGGATGTTGAGTACTTTGCATTGTGTGTTTCCTCTGATCACCTTTCCTCGTCTTCCACATCATGCTGGTTTCTAGAAAGATATTTCGTTTGACGTTCAGTGTAAGGAAGTTAATACAATGTGGTATCATTCCGTCTCTACTGTTACCGTTTGTTAATTCTTGAATTCTGACTATACTTCTTACTGCGCCGCCCTTAACCTTCCCCGGGCTACTTGCAAAAGACTTAGTTACACTGCGAAGGGCACTGAAAGTTGTCATTAGGGAGAGTGAGTTGGATAGTTGCTAAACCACCTCGTTAATACTATTGTAGATAGACACATGGACTCATTCAAGAAATTTGCGAATATTATATTGTCGAAGTCTGAGAATCCTCCTTGTACACAATTCTCTCCTTGCATCTATCTCATCAAGTAGGACTACAGGCAACCATCATAGAAGACTGTATCCTCTGAAGACTAAAAATGCAAAATCCCTACAGTATCTTATTTAGCCAGCCGGGACACATTGTATGTGATGAGAAAAGTGTGTAAGGCGGCATGACACTACTAACTTACTGGGAAACACTAAGTGAACGGCCCTTTTTATTCTTTCTTTCATTAATATACATATTACTGTTAATATTTCCAATTAAGTTTTAATTTCTACATTCATATTCTTATCGAAGAACGTTAATCAATGTCGATGCCATGTCTAATTATTTCCTCTTTAACCATGTGTAATGTAAAGAGAAAATTAGACGGACTGTTGTATTACTTGCTAAAAAAATTCCACTTTGTATCAAAAGTACTGTTTCAAATAAAGGCAGTAAGTATTATTACTAAAATAATCCACCTTACGTGTGTGTAAGGAGAGTCTTCGGTTAATTTGCAAGGACTCGTAGATATAGGCGATAGTAGTATTCAGTACTAAGGTTGCTGAAGTTTTGGTCGTTGACTAACTCTCACTCGTTCACATTTATTCAGTCAGTCAGTCTGTCATCTGACCAACTAACTAACTAACTAATCTGAAAATTAAACATACACGCAGATAAATCAGAAATTTTTTTTTAAAAAAAACTACTAACTCAGACGACTATAAATAATTTGTTACTGTGATTATCATCATCATCATCATATTATTATAACTATTTTTAATAATCCCTGCATACA
Source organism: Trichobilharzia szidati (assembly GCA_944472155.2). Classification (NCBI taxonomy): domain Eukaryota; kingdom Metazoa; phylum Platyhelminthes; class Trematoda; order Strigeidida; family Schistosomatidae; genus Trichobilharzia; species Trichobilharzia szidati. The sequence goes on along the minus strand of OX235279.1, from coordinate 26,414,325 downwards.
ATTTATTTTAATATTGATACAGTAAAACAACAAACGGTTTGTAGATCGACCAGTATATATATATAAAACAAGAGACAAAGATTCAGCGAAAAGGTTGATGAACAGAAGTCACCTGTCACTAAGACTTCAAGGATTAGCTTTTTTTTGTCTGTGTACACTACAGCATAAATACCATGCGTTCATCAGTGCACCCTCGCCTACTATAAACCTCTTTACTTTTTCCCCTACCCTTCGGTTGTTGTTTAATAAATGTCTCAGATAGGGGGAGAGAGGGTGAAGATGAACACCTGAAAAAATATATATATATATATATACATATAATGAAATCAAATAAACTGCCAAAGTAGAGAAACAGCTGACATTTGTGTGACAGAAGCGAAGACAACAACAGTTGCTCTCTTTCAACCATATGTGTACTACATTGTTGCTGTTGTCATTATTATTATTATTATTATAATAAGCAGGCCTTGCCACTATTATATATTGAATAAAACATGCACTGACTGTAGATATTTGTATATCTAAAGTGTATACACTCGAGTGTGTGTGTGTGTTGTGTTACCGACCAGCTTACTAACTAACTAACTAACCAACCGACTGACTGACCGACCAACCAACCAACCCACTTACCTCCACCTCGCCTACACCTACCTACCTGTGCATTCGTGCGTGCACCAAAAAAGAGCAATTACAAGTGCACATAGGAAAAAAAAACGGTTGGAAGTAGAAAGAAAGTAAGCAAGACACGATTACTGTGTGAATACTTCTCTGTTGTTGTTTTTTTTATTAATAGACAAATAAGTCCTTTCGCATGACATTGCTTGCTGCAAGGTTCGCTTTCAACACAAACACATATGAAGACATGCAAAGTGAATAACTCGAACAAAAATGCGTCTACAGGTGTGTACGAACAATTACAATGTGTATTCGTCATTACGCATGCCATTACACACTGTTAACTGGTGAGTGTGTGTATGGTGGTGGGGGGGGGCAGACTAAGATATTGCTATGATAGTGTTGATTCTCAAGTTCTATATGTGTATAATTTGAGCATTGCGATGGTAGTATATAATTCTACATTTATTCCTTTATTAGATATATCATACACACAGAGTGAAACAGTAGTATTAATTACTGGATGATAAGGTTTCGAACACAGTTTATTTATTTATTGTTCATAATCATATCATCACTTAAAACTGCACAACTTCAAAACCTTTGTTTTATAGTTTTCCTTATTCTTTCCTATTCGTCGATGAGCGGTAGTAGAATTTCGCAGATGTCTGGGTGGAAAGATGTTGAATGATTTCTATTCCTGCAGGTATTTTCAGCTGATTTGATATACAAAACTTCCGTTAACAATCTCTTCCTCGCTCCGTCCTGTTACATTAGATTTTAAAACTGTCATCTTATCCCATCCTACATTGTATGGTTGGGTGTAATTCCATGTAGTCAGTGGTATAGGTGAAGTTTTCTCCAGATTTCTTATCTTATTCGGGTCAACTGATCTACATTTTGCTGGGCTTATGTACTGCTCCGCTAGTCAGACTAACCCTGTCCTACTGTTTTCACCTATGTACTTGACCTGATAATCATTACAGTAGGGTTTCAGATAAACTAAACTTTTTTGTTTAATTGGCCCCATAAGCACGATCCCTTAACAGACAAAACTTGTTTCTAATTGAGTTTGTGCGTAGTTTGAATGTCAACCACTTTTATTCCTTCTTGTGACGTTGAGAATTTTCTGCCGTGAGGTTTCCAAGGTTCCTTCTATGTGTGGAAGTACTACTGATGACTTAAATTCCCTACTGTTGGAGTTGTCATCATTCTGTATAAGATATTAATATCATTAATATTATTATTGTTATCACTATCACTACTATTATTATTTATTTTATTTTAACATTTTCCTGCATACTTCCCGACCAATTTATCAGGATAATTATAAATTAAGTTTTGAAGCCTGTCTTATGTGTCGCACTTTCTGTCTTAGATTTTCCTTAATACTATTTAATGTGTGTTGATTAAAGTTCTGCCCCTCAAAATAACACTGTTTCACTGTGTGTCTATGTGTGTGTGTGTGTGTTTGTGTGATATCTAATATACAAATCAATATGAAATTCTCAATTTCACTTGTCAGATTTTATTATGAACCAACAGATTAGTTAGAGGGAAAGATCATTGAGAGCCAGGGGAGTATTTCGGACAGCTGTTCACGAGACTTCAGCAGTGTACATACACCCATGAGATCCCACAAATGAAATTATAATTGATCTCAATCTGCACAAATCTCATCAGCTGAATATCATTCACCAACTCATTGATGACTACTACTAGATGGAGGTAGTGGCCAATCTAAAGGATGGCTACCATGGAGTATGAATGCACCGGTGACGCTGAACTCATGTCCTTTTCTTTGTATTGTAGAACCTGACGTTATTACACCACCAATATGAACGCTGTGCATGAAATGATGTGCAGATTTCATCCCGATCTGAACAATAGGTTGATAGTACGCCGTTATTGTTGGATTAATATTTAGGTTAGGGTTGTGGTTAGGCTAGAGATAAGGGTGTTCCATTATTATTTTTATTTTTGTTGTAAATATATAAATAAATGGGAGGAGAGTGGGTCGTTGTTTATATATATGAATGCAACCGTTTTGTTAGCTATGAAACTTGAAGTCGGATATCCTTCGTTGTAATAGGGAACTATTCTTGGGGGTTTCATCATGAACTGACATCGATTAGAGGATTATTAGAAAACCAGATGGGAGTACTGCCAGACAGCCGTTTCGTCCTAGCTTGGGACTCTTCATAAGTATGCACCCACACACTGTGGTTCGAAACCAGGAACTTCTGGTTACAAGGCGAGCAAGCTCATAGACCATTAAGCCACTGAGACCCGATCCAATGGTCCATGATGTCAGTTCATGATGAAATCCTGAAACCAATCAAATTCCTGCAAACCGACACTTGAATATCAATCTGGTACTACTGACTGACCCTACTCAGGTAGGTAGTTACCCAGGAATTCGTGACCAGTGGAGTACAACAGGCCGGCTGTGAGGATGATGACATTGCCTAGTGCCAGTCGCGCTACATCGTGTTTGAATTGACAAGAGTTGGAATTCATGCACTGGTTGGCCACTGGATTGGTAGGCCCCAATAGCTTAGTGATCTATGAGCTCACTCACCTTGTAACCTCAGGGTACTGTGTTCGAACCACAGTGCGCAGTGCTGAAGAGTCGCAAGGTGGGGCGAAACGGTCATCCAGTACTCCTTAATTGGTTATCAATGCTTCTCTAACCAATGTCAGGACATGATGAAATTCTGTGACGCATATATAGGATAATTCATAACATGTATAGATGTTGTTGGAAAGGGGTGTGTAATTATAGGGTTAGTGAGCTAATATAAAATGTTACATAACATGGTGTGAAATTCGATAAGATTCAATATTATAAAAGAAATTTTTCGCGATTTCGAATGACAAGTATGACAAGTGGAAACAATTCAAAGTGAGAATAGTAATAATAATAATAATAAAGGTAATCGTAGTAATGAGGGAAAGGTACATAGATTAGCTAAATAAACAAAATAAATAAACGGCTTTTGTACACATAGGTGTGGTTGGCCAAGGCCTCCACTGTCTTCAGAAGCTTATAACGGAGAAGATGCGGCCAGCAAGTTAGCATGCATCGATCCGATAGATGATGATGTTAACGTCATGGTGAGAGTTGGTGTGGAGTGACACAGAAGCCGATCAAGTATCGTAGAATAGAGCTTCACACACCCTTCCTTTCTCCGTTGTAAAAGCATGCTGCTGGAATGCGTTCTCGTATTTGAATTGCATTTCATACTACTAATATTATTATTATCATTTCATTTATTCACACGTATGAGTCAATTCCTTCACCGGATATAATTTCTTTAAAACAAAGAAATATCTATACGACTGTACAGCTTGATAATAATTCGTTGTTGAAATGAGTCTCTTCGCTGAATGTATTTTGTTTTTTTAATGTAACAATGGGAATTATTAAATTGTTGAATATCGATAATTCATGATTTAATCAATACAGAAGAGTATTAGAATGAGACTAATTTTATATGCATATGAAGTATGTTTGTGAGTATGTGTGTGTGTATTTGAATGTGTGCGTGTGTGTGTGTGTGTGTGCAGAAATGCCTAAATGCGAATTAGTATAATATCAGTAGACTAAAGCGTCAAAACTAAGAGCACACGTACACACTTACTTAAACACGTATGCAAATGTGAACAATATTTTATTTTATTTTTTATTTTATAAATAAATTAATCGTTTAATTTGTTGACCAAGTTATTGAGCCTTATAGTAGTAATAATGGAGTAAAGTAAACTAATTGAAAAAAATATATAAGAAAGGCCTAGTATAACATGAAAATATCGGTGATTATGTCCCTGCTGACTTTATTACGGTAGGCCAGGTGAAATAAAGACGATGAATGTGTGCTTCTCTTGCACACACAACATAGGTCCAAGTATTTTGCTTATTAATCACCGTAGCTTCCACCATATAAGTGGAAAAAGCGTAACCAAATCACAATAAATAGTGACATTTTGTTTCACCCAGTAGATAGTGTACACCGCATGAAAATAGATGAGTCATTCATTTGCGGTTGTATATTGAGAGTGTGTACCAAACAATCTGCCGAAAGGCGCACGATTACGTCTCTTAGGTATAGTGGAATCTACGGAGATTAATAAGTAAATACCTGGACCTATGTGGGCAAGAGAAGCACATTCATCGTCTTTATTTGTCTTGGCCTACCATAAAGTCAGCAGGGACATAATCATCCATATTTTCATGTCATGTTATGTCTTCCTTATAATAATAATAATAATAATAATAATAATAATAATAATAATAATAATAGATAAGACTTCTCTTCCTGGCTGCCTAGAGGGTGATACCCGACTGTTGTAGTTAGTCTACTAACCTGTAAATGCCGACTTTCAGTGGATCAACCTCTTCAACGTGCTGTTCTCTCTTCTATCGAGTATCACATCTAAGCAGTGAAATGTGGAGTTCGACTGTTCTTCCATAGTGAAAAGTATAAATGAGGGAGAGCCAGTAAATTTTCCAAGAAGCACGGCAGCTGAACAACTTTCATCACAAATAATGATGAAGGTTTCATCGATATTATCGCTTATGCATATGCAAACTCGAGATTTTTTCTTTCAATGGTTCCGTCTCCAAGCTCGCTATGAAGAAATCTGCTAGGAGAGGTCCTAATGACATCAGATGTTTGCTCGTTATTTACGAATGTACCATTAGTAGAAATTATTTGTTATTTATGTGATTACATTGATCTAGAATGCATAAATATTGGAGTGCCGACTAACTATCTGAAGCAGCTTTTATTGAGATGTACGCTTAATGTGCAGTTTAGATTTAATGACGTCATCTATAACCAAAGAGATGGGGTCACCATTAGGACCTCTCCTAGCGGACGTCTTCATGGCTAGATCGGAGACGGAACCACTGAAAGAAAAAATCTCGAGTCTGCATATGTATAAGTGATATACTGATGACACCTTCATTGTTTGTGATGAAAGGTGTTCAACTGTCAAGCTTTTTGGAAAATTTATTGGTTCTCACTCATCTATACTTTTCGCTATGGAAGAACAGTCGAACTCCACATTTCACTGCTTAGATGTGATGCTCTATAGAAGAGAGGACGGCGCCTTAAAAAGGTAGATCTACCGGAAGCCAACATTTACAGGTCAGTACACTAACTTCACCAATTGGGTACCTCTAGGCAGGATGAGAAATCTTATCCGTTCTGTATGCTCGAGAATTCGGAAAATTTGCTCTACAGATACGATCGACTTGGAATTACAAAGCCTTCGCACAGCTCTCTTTAATAATAATAATAAATAAATAAATTTAACGAGGTTCCATTATGGGTAAATTTTGTTTTGGTAAAGTCTCACAGTATTATACAGTAATGTTTACTGATGACCATGTTTCGAGCACAATTTATTGCTCATAATCATATCAAGGTGATCACATGACTTCCTAAATTCATTTATATAGTTCCGTTGTTTTTCACTTGATTTGATTGGTAGTAATATTTTCCATATTTCGGGTATGAGTGATGAATCATTCCTACCGCGTGTGTTGGGCGTAGACTCAATGAACCAGGATTCAGTAATCAACCTCTCTCTCCACCTACCTGGATTACTTTTTAGAATTTTAACCCTCTCTCACCCTATTGTGTGGTTGTGTGTTAATGCATGCATTGCAATTGCTGAACTTTTTTCTAAATTACCTATGTAGGTCAGGGGTAGTCAGATTGTCAGAACATAAGAATTTAGCTAAGGTTAGAATGGTTGACCCAGAGAAGATAAGTAATTTAGAAAAAAGCTCAGCAATTGCAATGCATGCATTAACACACAACCACACAATAGGGTGAGAGAGGGTTAAAATTCTAAAAAGTAATCCAGGTAGGTGGAGACAGAGGTTGATTACTGAATCCTGGTTCGTTGAGTCTACACCCAACATATGCAATAGGAATGATTCATCACTCATACCCGAAATATGGAAAATATTACTACCAATCAAATCAAGTGAAAAACAACGGAACTATATAAATGAATTTAGGAAGTCATGTGATCACCTTGATATGATTATGAGCAATAAATTGTGCTCGAAACATGGTCATCAGTAAACATTACTGTATAATACTGTGAGACTTTACCAAGACAAAATTTACCCATAATGGAATTACACTCTACCACACTGCACAAGTTTTATTCTGATATCAATTTAACGAGGTTCATCCTGCAATAAATTTTACTACTGAGAAAGAAAAAGGCTCTAGTATCTCATTTCTAGACATCCTTATGACCAGAAAAGAGGATGGCGCAATAAGAAGAAGTGTATAAAGAAAACCTAAATCAACGGGTCAGTATACTCATTTTCTCAGCTTCGTGCCCTTGAAATACAAACGCGATCTGATAAAGTGCTTGATTCACAGAGCAAAAGCAATCAGCTCGGATGAATGTCTTGATGAGGAACTTAAAAATATTAAACGGTTGCTGAGTAGAAAAATGGTTATCCGGAATAGTTTATTGATAAGAATGTGAATCTAAAATCAAAGCAGACCAAGGTACCAACAATTCCGATGCAAAGGAAGGCCTGATTCTTAGAAATGCAGTTCCTTGGGGACAACATCAGCGAGATGCTCACACAGCGCCTTAGAAATGCGGCAAATTACGCTGTATCTTTAAGACCAATCCTCTTCTGCGTTCGGGAATAAAAGACAAACTGTCTAACTTCGCCTATTCCATTTGTATCTACCAATTTAACTGCTCCTGTGGAGTGAGCCAGTTACTTGCATAGGTCGTACAACTAGGCGTGTTTCCCGTCGAATTTCCGAACATCACCCTTCACAGTGGTTAGTTCAGCAAAGGACAAACAAAATCTATTCGCAGAGCTATTCTATCTCATCTTGTGGATACAGAACACAAGACTGATTGATGTTAACCATGCTTTCAGGGTCATTTACCGCATACCTTCGAATCTCAATTTTGCCTTAAGAGTTCGACTACTAAATATTGCTGAGGCTGGCTGTTGGGATCCAGATTAAGAAGCCTAATTTGTGCATCCAAAAGAAGTTAGTTCAGACATCATCCTTAGCCGCTTGGATATCTAGGTTCCAATGATCCTGAATTTTGTGGAATTTTCCTAATTTTAGTTGATATTCTATTTGCTACTATATCTTTATTGTTATTATTATTATTAAAATTTAAGCATCTTGTATTGATCTTTAAAAATCGATATTATTTTAAAAACACTAATACTGTTATTGACTACTAATCTAGAATATTCTGTATATATAGAGCCAGAGGAGAATTTATCAATTATTTTGTGTTTTATAGATGTCTGAATGAATATTTTCGCTATAATAATAATTATTATTATCGAAGAAATGTTTTTAACGAATCTGACAGTCAGTAGAAGAATGCCTTCCAAGTGAGTAAAATCAATTTCCACAAAGATTTCTTCTCTCATCCAACACACCTTATGAAGATGCGTCTGAATTCAAAGAAATCCAGTCAGTCAGGTAGTGGTATAAGTCTAAATGTTCATGTTGGCATTGTGCTTTGCCATATACATGTATAATTCCTTTAAGTTCGTAGTGGAACATCGGACTTCAACAGAACATCCTCAATTTTGTCCTCTTTCTCAGAAATACTCCTCAGACGGCCGTACAATTGCCCGTCAGGTTTTGTATCTTTCACGTACGATCTTTTTAATGTTACCAACAGACCCACGTCTAACCTATCGTTTCCCATTCGGATTGCCCTCCTCACTGAACGCTTTCCTTAACGTGCGCCCACTCGATCTATCTCCATTTCCTTCCACATATTTGTTACTTTGGCAATAGGTTCTTGATCGGTTCGTTACCTGACAGAGTTCCTTGTAGCGAATCCTTTCCAACCTATCGGCCATCTGATCTTCAGTATGGACCCAGCTAAATAAAGCCTGTAGCAGACTGTTCAAAATGCCTTTAGTGGCGAGCAGTGCAAGTCTTCCAACTACATAAGAGATGTCTTCTTGATTTTGGTTTGAGATTTGACTAATACAGGTTTATTTGATCCACGGAGTGGGATTGTCAGCCTCCTGCCCACTTAGGCGTATTTGTTCCTCTGAGCTCACTACAAGAGAGTCAAACAGATGAGGTGTTTGTTACTAGGAAAACCGACGCGTTATGGTCTTGCCACAAGGAACCGATTTATGCATCCTACTGTATAGCTGACTGCAACTTCCCTGAGCGACATACAGTCACAAATACTACATAGGCAGCAAAAATACGATTATTCGTCAACAAATCTCTGCGGTACCTATTCAACAATATTAACATTAGAAACTCAAAATTAACTTAACAGTGCCGTTAAGCAGCCATACAGTCAAACTGATTTCCTAAGAGCAAATATACCTACTGTATTTTGTGCTAACTTTTATTCTATCTATCCTCAAATTTATGTGAAAGGGAATCTGTGCATCAATCGACGCTTCACATTCAAACACACCAAATTATTGAAATCACGAAAAGTACCCATCAAGACATTAGAGAGGGAGAGAGAGTGAAAGAAAACACCAAGACGTTCAACAAAGATTCATCTTCTGGGCGATTTCATCCTCAAAATCAGCTGTACAATCGCAATGATATGTACGTAAGTTTACATAGATACAACTGTTGTTTAGAAATTATTTGAAATAATCCCAGCACTAACTGACTCACTGACTGACTTTACCGACATTTGTGTTGAATACAATCCGAATCCTGTTGTCTATGTTAGTTGAGGCGAAGTGAAGCAGAAGATTTCCAAACTGATTTCAGGTTGGTGAAGGCCAGTGTATCTTGCTTGTCTTTCCGTTTCTGGCTCGCTGGCTGACTGGCTGGATGCATGCTTTTGACATCTTCATCCGTCCTGAATGCCTGTGGTCAGTCAGCCAGCCTCTTCACCAGATTTGCTCGATTCACTAACGACTGATTGTTTATCTAAGTAATGTAGTTGAAGCGTAATGCATTTTATCTTAGTTTTAATCTCTCATAATCCTTCTCCCCTCATCTATTTCAACTTGACCTGGAAAACATTCGCACCTGTCTTTCTGCATGACTAATTCAATGTAGTTTGTTTACTTATCAGTCTTATATCTCTCAATTTAATTTCAATAGTATATATATCCATATGTGTAGAGTATTCAGCTGACGAGTTTTACTGAAATTTAAAGAATTCATTAAATCCTGCTTTATTAACAATCGTTGCTTCTTTTTTCAAATTAGTATCGGGCAATAAATATTTTCAATTTCAACTGCAAGTTCTCAGCTTTCTTTGACATTAAACCAAACAAATCATCCACGTGTGAAATCTAAATCTTCTAGAGTCTTCTTAAAGGTAGGCTCAGCGTATTCCCGTCTTCTCACTCACTCAATCACTCACTCCATAACAACGCATAGTCTGACGCATAATCCACTACAACATAGTTACAAATCTCATCGATGGTGATAATAAGCGGACAGCTTGTCCTACTCCTAATTCACTCAATTCAAAAGGGAGGCGTCGTTGAGTTTACCGTTGTGGATCGCATTACATGTGGCGTCAGCGTTTTACAGCTGTTCAATGAGGTGGATAAACATTTTCCACCGCACGTCATCGAATTGAAGTAGTTTCCAAATTACTTCCAAGGTCAACGCTGTTTATCGAAGGCCTTTACAAAGTCGGTCAAGAACAAAAAAATTAATTAACCAAATTTGAACTAGAACAAAACAACTTCGAATCACGTAGACTATCGCCAACAAGGTGAGATCAACACTCTGTCAACAAGAATTCCACACCAAACAATTTCCACTCAGACGATATCCACATTATCAGTGTACCTCATAAACGCCTCACAAAGAGAGGCGTCAAAGCTAGAGAATCAACAAACAACAATGACAACAAGGACAAATAATAAGGATCAGATCAATATGCATATGCATATATGTATTCATATATGTCAGAATAATGATATACAGTGTGTAGGAGAAGAACGACGGAGAATGTCTACAAAGTTAGTTGAATATATTGCACTTAATACGGTGCAGAAGGGATTTTCCAACACAATTATTCCGTTACAGTTCTCGGAATGCAGCAGTTGGGGGCGAGGTGGATGAGGCATCCATCCATCATACACTCCATACTATTTGGAAGTGGGAAATTTTCCCATTTACATTGGGAAAATTAATTTATACTACTTGTTAGTAGTTCAACGGATATGGCAAATATTGTTTTGCGTGAGGAATAATTCCCATTTGATGTAGAGGAGTGGAGTGGAGAGGAGAGGAGAGATGACAAGTATCTGAGAGCAATTACATATTAGATATAATATATATTTCGTGCACTGAAGTAGAATGTACATATATCCGAACCAAAGTGGGTGCATACTGTTGATGATTCCCAAAGAAGGATGAAACAACAGCTGTCCAGTACTCCCTGGTTTTCAATGGTTCCCTAACTGATATCAATCCGTGATCAACTCATTAGGAAAAACTACTCCTTACAAACGAACTATGACGAAAAACTGAGCAAAGAATGTCCTTTTCGACAAGTTCCTCTTCTGGCTCAATAATTACATATATAGATAATGATTCAATCTGACTTGGTGCTCAAATTATTCTAGGAAATTCGAAACATCAACGGTTTGGAAACCTATAATCTTTTTAACAGTTATTGTTTGAGGCCGCATAATAACGAAATAGGAGAATAAAGATGATAATAATTTTCAACTTGACATGGAAGTTAGAAGGTGTGAATATTAGACTCCCAAGGGCATAGAAACAAAATTACACAGGATTAGAAAATAGTTGTGTAACAGGTAACATACACTTTCTTTTGAATTTGCTGTGTATTGACTGCCTAGAAGAAGAACTCTTATTTCTTAAAATAATCATGACTTGAAATGGATTGATACCTGGCACGTCTCGTCATGAAGATCATGAAATCGACGCCAAAATGAAGAGAATGCACTCCAGTACCGAAGAAAATACGGTATATGAATCTGCACCTCAGGGGTCACTTAGTGCCTAATATCCTAAAGAGGAAAATCTTTAGTACCCTTAATCACAACTTTACTACAACAACACTAAGAATGATATTCTTAAGCCGGCCTGACTGCTGCTCATATATTGCCTCAGGGCTAGGTACATATGTCGTTCTATACGCGTGTCTTCCCGAAATGTGCTAAAGAATACTACCATGACTGCATGACTGCCAAGAGGAGGCACTGGTTCAATCAGGCACACTGTAACTGAGCACCTGTCACAACATTTCAAGCGGTGCATCACTCAGCAGAGTCAGTTACTAACCAAAGAGATATCTACCATAGGTGGTGTGTTTCTGACTTATTTGCACTACTACAGAAGCCCTCGCCATATACATCGAAAAGTCGGGGCTGTGTGTGTTCAAAAGAAACTATTCCAACGATTACATTCACTGACCTGGATCTATTTCACTCCCTTAGTTTATGTCTTTTGTTTTTTATTCCCCTTTATGAGTTGGAATAAAGCAAGAACAACAGTCTGTGCTGAAGCAGTCTCTATCAAACACCTGAAACCTGATGTGTTTTCATCAGTGTTTCCCTGCACAGGTTAGTAACTGGATATCTTAACTCACTCCTCTCTTTCTCTCTCTATTCCGTTTGATTACCCAATCTTTGACTGTAAACTCTCCTCCCCTTGATATGGCCTAACTTTACTTGTCTCTTGTTTCTATGATTCAAATTTAACTCACTGTACTGTTGCTCAGTTAATTATTTAATCATCATTCCATTCACCGCTTGTCTTTATCACGTGACTATTTTATCATTATATCCGAGCATTTACTTTTGTTGTTGCTTAGACCTGAACATTCTAGGTAAATGCTATATATATAAGTGTAATTTTCTGAGCACTGTTCATCAGAGCTGCAGCCTCCTGTCACTGACTTATGTTGGGTAACATCTGCAAGTATGTTAAAATTGTTGTGCACATAAAATTAATAATTCCTTTTGACTGTATGCGGCTGATGAGAAAACAATGATGGTACCATCTTCTAATTCTGCAAAGATCACTGTTATTCTTGCTTTATTCATATTTATGTATTCTAGAGTAATCGTCATTAAGAACATTGGTGTATTTAAATATGATCCATGTGTTGAGATCTGCGTGTATCTACTAATTTGACTGCTCTCGCTGTGGAGTGAGCCAGTCAGTTGCACAGACCCTACAATTATGTGTGCACTCATCGTTGGATTTCCGATGGATTTCCACCCTGCACAGAGGTTAAGTAGTAAGGGACAAACGAAATCCATTCATAGCTCTCTCTATACTGCCTCATCTCGGAGATACAGAACACAAGATTGATGTAAACAAGGCAGCTTTCAAAGTCATCTACCGTATATACCAACTAAGCTTAATTTTACCTCAAGACTTGGTCTGTTACAAACAAATATTGCTGAGGCTGACTGGCTGTTGGAATCTGCATTAAGAAGCCTAATGTGTATATCGAAAATAAGAAGTTGGTTGGTTCAGACACTTTCCTAACCGCCCCCTGGCTATCAATGAAGGTTTCAATGTTCCTTAATTTACAAAACACAAAATGATTGAGCAAAGAATATCCTTTTCGATAATTTCCTCCTCTTCCGGTTCTACAATTATATATATGCTTATATACATAGAATATTTTAGATTAGTAGTCAATAACAACACAATTTTTTTAAAATAATATCGATTTGTAGAGTAAGATCAATGGAATTACAATTCATTAAAGATTCTTAAATAATAATAATAACAATAATAAAGATATAGTAGCAAATAGAATGAATGATCCTGAATTTTTGTGGAAATTTCCTGATTTTAGCTGATATTCTATTTGCTACTATATCTTTATTATTATTATTTAAGCATTTTTAATGAATTGTAATTCCATTGATCTTACTCTACAAATCGATATTATTTAAAAAAACACTAATATTGTTATTGAATAATAATTTAGAATATTCTATGTATATAAACATGCATATATATATATATAATTGTAGAGCCAGAAGAGGAATTTATCGAAAAGGATATTCTTTGATCAATCATTTTGTGATTTATAGATCCTTCATTTGTTGTTGTAGTGATTTCCTTAATTTTATCTGATGTTCTATTGAATATTACATTTTTATGCTTATCATGACCTACGAATCTTTATTGAACTGTTTGTTGTTTTAATGATCTTAACAAATCGATGGTATTCAAAAAACACCACTATTGTCAGTGACGATTATTCTAGAATATATTATCTATATATATAAATTTAGAGCCAGAAGAGGAAATTGTCAAAAAGGATATTCTTTGCCCAGTTTTCCCATCTAAGTTCGTTTATAAGGAGTAGTTTTTTTATGAGTTGATAACGGATTGATATCAGTTAGGAAACCATTGAAATCAAGGGAGTACTGGACAGCTGTTTCATCCTAGTTTGGGAGTCATCGGCAGTACGCACCTACTGGGGTTCATATATATATGTATTATACTTCAGCGTAAAAAATGCGTATTATCTCTCATATGTAATCGCTCTCAAATACTTGTCATCTCTCCTCTCCACTCCTCTCCTCAACATCAAATGGGAATTATTCCCCTCGCAAAAGAATATTTGCCATATCTGTTGAACTACTAACAAGTAGTATAAATTAATTTTCCCAATGTAAATGGGAAAATTTCCCACTTCCAAATAGTATGGAGTGTATGATGGATGGATGCTCCATCCACCCCGCCCCCAACTGATGCATTCCGAGAATTGTAACGGAATAATTGTGTTGGAAAATCCCTTCTGCACCGTATTAAGTGCAATATATTCAACTAACTTTGTAGACATTCTCCGTCGTTCTTCTCCTACACACTGTATATCATTATTCTGACACATATATATGCATATCATATGTTGTTGATCTGATCCTCATTATTTGTCTTTGTTGTCATTGTTGTTTGTTGAATCTCCAGCTTTGACGCCTCTCTTTGTGAGGCGTTTGTGAGATACACTGATAATGTGGATTTCGTCTGAGGAGTGGGAATTGTTTGGTGTGAGATTCTTGTTGACAGAGTGTTGATCTCACCCTGTTGGCGATAGTCTACGTGATTCTGAGGTAATTTTTCCAGTTCAAATTTGGTTAATTAATTTTTTTGTTCTTGACCGACTTTGGAAAGGCCTTCGAAAGATACCGTTGACCTTGGAAGTGATTTGGAAACCACTTCAATTCGATGACGTGGTGTGCGAAATCTTTATCTACCTCATTGAACGCTGATGCCACATGTAATGCGATCCACAACGGAAAACTCAGCGACGCCTATCTTTTTATTGAGTGAATTAGGAGTAATGCAAGCTGTTCGCTTATTACCACCATCGATGATATTCGTAATCTATAGCGTACTGGATTATGCGTCAGACTATGCGTTGGTAGGGAGTGAGTGAGTGATAAGACGGGAATACGCTGCGCCTACCTTTAAGAAGACTCTAGAAGATCTGGATTTCACACGTGGATGATTTGTATGGTTGAATGTCAAACAAAGTTGATAACTTGCAGTTGAAATTGAAAAAAATTTAATGCCCGATACTAATTTGAAAAAAGATGCAACGATTGTTAATAAAGTAGGATGTAATGAATTCTTCAAATTTCAGTAAAACTCGTCAGCTGAATACTCTACACATATGGATATATATACTATTGAAATTAAATTGAGAGATATAAGACTGATAAGTAAACAAACTACATTGAATTAGTCATGCAGAAAGACAGGTGCGAATGTTTTCCAGGTCAAGCTGAAATAGATGAGGGGAGAAGGATTATGGGAGATTAAAATTAAGATAAAATGCATTACGCTCCAATTATGTCACTCAGATAAACCATTAGTCATTAAAAATTCTTGCAGATTGCCTGAAGAGGCTGGCTGATAGCGAAGTGTGGTGGACTCTGGTTGAACATGGCGAAGGTGGAGATGGAGGTGATGAAGATCACCATCCATCCATCCAAGAACAACAACAACAACCAGCACAAATCAACATCAATGGGAGAAACGGGATTGGAAGGGGTGACTTCCTGTCTCCACTTATCTCTTCTAGGTTGCCAGAATCGTTTCAACTGCAGGCAGTCAGGACGGATTAAGATGTCAAAACCATGCATCCAGCCAGTCAGCCAGCGAGCCAGAAACGGAAAGACAAGCAAGATACACTGGCCTTCACCAACCTGAAATCAGTTTGGAAATCTTCTGCTTCACTTAACCTCAACTAGCATAAACAACAGGATTCGGATTGTATTCAACACAAATGTCGGTGAAGTCAATCAGTCAGTCAGTCAGTGAGTCAGTTAGTACTGGGACTATTTCAAATATTTTCTAAACAACAGTTGTATCTATGTAAACGTGGGTACATATCAGTGCGATTGCACGTCTGATTTTGAGGATGAAATCGCCCAGAAGATGAATCTTTGTTGAACGTCTTGGTGTTTTCTTTCACTCTCTCTCTCTCTCACTCTCTAATGTCTTGATGAGTACTCTTCGTGATTTCAATAATTTAGTGTGTTTGTGTATGAAGCGTCGATTTATGCACAAATTCCCTTTCACATAAATTTGAGTATAGATAGAATAAACGTTAGTACAAAATACAGTATATTTGTACTTAGAGAATCAATTTTGACTGTATGGCTGCCTAACGTTATTATTAAGTTAATTTTGAGTTTATAATGTTAATATTGTTGAATAGGCACCACAGAGATTTGTCGACGACTAATCATATTTTTGTGCTGTCTTTGCAGTGTTTTGTGACCGCGCGTGTCTGCAGGAAGCATTTAACAGCTATACGGTGGTTCGCCTAGATCGGTTCTCTGTGTATAGACCACGAAACGAAGGTTTGGTGACAGGGAAGACGTGCCACTGAAGCCCTGCATTTCACTCGGAGTGCTGGGTATTACTACTAATGCTACTGCTAATGATGTAATATTACTGAAAACAGATGTACTAACTGCTAGGACAATGAAAACAACGAAGGTCATACTGCTCATTACAAGCAAATCTAAATAGCCGAACATGTGCTGAAAATACTCTTCCTTCAGACTATTCATGGTATACTATCGATCAAAGTAAATAACATTGCTATCGTGAACAATCCTTGTATTAGTATATATATATATATATACTTGAGAAGTCATCAAGTGAAAATACCATTTACTTATATAAACAAAAAGACAGTTGGGAGGGGCAGGAATCAGCCAAAATTATCCCTTGATGGATTGATACACACGGAGCCATTACACACCAACAGACTAAAAAACAAAATATTCAAGTATTGTTTTGTATGGATTTGATTGACTGGTTACAGGGTTTCATCATGCGCTGACATCGGTTAGAGAACCATCGGAAAACCTGGGAGTACTGGACAACTATAACGTCCTAGTTTGGGTAGGGCACCGCAGATCGGGCGTGAGTAGAAATACTCACCGAAGACATTGGCTATTGGTCACGCTAGGCTGTGAGTTGGCAGAAGTTGGTATTCATGAACCATTGGATTGGCTCCCAGTGGCTTAATGGTCTACGACGTGGATCGCATTGTAACCAGAAGGTGGTGGGTTCGAACCCCGGTGGGTGCATGCTGATGAAGGGTCTCAAACTAGGCCGATGAACCAGCTGTCCAGTACTCCCTGGTAGTTTCTCAAAGGTTCTCTAACCGATGACAGCTCATGATGAAATCCTGTAACCAAACGAAATATTCGTTTGTTGTTTGTACTGTGATAAAACGTTCATTTAGTTTCACATTTAAAATAAGATGTTTTGACAAGCACACTGTTTTTACATTACGCTATCAGAAATTCTATTCCGATATGTCATAGCTCCTTCAGTGTGCTCGTGGTCAACGTCTGAGTGACCGAAGTAGATTACTGACTCTTCATTTGACAGGATTTCAGGTGAACATGCAGAAGATAGAGGCGGAAGTGATGAAGATTGCCAGTCAACCAACAACAAAAACAAACAGAACCAATCACTATCGATAGTAGAAATTTGAAAGAAGTTAGTTCTTTCACTTATCTAGGAATCATCGTTTTGACAAAAGGCAGTTGGAAGGGATAAAAATGTCAAGGCCAGCCAGAATCGGAAATGTAAGATACGACTTCATCAGTCTGAAACCACTTTGGAAATCTCCACTCCACAACAATAAGATTCGGATTCTATTCAACACGAATGTCAGTGAAATCAGTCACTCAGTTAGTGAGTGCTTCTATATGGGTGAGAAACTTTCACTGTGCGTGAGTCATGGAAAGGATTTCCAACAGCCAGCTGTGGTCTTTTATCAACAGCTGACCAATTCACTGGCTGGCTAGATCTATACTGAAGATCAAATGGCTAGCCTGTCGACAGGCAGGCCGGGCAGAAACCATTAGCAACAACAAACTTTGGCTGGAAATGAACAGACCAGCCAAGAGCCGATTGCTGAACAAATATGTGAGAGAAAATGGAGATGGATTGATCGGGCATAGACTGAAGAAGGAGGTCGTCTATTGACATGGTGCTCAATGCAGACCATCAATCACTGGAGTGTGAGGTGAATGGGAAGCGACAGACGAGTGGGTGGTCGGTGCTGTTGTGACATGGAGGAGAAGGTGTGTTGGAGGGGGGGAGAGATCAGAGATTATGAGCAATCATGGTATGAGCTAGGTGAAGAGGACAAAAGGCAATAGAAGAAAGTGTAGATGTGTTGTGGAGGCCGCATATTTCCCACTTGGCACCTAAGGGAGCAATAATAATAATAATTTAATAACTGTAACTTATATACAACAGACAGCATTCTCTTAAACATGCGACATCATTTGAAATCTCAGCCATCTCTCTCTCCCCACCTCTCTATCTCTGACTTAACTATACCGTCAAGTACACTGAAGGGACTGAAATCACTCGACAGAAATTAGGCCTTTTCAACTGTTGATTTGCATTGGCTTTGATTAGTTTCAATAGTGCACTAACTAAAAAGCAGTTAACGAAGGTTCTGACGAAAGTGAAACAGAACTCAGTAATTAATCTACAAATCTATTGAAATGATACAACTATCTAGTCCAACAATTTTACGGTTATACAGCTTGTTTAAAATCCACAAAGAAGGGAGGGGGCGGCGGCCCCCCTACATCCGATCCTAGACATTTGCAGATCACCTAATCATTCTATAGTAATATGGTTAGCTAAAACTTTAGAATCTGTAAGAAATCTAATGCTGAAGCTTCCCTTGGAGGATACGTTTGAGTTCGTGGGTTAGGTAAGGCAAATGAGTGTATTCGGGTGTTTTTCGTGAATAATCTCCATCCCGACACTAATGAAAATCAAAACACGTAGCTCAGCGAAGAGTCACTTTTAGGCGGCGATTTCATTCACTTAGCTGTACAGTTGCAATTATACATACTTATTTTTGTATATGTGTGTGTGTACATTAGGTTTGACCGATACGAATGAAAAAAGGGTTAGGGTTATTATTGCCAAAACATTTCAAAAATCTGATGAGTAATCAAATTGTAACTAAGGTGGGGTGGTGGTGAAGATTGGTAAGAGGGGGGTGGTGAAGCGTTGTCAAAAGAAACAACATAGTTATTTATGTTAATCAACGCATAAAAAAGGTTAGTACACTTACGTAATAAGATGAATAGTTTAATGAGTGAGTTGCAATTAGGATGCACATAGAAATGAAGCGAAGGAAAATATGGAATTATGTAAGAGTTTCAAAAACTAAAAATATCATGACAAGTTAGAAAAAAAGAAAACAAGCACGGAAGCATCAAGTCAGGGGAAATCAATGTGGTTGTTACTATGATAGTAGAAGTGGTTGGATGATTTTCTTTTGCCCACATAACTCTGGTTTTTCCAATTGGATGGCTACGGTTTCAGCAATACAGAGGAGATGAAAGCGTATTGCCACTGGTAGGTTATTCTTCACTTTGTAGATTACTTTGAAGAAGGCGTTTGTTAAGATGGGACGACCAGTGTTGACGAAATGATCGACTATAGCACTATTATCCTTTTGTATCCATACTATGAGATAGTATCCTTGAACCCTTTTGGACAGGATACGCGTTGAATGACCGAAAACAGCGCACCTTTTCTCACTTTGCCAAAATTTGAACGGAAAACTGCCCAAGTTTTTACCCACATATCCCAGGTCGCAAACAAATTCACCGACTGGGCGGAGTGTGATGCCATTCAGCGGTCTCCTCAAAGTGTGTCCCGCTTACCTCCATTCAGCATATTTACTAGTTAGTGGATTAGTTGGTTCACTGACTTCCACAATTCTTTGTCTCTAGTCCTTTCCGATATGCTGTCTAATCTTCAGTATGGAGTGAATGGTGTACCTGTTGATGGTCTGTTCGAAATGTATTTGGTGACGGCTTTGTCAAGTCATTAGTGCGTCAGATTTCCACACTGATTTCGGACTAACAAGAATGTATCAATCTGTCACATACTCTAGTCAGTTAGAAAATGACAGACTTTTAAATATCGTAAAACGGAAAATGCAAACAGGTGTAAGGAAAGTACTGCAAGTGTCAGTAATGCATTCACCTCTGCTCATCTGGTAGACAGATGTAGAGTGATCACAAAAGCAATATTTAAAAATTATTCAGAACTAACTAAGGAATACACACACTTCCTGAGTTACGTGCCCATTAAATATAAGAGAAATGTTGTTAAGTATCTTACGAGAAGAGTCTGAAAGATATGTACGGAGGACCACTGATAAAAGGAATTTGAATATATTCATGATTCCTTGACGGAGATGGGCTGGCTATCTAATTAGTTTCATAGGGAAACATTTGGAAATACTGGAAAGAAAACTTGAGACTATGACTGCACGTAAGTAGCAATTTAACGGTGACTTGTCAAGTGAGATTTTATTCCAGGGACTTTCAAGGAGTATATGAAGAACATTTTACACAGCTTACCTATGTTTGTCACTCTTACCGACGAATGACTGCGACGCAAACGAAGCATTAGCTAGATAGTTCTGCCCCATCTATGTGCATTTATCAATTCAACTGCCCTTATGGTGACAATTATATTGGGCGTACTACTAGACAGCTTAGCTAACGTGTCACTACTGAACATCTCCCATCATAGTGGTTTGACAAAGGACAGACAAAAACAATCCGTAGCTCAATTTTGTCACATTTATTTGATATTGGTCATGCAGTGGAGAAAACGAAAGCACTCAAGATAATTCATCGTATCCCACCGAATCTTTCCAATAGACTTCGTATTCGTCTACTGCACACAGCTGAGGCGATAGGCATTAAGCGTCGAATATGCTCAGTCAAAAGAAGTTCGTACAGCCATTATTACTCCCTTGTTGGCCGATTAAGACATAACCAATTGATGACTTCTCCACCACCATCCCTTACTTATATTTTCAACCACTCTCTTATCATCCCTCAATATTATTACATCTTCATTAAAACGTATTTTATTTAATTCCTTTACAATCTAACCTTACTTAATCGATCATTTTGTTCTTCTTAACCTGTGTCGACTACTAAGTTGTCTACCTGAATATTTGTTTGTTTAAATATCGTGATTGGTTTATATATTTGAATATTTATTTGTAAGCTTATGTGGGTATATTAGAGTGAAGTCTGAAGATGAGATCTAATTGAAAGCACAGTGTTATTCTTTTTTCATTCAATTTTAGATTTTTCCCACCGAGGGAACATCATCACTCACCGGGAAATGTAGGTACATCCAGATGACGAGTCCCAAATAGAACGAAATGCGCATCCTGGATTCCACTGCTGGTCAAGAGGTGGCTGTCGTGGCCCAAGTGGTCTAGTGGATAACGCTTTGGCGTTGGAAACTATGGGCACTGGATTCGAGCCTCGATGGGAACATCATCACTCACTGAGAAATGCAAGTACATCCAGATGACGAGTCCCAAATAGGACGAAATGTGCATCCTGGATTCCACTGCTAGTCACCATCCACCAATAAAACACAATGTTATTCGTTTAAATGTCTGCTGTTCCAAATTAATGAATTATTAAATTAGAAGTCATTTCTAGACCACTGTGTATCCCTGAAAGCAATGGGATATCCCTTAAACGATTGAAACCCTAATGTTCTTTAATCTTTGGTTGGTTTTGACATTTTTTATTCTCCCTGAATTGATTTTCTGTTTTTGCCTTCATCTTTACACGCTTGACCTGAATATCTGACCACTGCTCAACCTGTTATTATTATTATTATTATTATTATTATTATCATGATCCTCATTTAAGGTATGAACAATTCTCATTTCTATAAAGAATACTCTTCTTTTCTTGATTCTTCTTCAGATATGTGTGCACTTATGAAATAACGTTTGAAAAGGTCACGGGAACGCCCACAAGCCTTAATTTTTAACATTAATTACCCCCAAAAAATAGATGAAGTCGCATATTTGAGTAGTCAGAAAAAAAGGAAAAAATTTGGAAAATTCATCAACTGTTGGTCTTATTGTAAACCAAAAATAATTCTAAATGATGAATAGCCTTCAGAAATGATAATCATTTAAGCTGTGTTTAAAAAACAAGAATACTGGTTTTAAGATCAAGAGTATGTACTTTGATTGGATACTAACTAGTGTGTGTCATGTGTCTAGGCCTTTCTTGCGTGCAGACTGAGTTTTGTCAGTCAGTCAGTCAAGTTTCCAGTGTGGCTAACACAGGTCACCAGGTGGCTCGCCATCACGGTGTCCTAAGAATTGTTGTGTTATTATTAGATGGTTGGAGGCAGCTGGCCACAGAAGGCCTTGCCTAGACGTCTATTTCGTGCTTACTGGCAGTCAGCAAAGCCTATCTGCAACCTTGAGATAACTGCCCATATCCCTTCTGAGATTCTAACCCGCGTCACCCAAAGCTGCAGTCAGAGATGTTACCACTGAGCTGTTCGTGCTGGCGATTGACCTCTTGTAGGACTGACTGTATTGGATAGCTTAGTGTCCAATCAAAGCTATCCAATACAGTCAGTCCTACAGGAGGTCAATCGCCAGCACGAATAGCTCAGTGGTAACATCTGTGACTGCAGCACTGAGTGACGCGGGTTAGAATCTCAGAAGGGATATGGGCAGTTATCTCAAGGTTGCAGATAGGCTTTGCTGACTGATTGCTGACTGCCAACTAACAAGAGACCTAGGTCGAAGGCTTCCTCTAGCCGATTACCTCCAACATTAATAATATTGTTCAATAAGAACTGAATATAAAATTCAATCAAATGAAAATATATTAACGACAATGCAACAATGAGAGTTCCTCAGTAAGTTGGTAACTTCCTGCCTTGCACTTATCTCATCACGTAAAATATGTCCCGGTTAAGTAAACTATTGTAGAGTTTTTGTACTAAGTCGTCCGAGCATGCAGTCTTCTATAGCTGCTTCTGATTCCCCTATGTGATGAGATAGATGAAAGGAGAGAGGTGTGTAAAGAGAGGATGTTCACTGTCTGACAATTTATGATATCTGCTAATTTCTCGCAGAAATCCAAGTGTCTATTTACAATAGTATTAACGAGTTCGTTTAGCAACACGCCACTCTCCCTATTAAGGGCTTTTAGTGCCCTTCGCTGTATAACAAACAAAGTCTTTCTTAGATAGCCCGGGAAAGATTAAGGTATGGGGGAGTAGTAAAGACGTATAGTCAGAATACAAGAATTTACAAAATGTAACCGTAGAGAGAGTATAATACCAGATCGTCTTAACTTCCTTACAGAGAACGTCAAACGAAATATCTTTCTGGAAACTAAGATGACGTGGGGCGACGAGGAAAGGTGATCAGAGGAAATGCCACAGTCCAAGGTATTTAACATTCGATTCAGTTTCGACTTCAGTGTCATCTATGATAGTGGAACCGTGAGACGAACTAACCAGTTCATGTATGTCACTCTTGCGTCTGAAAGTGAAACTAACCACCTGACATTTGTGGAGGGATAATGCTAAAGACGATTTGACGAGGACCACTGACTAATTTCTAATAAAGAGTTATTCATTTTGGAACAGTCTGACTGAGAAGTCACCGCTGACATAGAAACAGTCAGATGGATCATCGGCATACTTAACAAAGTTGTCTTCATCAAAATGGGGCAAGTAAGTCATGTAAGAAGAAGAAGAAGAAGGAAAACAGAGAAGGAGAAAGAGAGAAGAGCATCGTGAATTGGAAACACCAATTAGAGTAAGTAAAGGAGGCAGTGAAGGACTTCCCCTTGCCCATAAGCTTACTGCTTCCTATCAGAAAAGAAAGAATGCAACCACTTATTAGTCCAGCACCCTGTTTGTGACTCAACAAGCTTGTTGAACAAAAGAAGCCTAGATGCAGAGTCGAAGGCGGATATGCTGTAATCAAAGAAGGCACACCGAACATATTTGACACCTCTGTCTAAACTAGAGACAATATCATGATATAAGACGATAGTAACATCTCTAAAGTACACCTACTATGCTTATAAGCAAATTGATTAGGATCGTTAAAAGCTTTCAATGAAGGCTCAAGGTCAAGTGGAAGCAGTCTTTCCATTATTTTTAAGAAAGGTGAAGTAATGACAATAGATGTACGTCGATGGCACAGCGGTTAGGACTCTCGTCAACCATGCACATGGTCCGGGGTTCGATTACCTGCCGAACCACAGTGGTTGCGTACTGCTGAAGAGTCCCAAACTAGGTTGATGAAACAGCTGTCTTGCAGTACTCCCAGGTGGTTTTCCAATAGTTCTCTAACTGATGTCAGCTCATGATGAAATCCTACAAACAGATCAAATATTGATCGACTCAAATGAAACAAGTTATACCTGTTTTACACTTATATACTTGTGCGTGTATGTTTATTTGTGTGTGTAATTTCAACATTTTTACTAATAAGAAGACATTGAAATAGTTATTTCCTTAATAATAATAACAGTAATAATAATGATGGCGATAAAGCGTTCACTTTATTTGTTAGTTTCGAGAATTTGAAAGTGAAAACCCTCTGTGCGTCGCAACACACACACACCCTTGTTTTAGGTCAAGTGTATGTGCTGACACACCACAGCATACAACTTACACAGACGTACACACACATCTACACTAGACATCACATATATACATCCAAACGATCCATAAAATTAAGTCTATTTTAGAGGTCATGACTTATTGATTTGTGATTTAAATTGTCTTAGCGATTATTATATATACATACGATACGAGGAAAAAATCGATTGATGATGACTAGTAAATTTAAAAATTTGAAAAATCAGTCAACTACTGCTAGATAAACAACCTACTTGACTAATTCACTAATAAAGTTTGAATAAATGTGCGTACAATCCTTCTCTCTCTCTCTAGCAGCATTAATTATTTCTCACATCAGTCTGAACGTTGTGTGTGTGTGTGTGTAAATGTACAATCACGGTTCATTCAAATCTGTTGATTCAGACATATCTGTCTCCTGAATTTTAGCTTCATAATTTTAGAGCAACCACCAACCAATGCAGTCAGTGGCGAGTATCTGTCCTCACTCCCGACAAGATGGACCCCACTGGCCACAACTTCTCCTAAGAACTTGCTCTAGTAAAAACTGAGTCTCGTAGCCAGTCACTAGGGAGCATCAGACTAATTTTCAACAGTTGGTTTGTACGAATTTGATTTGTTTTTCAAGTTTGCCCACAGATCGATATCAGTTAGAGAAGAATAGAAAACCAGCTGGGAGTACTGCCTGATAGCTGTTTCGCCAGCCTAATTTGGGACTCATCGGCAGTGGCTAAAATGGTCTGCGACATTGCTCGCCTTGTAACCCAAAATGTCCTGGGTTCGAACCCCAGTAGGGAGGGGGTGCGTACATGCAGTTTGTACATTTTCGTCAAAAGCTGACGTACTGAATAACCGCTGCTTATCCAGATCACTGAGAAAAACCTTCTTTTCGACTGATCTACGCATCAACCGTGGAACAGTGAAAGATAAACTGCCACTTTGGACAGACAACTTCAATCTATATTGATAAATTCATCTGCTTCTGTGGAGCTAGTTATATTGGCCACACAAAGCTGCCACACACTTTTCAAACGCATCTCTGAACATTATCCGGCATGGTTAGCAAAAAGAGAAAATGCAAGACAGTTACTAGATCAATTCTCGAGCACTTGGTCAACTCAAAACATGCAGTTCCACCACAGTTGTCTTTCATGATTATCAACGAGGTGAGACCAAATGGTACAAATGGAGTTGGGTTTCGGGATTTGTGTATGGCGTAGGTGTTGTCGATTCGTCAACTGAACTCCGAACTCTGAAGAGTTTTGTCCAGTCTCTGATTCTACCAAGGTATTAATCTCTTCATTCGTCGTTCCCTGAAGATTTTTTATTTTATTTTTAATGATTAATTTGGTTTTACTTTTAATAATAATTAATTCACTATTATCACTCTCATGTGTTCTTTGTGTACATTTTTCACACTCAGCTCCCACCTTTCTTCTCATTACTCAATAGTTACTTATCAAATTGTTAACGCCTTCTTCCTTTGGTCGGTTGTTGAGTATTATGCAATTTACGACTTTAATTTTTACTTCTGAGTAATTATATCAGTTATGTCACCCCACACTCCATCTATTACTCAATAATGGACTCGTATATATATTTTTAGTAAATATAAATACGATTACTGTACAGCCAGCCTGTGAAGATGATTTTGTCGATAAAGAAGAATTTTGCATGACTGAATTGTCTTTTATTTTCTTCATGACAAAGAATATTCTTTTTCGATGAACACCAATTCATCAGGTTCTACAGCTATATGACAGTTATAATTAAAGAAAAATATTCTTAATAACACCATTAATGCTGTTTGAAATTATACTGAATCAATAACATCAATAGATTACAGTTCAAGAGTGCACCAATATCTCAGCTCACGGAAATACACATTCAGCTAGCGAAATTCACTTGTGAAGAAAAATAATTCCAAAGTAAGACTGATACAAGTATAAAACTTGGGGGCACTGTTGTCGTAGAGTACAACTCCATTATGGGCCAGATTTTATTTTGATAAAATGTCACACAGTGTTTGCTATGCTATGTAATATTAACTGATGACCACACACTTCTAGCACAAATTATTGCTACTCATAATCATATCAAGGCACTACTCACACACCGCTCACTTTATTGCTTCATTTATATACATGAGTAAAAATTGATGATTAAACGTCTGAATAAAGTCGACATAAGATAAAGTACATTCGGAAATAATCATATTAGTGTTATCAGTCAAATACAATCCGATGAGAAGGAAAATAAGATAAGTAATTTAGAAAGAAACTCAGTAATCACACTGCATGCATTAACACACAACCACACAATAGAATGGTGGGAGGGACAGAATCAAAATTCTAAAATGTAATGTAGGTAGGTATATGGAGATAGAGATAGTGAGAGATTGGTTACTTAGTGAATACTGACTCGTTCATCGAGTCTACACACCCAACACAACACAACACACGGATGCAAAAGAAGTGACTCATCATTATCGCCAACTCATACAATATCCGAGATATGCAAGATATTATTGCCACCAGTCAGTCAGTCAGTAAAATCAGAGCAGGATAATAAATAATGCTAAATTGTATTCTATTTCAATTCAATTCACATACACATTATAAGATTGTAAACACAAGTTATTTCCATATTAGTTTGTTTATTTGATATATCACACAGTGAAACAGTATTATTTACTGGATGACGTTTCGAACAAAATTTATTGTTCATAATCATATCATCAATTATAATCACACGACTTTGACACTTGAGTTTTATAGTTTTCTTTGTTCTCTCCTATTTGTCGTTTGGGTAGTAGAATTTTCCAGATATCGGGGACAGGTGATGAATCATTCCTATTACATGTATTTGTAGTTGATTCGATAAACAAAGCTTCTGTTATCAATCTCTCCCTATACCCTGTGACATTAAATTTTAAAACTGTCATCCTATCCCATCCTATTGTGTTGTTGTGTGTAACTGCATGTAGTGCTATAGCTGAAATATTCTCTAGATTTTTTATTTTATTCGGGTCAACCAATCGAGATTTTGCTAGGTTTTTATGTTCAGCTAGTCTGACTGCCCCTGTTCTACTAGTTTGACCTATGTATTTGACCTGACAATCATTACAGGGTATGAGATAAACTAAATTGTTTTGTTTTAAGGGCTCTACAGGATCCTTTAACCGACAAAGCTTGTTTCTAATTGAGTTTGTGGGTTTGAATGCCATTTTTATTCCTGCCTTGTTAAGAATTCTGCGTAAGGCTTCCGACGTTCCTTCTTTGTATGGAATTACTACTGATGATTTAGATTTCTTATTATTGGTGTCGTCATTAATATTATTATTATCACTATTATTATTAACATTATTATTATTATCATTATCGCTACTATCATTATTTATTTTATTTTTACATTTCCTTACATATTTCTTGATTAATTTATCCGGGTAATTATTAAGTTTCAAAGCTTCTTTTATGTGTATCAGTTCCTGTTTCAGATTTTCTTTGGTACTACTTAGTTTTTGTGCTCTGTCATTTAAACATTTCACCAATCCTATTTTTACTGACATAGGATGGAATGATCGGAAGTCTAAATATCTGTTTGAGTGTGTGGGTTTCCTGTAAACACTAGTGTTTAACTTCCCATCTTCTTTCCTCTTTACGTTGCAATCTAACATTGGGAGCTCCCCTTCCTGATTTTCCAATTCATAAGTGAATTGAATTGCTTCAACCTTCGAGTTAATGTGTTCGAAAAACCTATCTATATCTTGTGTTTTAAGTACAGTGAATGTGTCATCGACATACCTCCACCATACTTTTGGGGTGGGGGTGAACGTTTCAATCGCTATGTTTTCCCACTTATCCATGAATATATCTGCTACAACTGGGGATATTGGTGATCCCATGGCAACTCCTTCAGTTTGTTTGTATATTTTCCCTTGAAATTTAAATACTGTGGAAGTCAGGCATAGCTGTACTCCCAGCATTATGTCCTCAAGTGGCACTTTTGTCCTAAGTTCGAGTTCTTGGTCAGAAATGAGTTCGTTTCTGACTGCCTCCATAGCCATATTTATTGGTATATGTGTGTATAAACTGACAATGTCAAAACTAACCATTTTCTTTTCATTATCTAATTTTAAATTATCTAATCTATGTTTCAGTTCATAAGAATTTGTTAGTCTAGATTTTGAGTATCTTTTAAGGGGATTTAATACCATGGCTAAATATTTAGATAATTCATATGTAGGTGAATTTCTAAAATCAACTATAGGCCTAATGGGGTATCCTGACTTATGAACTTTAACAACACCATACATCCTACTGGGGTTATTAGTTATTTATTCATTTTACTATAAATAGCATCTTATTTCCCATCTGACTGTATTTTATTGATAACACTAATATTGTTATTTCTGAATGTACTTTATCATTTTATATTACTGATTTTATTCAATCAAATGTCTAACCATCAGTTTTATTCATGTGTATAAATGAAGCAAGAAATTGAGTTGTGTGAGTAGTGCTTTGATATGATTGTGATTATAAGTAGTGGCAATGATAGATTGTGCTCGAAGTGTGTGGTCATCAGTTAATATTAACTGTATAACACTACACTGTGTGATTTATCAAAATAAAATCTTATCCATAGTGTACCAAAGTAAGACTGTCTTGTTGATTTTAGATATTTGGAGGCAGTTGGCCACAGGAAGCCTTCGACCTAAGTTTCGTGTTAATTGACAGTCATCAGTAATGCGTATCTGCAACTACCTTGAAGGGACTCATGTCGCTTCTGAGATTCAAACATGCAGTCAGAGACGTTACCACTGAGCTATTCGTGCTGGCGATTGACCTCCTTTAGGACTGTATTGGATAATTTCATTGGACACTAGTCAGTAACTAGTGTGATGTGTCTAGTCCTTTGTTTAGTGCAAAGTGGATTGCCATCAGTGTGCCTCCGACCATCTAACATCAACAATTCAAAGTGCACCGTGATGGCGAGCTACCTAGTGGAATGGTGGCCACATTGCAAACCTGACCGATAGAATTCACTCTGCACTAAACAAAGGACGAGACACATCACACTTGTTACTCGTGTCCAGTGAAAGTAGGACTGTGTTTTTAGACGTCCCACTGACAAGAAGATCAAACATAAATAGTCTAAAAAGGAATCTGAGTGAGAATTTGCACTTGGACTGGTGAATACTACACGTTTTCACTGCTTTGTTCCTTTGCGGCATGAAAGAAATTCGCTGAAAATCCTTAGCTGTAGGGCCAGAACTATATTTATTCAGAAGATGCGAAATATATATATATACATGTGCGAATAAAATTCAGAGCTGATATACCCAATAGAGTAGTAACCAAAAAGTTGAGAAAATCGATTCAAAGAGCGTTTAATTCCGGTAAGCTGCAACTTATATTTTCCTCTCAACCGGTTGTCATTCCACAAGTAAAAGATGAATGAAGTGCCTAGGCTAACTGGTGACCTCTAATTGTATTTAACGATTCAAATACTCCTGCCTGCCAAGTCAGTTAAATTGGCTCTAGTTTAAGGGAATTAATTTTTTTTTCTGGAAAACCTAACAACCAGGCTAAACTGCG
The DNA here is from genome assembly GCA_944472155.2 of Trichobilharzia szidati. Taxonomy (NCBI): domain Eukaryota; kingdom Metazoa; phylum Platyhelminthes; class Trematoda; order Strigeidida; family Schistosomatidae; genus Trichobilharzia; species Trichobilharzia szidati. Next base: position 26,384,117 of record OX235279.1, on the reverse strand, counting down.
TTCCAACGACTTGAGGCATTGTTGCACTTCTGTACTGTAACTTATTCCCCGTATTGATTCAAAGTTATTTGGAAAAACAGCAGATTGAATGGAGAAATCATGCATTCGCTTACTTCTATCAGTTCCTCATCATCGGCTGGCTGGCTGGCTGGCCGGTTGGCTCTACACTAATATATAGTCATTTTTTACATCAGAATTTTCTTTCACCAATCAAGTGGTTATTTCAGTTAATCAGTTTCAGGTATAGGTTGGGGTGGGGTGGGGATGAAATGAAAAGGCTAAAGGTCCCGAGAACATGCATAAACTAATTGATGTTAGTAACAAGTTATCGGCCAAGTTAAGCTTTAACCACCACTAACTACCAATGGAGTTTGGCCGCACTAATGACCTGGAAACGCTCACTGGCAAATAATGCTCATCGAAGTGTTATGCCATTAAGTGGGATATCTCACAAGTTTGGGAAGGAATAATTAACTCTTTCAGCCAAGGACAAGTCGGTGAAGTTCCATTTCCTCATCGTTCAACTACCGAGAAATGTTGATAACTCATTGAGGAGATGAATCCAAAAAGCAGGTCCCTCTAAGCAGAAAGAGAAACCTCATGTATTATTGTGGTGAGAGCCGTCTGCTAGCCAAAATTAGTAGACAGCAATTTACGTCAATATTTACGTTCCAAATCTTGGTCATGAGAAAAAAAACAAGAACGAAGACTAATTGAGTAGCCAATAAAAGCAGACTTTGCGTGGGTAGATACGACCCGCAGATATATGGTTTGACCTTCAAACAAACGGCCATAAAGAGATGACAGAATAACTTTCAGTGACAAAACAACCAATCAGAAGACGCTGTTTCTCTGCTAATAATAACGAATAATGATGTACATAAAAATATATAAACATATCTTGGTCTCCTCAAAAAACGATCTGTTGACTGGCCCTTGTCTTCTGCCGTTACATATTCTGTTTCTTCAAGTCTCGGGAGAATAAGTACCATGGAATATATTGACGAAGAACTGAAAAAATCTCCGAAGAATCTTGATGTAAGATGGTTTCCCATTCAGATTTGTAGATAAGAACCTGAAACCGAAGGAAGCTGTTGAACAGGTCTCAAATTTAAAATTGAGATTGAAACAGAAATTCTGCGAAAATGGCTTTCAAAAGTTCTGAGTGAAAAAACTACTCCGCCAATGGCGTACGAATAACGTCTTCTTCCAAGAAACTATTCAATCATTACATGGATACAAGTCGTCACATTGGGCCTCACCAACATCAGTTCACTTGCTCTCGTAGGGCTGAATACATTGATCGTGCCATGTGTCCGCCTTTAAAGTGCTCCCGTGAACACAATCCAGCCTAGCTAGCAGAGGGAGAACGTAGGAACGTGTGTATGTAGTTCGGTAACAGAACACACCTGGTCAACTCAGAACATTCAGCCTAATTTGAAAAGCCTTTCAAAGGTCAATATACACGATCCAATCAAACGTCTCAAAGAGAGTCATCAGATCAAGGCATATTGGTATAGCAAAGGACAAGAGATCCAAAATTATTTGATTCCTATGTGTAATGTAGTTAATTTGAGACTTGACAAAAGATAGTTCTGTAACTTTTGCATTCGATTAGTACAGTACACACGAATGAACAGCCCAGTTGGTGATTTCATTGAAGAGAAGATATACATCAATACAACCGTCATCTTAACTCATCCCAATTCGTTAATTATTATGGATGCACATAACTGTAGGGCATGTTGAAAGGGAATCTATCGAAAGGAATATTCTTGGTTCTCTAATAAGTCTTTTAATATTCTTAATTGACATATTTAACCAATCTTATTCAAAGCCAACTCACTAAAACTTCTCAAATATCGTTTGAAATGTGTGATGAATAACTGAATACTTCTTCTTCTTCTTCTTCTCGTGTGATGATGCGATCATACCTGACTGCCTGCCTGCCTGCCTGTTAATGTCTCCTTAAACTACGTAGGCCTTGTGCCAGACTTCTTTTGAGTAGAATATTTTGAAAAATGTGTGCCCTTACTTCAGCTGAAGAAAAGCCTCAAAGTGGAAATACGCTGGAACAAAACTAAATTTGAAACAAAATTGAAATTGCAAACAGTTAAAGAAAGACGCTTAAGTTTTAATAATAAGCATATATAAGTAATAGTAAATAGATATATAATAATATAATTTACTTTATTCCAAAAACAGTAATTGTGATACAGAATGGAATTTTCAGCATTCATCATAATCTTGCATCTAATTTCCTAAAACTATAAATACAATTAATCACATAAAAAATTTTTCTACATTTACAATAGGGTTAATATAAAAATAAAAAAATAAAATACATGCAGCATATAAAATGGAAATAATAACAATGATAGCAGCTAAGGTAATGATAATAATACAATATCAAATAAAATGAAAGAAATCTCTACAACAACAAATTAAGGAACATTGAAACCTTCATTGATAGCCAGGGGGCGGTAAGGAAAGTGTCTGAACCAACCAACTTCTTATTTTCGATATACACATTAGGCTTCTTAATGCAGATTCCAACAGCCAGTCAGCCTCAGCAATATTTGTTTGTAACAGACCAAGTCTTGAGGTAAAATTAAGCTTAGTTGGTATATACGGTAGATGACTTTGAAAGCTGCCTTGTTTACATCAATCTTGTGTTCTGTATCTACGAGATGAGGCAGTATAGAGAGAGCTATGAATGGATTTCGTTTGTCCCTTACTACTTAACCTCTGTGCAGGGTGGAAATCCATCGGAAATCCAACGATGAGTGCACACATAATTGTAGGGTCTGTGCAACTGACTGGCTCACTCCACAGCGAGAGCAGTCAAAATGTGAAGATAGATACACATAGAAAGAAGAAGAAGCGAAATTAGTCAGTTTATCTTTTTTACCTTCAGAATGTAAAATCGGGATGGTTTTGAAGACACAGCATACTTCAGCTACACTGAATGCTCTTTTTACCAATGTGTTCCTTAGGCGTTGTGTGCCTCGAAGACACGCACAATTCATCGTTTCCCACTGGGGTTCCACTCAAGCGACGACCTGTCTGACGCGCAATATCACTCAACGGTTTCCTCAGTGTGTTCTGAATCCATTGTATTGAGCAACAGGTTCTTCATTGGGTCGTTTCCAGAGTTTCTTGTTGCTAATCCTTCCACACTGGTCATCTGATCTTCACTATGGTGCCTGTGAAGACAGCTGTTGACAGACGTCTGCAGTATCCTGTTGGAGATGATTTTCATAACATAGCAAGTCTCTGACCCATATAAAACAGCTAACTGACTTCACTTTGGTGCTGACTGAGTGCAGACGCTTTGCAAACAGATTTCAGAGTGATGAAGGTTTGTCTTACCTTTGTGACATTGGTTGTTACATTCTCATCCGTCCCAGATGTAGCTGAAACGATGCTAAAATAATATCCACCTTCGTCTATTTATTGCAGAACCACTAGAAAAAATTGTCCTTGTGCTCCGACTAAATGTAAAGTACTGTTTCAGCCTTAACCTTACAGGAAACAAATAGTCTCAGTAGAGCAGTGATTTGCAGCATCAGATTCAAGCACAATTTCCTTATTGTTCATAATTGTATCATCAATTGAAATTGCACAACTTCGAAACCTGATTTTTATAGTACTCATCCATCCTTCCTGTTTTTCGAATGGGTGGTAGAATTATCCATATGTCCGGAGGGATATGTGTTCAGTCATTTCGATTGCTGCACGTCTTTTCATTCAACAAATTTGATTCGACAAATCTTCAAGCAGCGGCCTACTTGAATCAGTCACTGGGCTACCAGAATTCTCATTCATCAAAATGCTGCTTAAGCTCTTCCGCATCATATGACCGCCTCAATGAGACTACTCATGCAAACATCAAATTTATCATGGAATATTTACATTATAATGAGTTGAATTTCCTGGATCCAAATGTAGAAAGGACGAACGGTGGTACGATCGAAAAGTCCATCTATAGAGAAGAAACCTGGAATGGGCAATATCTTCATTATAACAGACAGCTTTTGTCCCATAAGCTATAAACGTGGATTGATGAGGACTTTGTACGTACGGCAAAGCCAGGAAACTATATTCACCGAACAAGGTCGAAGAAGAATTAGGTTTCGTTGAGAAATGCCTAAGAGAAAATGGATAGCCAAAGGGATTTATACAAAAGTATAGCAGAGAAAAAGATAAGAAAGCAAAACACTCAACTGTAGAAAAGAAGAAAGTGTTCATCTGTCTCCCATTCAAAGGAGATTCAGTGTCACAAAAGATTGTTGACAAGAGAATGAGAAATGCAATAAAAGCAAGCTTCCCTGCAGCTAAACTCATAATATTATACAGCACTACTTTCTCTATGAGCCACTCAAAACTAGATAAATACCCTGATGATGTCACCTCCAACTGCGTTTACGAATTCACGTGCACTTGCGGGAGCAGGTATATTGGAAGGACGGAATGAAGGGCTTCTATCTGGTTTTCTGTACACATTCCGAGAAGCTTGTGCATGGAAGGAAGCAAATATTCTCAGAGTGCAATTACCAGATATTTTGTTGATACTGGTCATCTCGTAGAGATTTCTAATTCCTTCAAAATATTAAATAGACAAAGGAGAGTAATTTTACTACGATTCACCGAAGCGATCAAAATCAAACTATCCAAATCAGACATATGCATAAAGAAAAAGAGTGTGATTAATCTCTCACTACCTTGGTAACTGAATTTTAATTCTGATTACATTAATTAGCCATCTACTTCAGTGATCTCAACTCGCTGAGCAAATCTCAATCTTATCAGCCCTACCCGTTTTTGTTTCTTGAGCTGCCATGTGAATCTACAAGCTGGCACTGCTCGTTAATCTTTTCTGTTTTCTGTATTACCCACTTTCCCTTCTTCTCCACTTTGGAAGCGTGTAAATTTTTATTGAAAACATAAGCTAAAAATTGCAATGCTTACATTTTGGATGCGTCAATTTTATAGCATTTCTTCTCTGCTACCACTTAAACATTAAAGTATGCTATTATCACCTATATAACTATTGTATTTTCAGATAGGGGCGTGCAGCTGATGAGAACCTGTGAAGTAGAATGACGATATCATTTTATACTGCAAATTTCGTCTTCCTTTCTCCGTGGAAATTTACTAAGGGTACCGAATGTATGAAATCCTACTGCTTTAATAGTACGATTATATCAGATGACCAATACATGTACTCACGTGCATATTTAATTAGTTTCCCACTATCAGTTACGCAATTTTCGAAGGAATTGAAGAGAAATAACACATAGAACTGGTTCATTCCTCCTCCTCCTCATATGCAACATCACTACGACAAGTGATAAACTTCACATTATTACCTTATATGTAAATCCTGTATGAAGAGGAAATATTTTAGCACTGAATACGCTGAAGTTCTCTGTAATATATGTTCACATATTGTTCGGAATAAAGCTTTACTATTCATTACTACTCAGGTGGTCCAGGGTTCGATCCCTCCCCCAGCCACCGACGCACTCCTTCACATCGCTAAGCCAGTAATAAGACTGGTAAAGAAGGAAGGTTGGGCATGAGGCTAGCTAGCAACCGCATCTCGTAAAAATAAACTAGCACCACTGCTACCGAAACTTCAAAGCTGTAGCTTGAAGGCGCCCTGTGTTCCACGTAAAGTAGTACAATTAAATTTTTATTAAAAAAACAAAATAAATATAATTAATACATCCTAATCTTTCCCTCCACCCTATCTTATTGGACTTGAAAACTATTATCTTGTCGCATCCTATTTTATGCTTGAGTGCCATTTCATGTCATGCTATATATAGCTGACCTATTATTCTCCAGATTTCACATCTTGCCTATTAGGGTAAACTAGTCTAGATTGCTTTATTCTAGCTGATTCCAGCTCACTACAGTCACCTAATACACAAGTATTTCATCTAATAATCATGGTAGGATGTATTAGGTAAACTAAATTATTTTGTTCCACTGACACACTACAGGATCTTTCATTTAACCGATACAATTAAGTTCAAATAGTCAGTTATTCAGAGAGCAATAGGACTGAGGGAAGAAATATGCACTTTTCGATTAGATCCTCATCTCACTCTCGCTCTACTAAACTATACACCTACAGCATTCTTAATGAAATAAACAAACATTTATTAATCAACAAAGCACAGGGAACGAATACCAGCTGACACAATAACGCATTTACAAATACTAAATCGTGTGAATAAGCGGGACATCCGAATCTTCCTCAATAACTAACGCACGCATGAAAAACAGAGACACGAAAACGTTAACTTTGTGGATTGGATGAGACGACTTTAAAACACTCAAGTATGCAACCAAGGTATTTATTCCAAGAAAAAGTAATAACACCACTTTACATGGAACAAGTAAGTAAGTGTTGTTCCCGACTAATTGAATCAGTCTTTTCTATGTGAATGAATTGATTAGGGAAATATCACATGAGATTCACCTACCTCCAAATAGTCATTATTGATGCAAGTATGTTTATGATAATCTCCAACCAGTCAAGAATATTTTCGACGCACGATAAGCATAACCAGAGCAAAAAAATTAGAAATCGCCCATAGATTAACAAAAGCCACTCCTTTGACATCTTTGCACAAAATGATTTTATTCTAAACTGCTAACCTACTTATAATTATTTTTTTTCAATGATTACAATTCAGATGACACTGTCAGATTGAATAAAATAAAATGTGATCAGAGTTCACACTTGTTATTATTCATGCATTTCATGATTGCATCAGGTTGCATATAGGTAAAAGACAGAAAACAAAAGTATACAAATCAATAAACATTTAACAAATGTGAGCTGTGATCACTAAGATATTCCCAGGTTCCTATTGGATAATTTAATCTGACCATGTCATCTGAATTGTAATCATTGAAAAAAAATTAATATAAGTAGATTAGCAGTTTAGAATAAAATCATTTTGTCAAAAGTCGACGATGAGGCAGCTGTTGTTAATCTTCCTGATTTGCTTGTGGTGTATATTAATCATGTGTAAGATGTACATTTTACGTCAATTTCTTACAATGGAGGACTGGATTCCGGACGAAATTCGGGAGATGATGGAGAATCTAATCAATGCATACAATCAGACATGACTTACTCAATTCAGTTGGATCCATTCTACCACGTGGAAATTACTTGGGAAGAATGCTTACTTAATTGTTCCATGTAAAATGGTGTTATTACTTTTCCTTGGAATAAATACCTTGGTTGCATACTTGAGTGTTTTAAAGTCGTCTCATCCAATCCACAAAGTTAACGTTTTCGTGTCTCTGTTTTTCATGCGTGCGTTAGTAATTGAGGTAGATTGGGATATGCCGCTCGTCCGCGCGATTTAGTATTTGTAAATGCGTTATTGTGTCAGCTGGTATTCGTTCCCTGTGCTTTGTTGATTAGTAAATGTTTGTTTATTTCATTAAGAATGCTGTAGGTGTATAGTTTAGTAGAGCGAGAGTGAGATGAGGATCTAATCGAAAAGTGCATATTTCTTCCCTCAGTCCTATTGCTCTCTGAATAACTGACTATTTGAACTTAATTGTATCGGTTAAATGAAAGATCCTGTAGTGTGTCAGTGGAACAAAATAATTTAGTTTACCTAATACATCCTACCATGATTATTAGATGAAATACTTGTGTATTAGGTGACTGTAGTAGGCTGGAATCAGCTAGAATAAAGCAATCTAGACTAGTTTACCCTAATAGGCAAGATGTGAAATCTGGAGAATAATAGGTCAGCTATATATAGCATGACATGAAATGGCACTCAAGCATAAAATAGGATGCGACAAGATAATAGTTTTCAAGTCCAATAAGATAGGGTGGAGGGAAAGATTAGGATGTATTAATTATATTTATTTTGTTTTTTTAATAAAAATTTAATTGTACTACTTTACGTGGAACACAGGGCGCCTTCAAGCTACAGCTTTGAAGTTTCGGTAGCAGTGGTGCTAGTTTATTTTTACGAGATGCGGTTGCTAGCTAGCCTCATGCCCAACCTTCCTTCTTTACCAGTCTTATTACTGGCTTAGCGATGTGAAGGAGTGCGTCGGTGGCTGGGGGAGGGATCGAACCCTGGACCACCTGAGTAGTAATGAATAGTAAAGCTTTATTCCGAACAATATGTGAACATATATTACAGAGAACTTCAGCGTATTCAGTGCTAAAATATTTCCTCTTCATACAGGATTTACATATAAGGTAATAATGTGAAGTTTATCACTTGTCGTAGTGATGTTGCATATGAGGAGGAGGAGGAGGAATGAACCAGTTCTATGTGTTATTTCTCTTCAATTCCTTCGAAAATTGCGTAACTGATAGTGGGAAACTAATTAAATATGCACGTGAGTACATGTATTGGTCATCTGATATAATCGTACTATTAAAGCAGTAGGATTTCATACATTCGGTACCCTTAGTAAATTTCCACGGAGAAAGGAAGACGAAATTTGCAGTATAAAATGATATCGTCATTCTACTTCACAGGTTCTCATCAGCTGCACGCCCCTATCTGAAAATACAATAGTTATATAGGTGATAATAGCATACTTTAATGTTTAAGTGGTAGCAGAGAAGAAATGCTATAAAATTGACGCATCCAAAATGTAAGCATTGCAATTTTTAGCTTATGTTTTCAATAAAAATTTACACGCTTCCAAAGTGGAGAAGAAGGGAAAGTGGGTAATACAGAAAACAGAAAAGATTAACGAGCAGTGCCAGCTTGTAGATTCACATGGCAGCTCAAGAAACAAAAACGGTTAGGGCTGATAAGATTGAGATTTGCTCAGCGAGTTGAGATCACTGAAGTAGATGGCTAATTAATGTAATCAGAATTAAAATTCAGTTACCAAGGTAGTGAGAGATTAATCACACTCTTTTTCTTTATGCATATGTCTGATTTGGATAGTTTGATTTTGATCGCTTCGGTGAATCGTAGTAAAATTACTCTCCTTTGTCTATTTAATATTTTGAAGGAATTAGAAATCTCTACGAGATGACCAGTATCAACAAAATATCTGGTAATTGCACTCTGAGAATATTTGCTTCCTTCCATGCACAAGCTTCTCGGAATGTGTACAGAAAACCAGATAGAAGCCCTTCATTCCGTCCTTCCAATATACCTGCTCCCGCAAGTGCACGTGAATTCGTAAACGCAGTTGGAGGTGACATCATCAGGGTATTTATCTAGTTTTGAGTGGCTCATAGAGAAAGTAGTGCTGTATAATATTATGAGTTTAGCTGCAGGGAAGCTTGCTTTTATTGCATTTCTCATTCTCTTGTCAACAATCTTTTGTGACACTGAATCTCCTTTGAATGGGAGACAGATGAACACTTTCTTCTTTTCTACAGTTGAGTGTTTTGCTTTCTTATCTTTTTCTCTGCTATACTTTTGTATAAATCCCTTTGGCTATCCATTTTCTCTTAGGCATTTCTCAACGAAACCTAATTCTTCTTCGACCTTGTTCGGTGAATATAGTTTCCTGGCTTTGCCGTACGTACAAAGTCCTCATCAATCCACGTTTATAGCTTATGGGACAAAAGCTGTCTGTTATAATGAAGATATTGCCCATTCCAGGTTTCTTCTCTATAGATGGACTTTTCGATCGTACCACCGTTCGTCCTTTCTACATTTGGATCCAGGAAATTCAACTCATTATAATGTAAATATTCCATGATAAATTTGATGTTTGCATGAGTAGTCTCATTGAGGCGGTCATATGATGCGGAAGAGCTTAAGCAGCATTTTGATGAATGAGAATTCTGGTAGCCCAGTGACTGATTCAAGTAGGCCGCTGCTTGAAGATTTGTCGAATCAAATTTGTTGAATGAAAAGACGTGCAGCAATCGAAATGACTGAACACATATCCCTCTGGACATATGGATAATTCTACCACCCATTCGAAAAACAGGAAGGATGGATGAGTACTATAAAAATCAGGTTTCGAAGTTGTGCAATTTCAATTGATGATACAATTATGAACAATAAGGAAATTGTGCTTGAATCTGATGCTGCAAATCACTGCTCTACTGAGACTATTTGTTTCCTGTAAGGTTAAGGCTGAAACAGTACTTTACATTTAGTCGGAGCACAAGGACAATTTTTTCTAGTGGTTCTGCAATAAATAGACGAAGGTGGATATTATTTTAGCATCGTTTCAGCTACATCTGGGACGGATGAGAATGTAACAACCAATGTCACAAAGGTAAGACAAACCTTCATCACTCTGAAATCTGTTTGCAAAGCGTCTGCACTCAGTCAGCACCAAAGTGAAGTCAGTTAGCTGTTTTATATGGGTCAGAGACTTGCTATGTTATGAAAATCATCTCCAACAGGATACTGCAGACGTCTGTCAACAGCTGTCTTCACAGACACCATAGTGAAGATCAGATGACCAGTGTGGAAGGATTAGCAACAAGAAACTCTGGAAACGACCCAATGAAGAACCTGTTGCTCAATACAATGGATTCAGAACACACTGAGGAAACCGTTGAGTGATATTGCGCGTCAGACAGGTCGTCGCTTGAGTGGAACCCCAGTGGGAAACGATGAATTGTGCGTGTCTTCGAGGCACACAACGCCTAAGGAACACATTGGTAAAAAGAGCATTCAGTGTAGCTGAAGTATGCTGTGTCTTCAAAACCATCCCGATTTTACATTCTGAAGGTAAAAAAGATAAACTGACTAATTTCGCTTCTTCTTCTTCTTTCTATGTGTATCTATCTTCACATTTTGACTGCTCTCGCTGTGGAGTGAGCCAGTCAGTTGCACAGACCCTACAATTATGTGTGCACTCATCGTTGGATTTCCGATGGATTTCCACCCTGTACAGAGGTTAAGTAGTAAGGGACAAACGAAATCCATTCATAGCTCTCTCTATACTGCCTCATCTCGTAGATACAGAACACAAGATTGATGTAAACAAGGCAGCTTTCAAAGTCATCTACCGTATATACCAACTAAGCTTAATTTTACCTCAAGACTTGGTCTGTTACAAACAAATATTGCTGAGGCTGACTGGCTGTTGGAATCTGCATTAAGAAGCCTAATGTGTATATCGAAAATAAGAAGTTGGTTGGTTCAGACACTTTCCTTACCGCCCCCTGGCTATCAATGAAGGTTTCAATGTTCCTTAATTTGTTGTTGTAGAGATTTCTTTCATTTTATTTGATATTGTATTATTATCATTACCTTAGCTGCTATCATTGTTATTATTTCCATTTTATATGCTGCATGTATTTTATTTTTTTAATTTTTATATTAACCCTATTGTAAATGTAGAAAAATTTTTTATGTGATTAATTGTATTTATAGTTTTAGGAAATTAGATGCAAGATTATGATGAATGCTGAAAATTCCATTCTGTATCACAATTACTGTTTTTGGAATAAAGTAAATTATTATTATTATGCATATTCTATTTACTATTACTTATATATGCTTATTATTAAAACTTAAGCGTCTTTCTTTAACTGTTTGCAATTTCAATTTTGTTTCAAATTTAGTTTTGTTCCAGCATATTTCCACTTTGAGGCTTTTCTTCAGCTGAAGTAAGAGCACACATTTTTCAAAATATTCTACTCAAAAGAAGTCTGGCACAAGGCCTACGTAGTTTAAGGAGACATTAACAGGCAGGCAGGCAGGCAGTCAGGTATGATCGCATCATCACACGAGAAGAAGAAGAAGAAGAAAGTATTCAGTTATTCATCACACATTTCAAACGATATTTGAGAAGTTTTAGTGAGTTGGCTTTGAATAAGATTGGTTAAATATGTCAATTAAGAATATTAAAAGACTTATTAGAGAACCAAGAATATTCCTTTCGAAAGATTCCCTTTCAACATGCCCTACAGTTATGTGCATCCATAATAATTAACGAATTGGGATGAGTTAAGAAGACGGTTGTAGAGATGAAAATCTGAAACACACAGATATAGTCAATTGTGTACTTCGAATTAGGAGGAAGTTTGTGTATGTGGTTTGAATTTAGAAACAACATCTTTTTTGTTAGATTTTATCAATGTCTTTGGTGAAGGAAACCTTTGGAATACTTATATTTTTATAGTCTCTCTCTCTCAATATATATATGTCTTTATTATCACTATCTTTCTATGCGATTTCACTTTTATTGAATTAATAAAAATATTTTCCCAATGAACACTCCTTCACAATCCCGTCTGTAACCTTCTACGACGGAGAGGGAGACACATGAGAAGAAAGGCTACGCGGTTATGGATTTTCGTTCCCCAACTTTATGATCCTGACGATCCCAATATTTCATTCAAGATTGTGTAGTCCTTATTTGGTAGAAGTGGTATCAAGTCACAGATTTCTAAGCGTGCGTCAATGTTAGCAACGTTGGCGACGGGAGTCACTGGAGAGGTCAACGATTACATCGACAACCTCCCGCAAGATTATCCGTACGAAAGGCTGTAGGCGGCAGTAATACAGAGGATGAATATCTCCGATGAGCACCGATTTCAGCAATTACTTCGCGGACGTGATTTAGGTACCAGGAGACCATTTCAACTCCTCTTCCCCTTGACGCAAGTCTCTAAGCTAGGAGTCAACGTAGTTCAGTCAGTCCTGTAGCATCATCTTACATTTCACAGAAGGAGCGATTAGCCTGCCAAATATTCTAGGATTATTGCCCAAGATGTTCAGAAGACTTGCCCTATTTTGTCAGTGACTTCACCTGGAAGGATCATATCGTGTGCATATTCTAAGTCAACGACATTATTCCCTGATGGTAACAAGTCAATCCCTGAGTCGCTCAAGTCAGTTAGGGTTGAGTCCATTAGTTCATTTTTGATAAAATTAAACAGAAACGGGGACAGTGGACATCCCTGACGAACACCACTGGTTGTCATCACAGTTGTTGGATGACAACTCTACATAAGCTCTCTCCTGGCTGACTGCATGAGTTCCAGTAGATGTGCTTTGATTGGTGCGATGTATTTTCCCGGCATTCCCTTCACAGCCAAACATCACCATAGTACCTCTGGGTGTAAAGAGCTGAATTCCGCCTTCAGCTAAAGAAATCTGCTAGTTGCTGAACGCCGGTAAGTATGCCTAAGTTCCAGTATCTGTTGAAGAGTGAGTATAAGATGAATTCACTCTCTTCCCGGTCTATAGCCGGCCTGATTCTCTTGTGTTTTTTCCTACCGAGTACTACTCAGTCAACGCATGATTACTGAGCCTGGAACATTAGATAGCATATTGGTCAAGCTAATCACCCTGTGATTATCACAGGAAGACTTGTCTTCCTTCTCGTATATCGGGATAATCAATAACTTACACCAGCCCGACGGGACTACCTGTGATTCCCAGACGCTGTCTAATACCTTAGTTAATGGAGACAGTAAACTGTCTGCACCATCCTTAAACACATCTGGAGTCATTCCATTCTGTCCTACTGCTTTGCCTCGTTTCACATGAGTGACGGCTTTCGTAACCTCAGTTAAGGATGGAGGACCTGTGTTTGTGTCCCATTCAGATAGGTGTTGAGTGCTGGATAAGTTGAGCATGGCTGTAGGCCATTTGAATCGCTGCTCAAAGTGTTCTTTCCAACGTCCCTGAGAGCTTATTATGGTGTTATTTTTCTCGAAGAGTGTTTCACTTATCATTTGCAAAAATGTAAAGACTAGAACCAACCGTTTCCAACTTCGAAGTGCAACACAGTAAGTAGGTGATGATGTCATTCAAGACAACAAAGGCCTTTCATTCACAAGGCAGAGGTGCATTCACTTACATCTAATCACAAAACAGAGTCGGTGGGACAGGATGACAGTATTAAGACGTGATATAGTTAGTTAGGTGAACGGAGCGAGCAAGCGAGCGAGAGAGAGAGGTTAATCACTGAAGCTTTGTTTATCGATTCAACAGCGAACACCTGCAGCGATCGGAATGATGCGACGCAACACCAGCGCCTATACCGGTGGAATGGAAACTGACAAGAAACAACACGCGGGGAAGTTGTAAAGAGAGAGAGACAGAATAGAGGGAGACAATATACGCATAAGACAAATGGCCAAACCATGTGCGACTACAATTGATTGATGTGATTATGAGAGTGGCAGTAATTTATACCGGACAGCTTGTCTGTCTGTCTGTCATCCAGTTGTTAATGCTTCATCGTCATCGTCATCATCATCACTGTGTGTGTGTGTGTGATATTGAAAATAAACTTATCTAATAGGGAAGCACACCTTCTACCACAGTGCCTAAGTTCTACACTTACATTAAAGCTAACAGCGCGCATAACACACACACACACCAAACAAAGGAAGGCACAAATACACATTCCAAAGTTCATACTTTTATATTTGTTGGGTATTTGCTGATATTTTAGAAGAGGCATCATTTGAATATTATTGGAAAGATGCACAATTCGGGTTCCAGTTGGTTGGTATATTAAAGAAGGATAGAAGAAAGAAAGAAAGAAAGAATTGTGATCATCGTCGTCGTCGTCAGCGTCGCCGTAGTGGTAGCAGTCATATTAGTGATACACCAAACAAGTTATAGAGAGATAGAAGGAACTTGCTGTATAGCCAGCCCAATAGGAATGCATACATATGCTAGCCTGAGTAATTGCACAAATACACCTCATTCCATGTATGTACTTCAGTTTTTGAGTCTTGGTTTTGTGTTTTCTCAGGATCTACACACACACACACGCACACATGTGCGCATACAGACTGTGGCTTTAAGGAGAAAAGGGACTATGCTCTTTACACAGTAGTAGAAACAAGGTGCAAAACAGTTGTCCACACAAATACACACAAACACAGTTGCACACACAAAGGGAAAATAAAAAGCCACAAGAATACAGTGTGATAACAACAGGGATCCAGTGATAGGGAATTTGTAAAAGAAAAAAAACAACACTGTTTGCTTGTTTGTTTGTTTCTTAATCAATTTCACAGTTTAAATAAAACATTAATAATAATGATAATATGAGGAGTGGGAACAGGCACATGGAAGTAAGAGATTCACTTGCAATTCAAGAGGAAATATCCGCGGGCGGGTCGGGCAAGGGCTAGTTGGGCTGGAGCGAGGGACTTACACACCCAGAATTACTGAGACTGACTCAACGCTCGCTACACAATAATAATAATAATAATAGTAAAGTTGTCGTCATCAGGGTAAAATATGAGATACACAAGGTGGTGTCAACATCAGCGACGACAACCATCATTGTCATAATAATAATAATAGTAATAATAATAATAATATTAATAATAATAACGATGAGGACAGAATAAAAAATCCGTGCACAGAGCTCGACATCCATAATAACAATAATAATTGCTTGTAATAAGAAGAGGGGAATATTGATAAAAATTGATTAAAAAAAGTCACATACATGTTATTAGTGATGCCTTTAAAAATTCTATGAAAAAACTGTGAGGTAAAAACTAATAATGCCAGAGTGGAGAACAAGCATACAGAAACCACGTG
The DNA here is from genome assembly GCA_944472155.2 of Trichobilharzia szidati. Lineage (NCBI taxonomy): Eukaryota > Metazoa > Platyhelminthes > Trematoda > Strigeidida > Schistosomatidae > Trichobilharzia > Trichobilharzia szidati. The sequence goes on along the minus strand of OX235279.1, from coordinate 26,368,605 downwards.
CAGTGATAATTAGCGAAGTTAACGAAGAAAAACAGGTATCCGATTGAAACAAAAAGGACTTTCTCACCACCTCCACCGCGTTTATCTCTCGCCAACTCTCTCTCTCGATGTGCATTGCATCATCGAAGTAGAACAGAAAGCGACTGACTGACTAAGTGAGTGAGTGAGTGAACGAGAACGACAGGGAATAAAAATGGAGTAGGCAGACATGTGTCCAAATAAAATAAGTTAATCTAATCATTGTGATTACTATTCGTCTTTCAGCGTCAAGGCACACTGTGTGTATTAATATGCGACTACTACAATTATTATTAGTAATATTAATAATACATAAATAAGTAAGTAAATACATAAATATGAACTAAAAAGAGAGTAGAGGACATACATCTTGGTAATAGATTCGTGTGAAGAAGATGGAGAGGAGGAAGGAGCTAAAGCAAAGGCGCACATCACTCACACAACCAAGGCATGCGCTGACTACCTATCACTAATACTACTACTACTAACAATAATAATAATAATCTGTATCACTAATATCCCTACACAACTGGATGAGAGGTATTCTCAAGATTGAATATATATAAAATACATATATATGTAAAACACACAAAAAAGCCAGAAGAAAGCACAGAGTAAGAACACAGAAAAATACACCAAAAACTGACACAAGAGGAACACTTAGCTTTTTATTATTTTAGATTCTATTTATCTGTCTATCTGTTTGACAAACTAGACTTCCGTAGCAGCAGCAGGAGACAGTGTACTCTATACACATTCAGGAATGAAGGAATGTCGAGCAGGCGGGGTTATTATTATTTTCTTGAAACAGAACAATGTGTGAGTGGGTGAGCGAGTTAGTGAGTGAAAATAGAATATATCAAGTATTAGATAATGAAGTATCTACACTAGATCCGTTTACAACGGACTGTGAATCACTGATTACCGATAGACTGACACCAGTACCAGCACCACCAGAACCAATTTGTGGTGAAGATAAGCTCGTGTTGTTGTTGTTCGTGAAACAGGATACAACTGCAGCGATTGCATTCGCGTGTTCTGCACCAAGTTCTGATATCGGTGTAGCTAGAAGACTTTTACGTAGGGTTTGAATTGCAGTGTAAACCTTGACAGCAGGACCTAATTTCATGCCAAGTACATTCATTAGATCGTGTTGTTCAAGACAGAGTAGGGCAGCTCCATCAATTTCCTAAATGTGTAAATAAAAACAACCATACAAAAATAATGTTTAAGCAACTTGACAATCCTCATTGAGTTAAATAAAAGAAAAGGCGTTCAGTGGAGAGTTACTCCTTTTTCAGCGATATCACATTCTCAAGCTGTACAACCGCATATATACATATGTCGTAAATTATCTTAGCAACTTAAGGAATATTTTCAAAGATGTGTCATTAGAACTTTAAACTGTTTTACGCAACAAATTACGTAATGTAGAAAGCGTTAGTTGGGTAAAAACTAAAATAAAATTAAATAAATAGGCGTCTTTACTTGAATCCACAATTCAACGGAGACTCACCATCAAAAATACAGAGAAACCGCTCATTGTCCCACCCATTGAAGAAAACCTTCGAATAACCAATGATTCGTATGAGTTTGAAGCATAAACTACCACTGCTGGTCAATGTGCATCTACCAATTCACCTGCTTCACCCGTGGAGCTAGGTATGTCAGTTGTACTCAGCGTTTGCCATCCAAATGTATTATTGAACACTTACCCACAGTCATGGTTTTATAAAGGAGAAAAAGGATCTCCTTCTGGAACACCTGATCAAAACCTTTGGACACCAAGCTAATCCATCCACAAACTAACTTCAAAGTCACCCACATCATAAGTGGAAATTTCGCTAAAAAAGCCTATAAGTCTTCAAGTTTCATAGCTATCAAAAGGTTGCATTCATATATATAAACAACGACCCACTCTCCTCCCATTTATTTATATATATACAACAAAAATAAAAATAATAATAGAACACCCTTATCTATAGCCTAACCACAACCCTAACCAAAATATTATTCCAACAATAACGGCGTACTATCAACCTATTGTTCAGATCGGGATGGAATCTGAACATCATTTCATGCACAGCGTTCATACTGATGGTGTAATAACGTCAGGTTCTACAATCCAAAGAAAAGGACACGAGTTCAACGTCACTGGTGCATTCATACTCCATGGCCACTATCCTTCAGGTTGGTCACTACCTCCATCTAGTACCAGTCATCAATGAGTTGGTGAATGATATTCAGCTGATGAGATTTGTGCAGATTGAGATCAATTATAATTTCACTTGTGGGATCTCATGGGAGTACGTACACTGCTGAAGTCTCGTGAACAGCTGTCCGAAATACTCTCCTAGCTCTCAATGATCTTTCCCTCTAACTAATCTGTTGGTTCATAATAAAATCTGACAAGTGAAATTGAGAATTTCATATTGATTTGTATATTAGAAATCACACAAACACACACACACATAGACACACAGTGAAACAGTGTTATTTTGAGGGGCAGAACTTTAATCAACACACATTAAATAGTATTAAGGAAAATCTAAGACAGAAAGTGAGACATATAAGACAGGCTTCACAACTTAATTTATAATTATCCTGATAAATTAAACAGGAACTATGTAGGAAAATGTAAAAATAAAATTATTAATAATGGTATTGATAGCGATAATAATAATATTTAAGACGACGTGCATGAGAAACATGCATGCACAGAATGATGATAACACCAACAGTAGGGAATTTAAGTCATCAGTAGTACTTCCACACATAGAAGGAACCTTGGAAACCTCACGGCAGAAAATTCTCAACGTCACAATAAGGAATAAAAGTGGTTGACATTCAAACTACGCACAAACTCAATTAGAAACAAGTTTTGTCTGTTAAGGGATCGTGCTTATGGGGCCAATAAAACAAAATAATTTAGTTTATCTGAAACCCTGCTGTAATGATTATCAGGTCAAGTACATAGGTGAAAGCAGTAGAACAGGTGCAGTCGGACTAGCAGAGCATAAAAACCTAGCAAAATCGAGATTAGTTGACTCGAATAAGGTAATAAGAAATCTAGAGAATAGTTCAACCATACCACTCACTACATGCACACCCTACCATACAATATAGAGTGATGGGATAAGATGACAGTTTTAAAATCTAATATAACAGGGCGGAAGAAGAGACTGATAACTGATTCAGGCTTTATTTATCAAATCAACTGAGAGGGAATACGTGTAATAGGAATGATTGAACATCTTTCCACCCAGACATCTGCGAAATTCTACTCCCGCTCTCGCCCTACGACGACGAATAGGAAGGAATAAAGAAAACTATAAAACAAAGGTTTTGAAGTTGTATAGTTTTAAGTGATGATATGATTATGAACAATAAATAAATAAACTGTTTTCGAAAGGCGTCGTCATTCAGTAATCAATAATACTGTTTCACTCCTTGCGTGTGTGTGTGTGATATCTAATAAACAAATTAAATATGGAACCGCACATACATCTGTTGTCTCTGCTTTGTTTTAAAGTCGAAGTATTATCAAAATAAAAAATAAATAAATAATTAAAAAAGTGATGCTTTAATGCAACTGTGATAAATGCGTGAAGAGAAGCATAAGCATATAAGCTCTCACCAAGACACACGTGCACATACGCAACTACGCACGCACACATACATAGATACAGATAGATAGACAGACAGACATACCGAAAATGAATGCCATGGCAATTCTTGATTATTTAATTTCAAGAAAATAAAATAATTATTCATCTTGACAAGTAAGTAAGTAAAACAAAAAACAAAGAAATATGGAATAAAAATCATAAAAAATAGCAGAAGTAATTTTATTTAGTACGTGGAACGTACAAATACGTTCAGTGTTACATTATCGTTCTGTAGGATTTCTTATACATTAAATTTCACGCTTTTTTTTTCCATCAGTTGAGTTTTATTCATCATATTCTATTAGATCTTGTTAAACAATTGCTACTAATGTACCGAAGTGCTTCGGTAGTGTTATTGTAACAGCAGACAGCAAGATAAGGAAGCGAAGGTATATTTTCAAGTGATCAAACCGCTGTTTATATATGTACAGTTTATAGTCTCTAGCCAATCACTGAGTGTGTGATTTTGGTTCACATTAAACGACATGAAACAGAATTTTCAAATATACATATATGGTATTCTGTTGCTAACGCAGTATTCAACTGTGGGAATATGTGAGAATGATATTCCGTTGTACAACATTGTCTGTATCACACCACCACACTCGTCCCCACGACAAAAGCTTTCAACTGAAGTTGGTTCGATCTCCTTTGTACTGGTGGCTTTGTTAGTCTGTCCAGTTCCGGAGCTCGCCGACGTTCACCCGCTACTCTTTGTTTGTATTTCTGATCGTATATTTGTGACCCCGCCTCACGGTGACCATGTATGATCCTTTCCACTTTGGAAGCAGTTTGCGTGACCCTGGCTGGCGTGTATTCGCCTCACACTATTATATGCTGCCGTCACCCGACCTCCCAGCAGCGTTCCAAATAACAGCCTCATCGGTGACGGATCTTGAGTGCCATCCAACTGCGCAACAGCCTCGAAGTCCTACCAGAAGGTCCATATGTCTCCATCCTCAAAAACTGCAGGGCATAGGCTTTCCATTTGTCGACAGGCAGCGACACCAAATGTTACAGCAGAAGGCAAAACACTGAAACCAAGGTATATTTTTCATTGATCAAACCGCTGTTTACAAATCTATACAGTTTTACATTCGTTAACCAATCCGTGAGCGTGTGATTTTGGTTTACATTAAACGACACGAAAAAGAATGTTCAAAAATACACATCTGGTATTCTTTTGCTAGCGCAGTATTCAACTTTGGGAATATGTGAGAATCATATTCCTTTGGAATACATTATTGTTTCTGTCACACCACCACAATACTACTAACAATGATTTCCACGAGAAACTGCGCCCTAATAATATAGATAATAACATCATTCGTTTGGGTTCCCCACTTTGTTCTGTTTCCTGGAGTCCTCTTCAGCTGGGCCCCACGATGTCCAATAAGCTTTCATCTTCCTCCCACACAGTCTCCTCCATGTTTCCCTCGAAGGCCCATGCACAACTCATCATCTCCTCCTTTTTGGGTTCCACTTAACCGAAAGCCTGACCGGTATATCATGCAACCCAATGGTCTTCTCCTCAGCCAATCTGTCCCCAATCCATCTCTATTTTCTTCGGAATATCTGTTGACCAATAAGCTCTTGGTAGGTATTTTTCTTTCAGAGTTTTCCTTGTTGCTAATTCTTTCTAGACATCTCATCTTCAGTAGGGAGTTAGCAAAGGCAGCTACAGATGAAAGTCTTCAGTCTGTTCGAAATATTTTTGGTGAAGTGACAAGTCTTTGAACCATGTGCAAGAAATGATTTAACATCGGCATTGAAAATCAGAATTTGTTGATTTCAGAGTACTGAAGGTTTGTCTTGCGCTTTCGATTCTGATTTTGACAAATTCATCTACGCCTCCGGATTGTAGCTGAAACGATGTCTCCCAGATAAGTGAAGAGGAAGTGACCTCTTTCGGAATTCCCTCGTTGATAATGATTGGTGCCTGTTGTTGTTGCTGTTGTTGTTGTTGACTTCTCTATGATTACCTGAAGTCCTGTCTTCGATGCTTTACTCTTCCCCTGTAAGTTTCCGATTTTATGTGACATTAGACATAAATCATCCGCGAAATCCAGGTCTCCTAGAGTTTTCTTATCAACTCATAAGTTAACATAGACACAACTATTGTTTAATTCTGCATAATAACGAAGGAGGAGAGAGAAGGAGACAAGAATGCTGTCATAGCTTAATCGTATACTGGTTGGTAGAAGATTGGAGAAATGCAATCACAAGTATTGTTGTACATTAATTGTATTAACTTAAATTTACAGACTTTGGCACTGATTAACCAATGTGAATCTGTTTCGTTATCGGTTGAAGAATAGAAAATCATGTTGTCCAACCGTTTTCTGTTTTCCTACGTCAGTTATAATGCATAATATAAGGCTTAGTCTTCTGAAGCCAGCGATAGATCCAGGATCTCTGCAATCTGAATATTTGTCGCTAAGTGTCCCCTGAAGTTCAGATTCATATACAGTAACTTCCTTGGTACTAGAGTGCACTGTTCTTTTGGCTTTAATTTCATAATCTTCCCCACAAAACATGCCTGGTATCCATCCATGCAATTAAATATAACTCACCCCGCCACCCCCTAATGAGAAATATTCTGTTGATGATAAATACATTAGTACCTCACCACCCATTTTTCTTTATTCATTCACACTTGATCTTATGTTCTGTTCTGAATGACTGCACATTTTGCAATATACATTCAACTGATGACAGTATTAACTAAGGAACTATCACTCCATATTATATGCATGTACCTCACCTAATACAGACCACTTTCTGATATAATTTTCACATATGCCTTTAATGATGGCTGGCTATTTGTATATATATATATATATATATATATATTCTAATATTATTCATGGATTTATAATTGTGTAGAGTCTGAAGCAGGCGCAGACGCAGAAGAAGAACAAGAAGTCGTTGTTATCGAAACTCCAATTGTTCGCTCAAAAAATCATCTTGTTAGGAATGTATAAAAATCAAAATCAGAGTCAAAGTCAAAATCAAAATCAAATCAATTAATCACATAAAAAAAGCAAAAAAACAAACAACAAACAACAACAGACAAAACAGAAAATCTCAGATAGACGCTAACAATAAACATTTAATAATTAATAAAATTTGTATTAAAGTTGAATAGGATATTATGTTACCGGAGTTCTCATTACTACTAGACGAATGAAATGGTGTAATGCTTATTTCAACTTGTAAATCATCACTGTTATTATTATTATTATTTTGCATAAGTGTGCATGGTGCATAAACACATATTGTGGATGAGGTTAGTAGGATCTTTCAGACGTCTGAGAAGATAAGTGTGTTGAATAATTTCCATTCCTATATGTATTTGCAGCTGATTCGATAAATAAAGCTTCCACTGCCAATCTTTCCCCCACCACAACCCCACCCTTTTATATTAGATTCGACAGCTATCAACTTATCCCATCCTACATTGTATAGTTGTGTGTAATTGCATATAGTGAGTACTATATACAGCTGAACTGTTCTCCAGATTTCTTATCTTATTCGGAACAACTAAACTACATTTTGCTAGATTTTGTGCTCCGCTAGTCTGATTGAATGACTTACCCCATTCTACTACTTTGACGTGACAGTCATTATAACACGGTGTTAGATAAACTAAACAGTTTCATTTAATGGACTCCATAGGCGGGATCCTTTAACCGACAAAGCTTGTTTCTAATTGAGTTTGTGAGTGGTTTGAGTGCCTGCCACTTTTATTCCCTCCTGTGATGTTAAGAATTCTCCACTGTGAGCTCTCCGAGGTTCCTTCTTTGTGTGGAAGTACTAGTGATGATTTTTATTCCTAATTGTTGGTGTTGTCATTATCCTCTACATGTTTGACATGAATGTCGTCAATAATATCATTAGGATTGTTTTTATTGTAGCTATCATTACTATCATTATTTATTTTATTTTTACATTATTCTACATACTTTCTGATTAATTCATCAGGGTAATTATTAATTAAGTTTTAAGGCTTTTCTTATATGCCTCACTTCTTTGCTTAGATTTTCCTTGGTATTATCTAGTTTTTGTACCCTATTGTCACTTAGAAATTCCTCTAATCCTGTTTTTACTTACATCGGTGTGCGACTGTTTCAAATCCAAATATCAGTTTGAACGTGTGAGTTTCCCGTAAACACTAGTGTATAACTCTTGCCATCTTCTTTCCTTTTCACGATACAATCTATTTTTGGAAGCTCCGCTTCGTGAATTCATTTTCCTACACCTTTGAGTTGATGTGTTCAAAAAATCTATTCATATCCTGCGTTTTAAGTATGTTAAATGTGCTTGGTTTGAACCGCAGTGGGGTGGATGCGTAGTGCTGAAGTGGAGTCCAGATTTAGGATGAAATAACTGTTCAGTATGTTACCACCCATTTGTCTGAATGACTATACATTTTGCGATATGCATTCAACTGATGACAGTATTAACTGAGGAACTATCACCCCATATTATATACATGTACCCCACCTAATACAGACCACTTTCTGATATAATCTTCGCACATACTTTTAATGATGGGTGGCTATTTGTATATACATATTCTAATATTATTCATGGATTTATAACTGTGTAGAGTCTGAAGAAGACGCTGTCATCGATAGCACAATTGTTCGCTCACAAAATCATCCTGTTCTGATTTCACTATGAGGATTTTTTATTTATATTCTAATTATTAGTTTGTCAGTGTTCTTGAAGCATAGCAATACATATATATATATATATATATATATATATATATATATGGCTGACTCGAAATAATTGAAATCCCAGATGTAGTGGGACGCAGTACTTTCAATTTCATGAAATCGTTAACAGGTATATCAACTAAGTGTACGGATTATTTTTGGTCAGACAGCGAATATAGAACACACAGACGCACACCTATCCCAAACAAATTCTACCATTGAACAAACACATTGACACGGGGCAGAATTGATCACTACGGATGTCCTCTTCATCTTTATAAGCACAAATATAAACCAACTGTTCTGAACGTTATAATATCTATTCCCTCGGATCAGTATCTGAGGATAACTACAGACACCAATTCGACTGGAAGATATTTTTCCTTAAATATCAAGGAATACTTCAGAAGCTTAGTGCTCAGAAAAATCTGGAATCTTCAAGTATTGTTTGGTAGTCATTTTGTTTAATTGGTTGGAGGAATTCATCATGAGCTGAAATCAGTTACAGAACCATTGGAAAGCCACCTAGGAGTGCTGGGCAGACAGCTGTTTCGTCAGCCCAGTTTTGGACTCTTCATCAGTACGCACCCACCCTGCTTAGGTTCAAACCCAGGACCTTCTGGTTACAAGGCAAGCTCTTAGACCATTCAGCTCCTGGAACCCCATCCAATTGCCAGTACATGAATTCTACCTTCTACCAATTCATAACATAGTGTGACCACTTCGTAATGTCTTCCTCGATGAGTTACTGCGTCACCTTCAGCCTGCTGTACTCTACTGGTTCTCGGCTTCTCACCAGAACCCCAGGTAACTACCTACCTGAATAAGGCCAGACGATAGTGAGCATCAGATCAACTTTGAAGCATTCGTTTTGTAAGGATTTTGTTTGATCGGTTGGAGGATTTTATCGTCAGCTGACATCTACAATCAACAGGCACATCGACATAGCTCGTCAGCCTTACAAAGAACGAAGGCTACTTGGGCAATAGGTCCATCTGTCTATCAAACAGGTCAACAAATTAATCAGTACCACTAAAAGTGGAACAAGGGAGTGAGAAAGTCTCCTCCAGAAGAGAGGGTTGTGATAAACACGCAAGGAGGATTCTTGAAGCTGATTTCATCACTGAAATCCAAGCTGAAGCAATATTGTGTCTAGACAGAGATATATATTCAAACCTTGGAGAGAATAAAATTGTCCGACTCAGAGGGAACAACACAACTATTGCACAATATAATCCATCTAACCTGAGCTGCAACATCTTCGCCATATTTGAATTATTCATAATTTTCACAGAAGCGCATGAGGAAAGATAAATATCGAAAATAAAAGAAAATTTGACTTTCAGAAGTACATCGATGATAAATTTCAGTAGGAAATTAGAGAACAGAGATAATTAATGCACAACACAATGTACAATATTCATTAAAACCACATGTTACAGGTTTTGATTACCAGTTAACATCAGTTAGAGAACCATTGGAACAAAACCAGTAGGGAGTATACACTGCTAGACAGCTGTTTCTATCGTTCCAGTGGTTGGCACTCTTCAGCAATACGCAGTCACTGGGAACTGAACACACAAGAGCTTCCTGTTACAAGGCAAGTCACTGCGATCCGATACATAAGCATCAACTGTCACCTGATGCTCGTAGTCGAACCTGTTGCCAATCAAATCCCTGCAAACCAACACTTGAAACCCAAGGGTGTCGTATATTAGGGAGGTTGACGATTAAGTTCACCCTATGGTCCCAATATACACGTATATTGGTAGTTTTTAATTTGGTGGTGTGATGATGAAATATAACTGTATTTAATTTTCATAATATACTTTAAATGGGCGTACACACGCACAAGTGCACACCAAACTGGGGAATTTTCCCATAATATCACACACGCATGTATATATATATATATATATATATATATATATATACAACAAGAACAACAACAAATGTATTAGATGAGAGTTGAAATGTATTTAAAGCTTAATAAGACACCCTTATGTGTTTATGAGAAACACCCAAATTTCTGAATAGAAAGATAAACAAATAATTCTATTGATTCACCATGGACACAATCTACCTCGTTTATATATTTACACATATATCGAAAAAGATCATTACAAAATCAATAAATTGATATATAATAATTTCAAGCACAAGTGGATTGATTTACTAACATGTACCTATTTTAATACTATTATTATTGTTTCTTTTAATTCCTAGGGGAACATAAGCCACAGTCGCACGTCTCCATTGCGTTCAGTTCTCTGGCAAGAGTATCACCTGACTCCAAGTCTGCACACATGCTTTCATCTCCTCTTCGCATCACCTTATCCTCCTCCATGTTACCCTCGCATTAACGACTAACTCACCGCTTCCCATTCGGGTTCCACTCGAGAGAGAGAGTTTGGCATGTGGTGTCAATCACTTGATGGATTCTTCTCAGAGCACGGCCAATCCAATCCATCTCCACTGTTTCCTGCATATTTTTTGCACAATCCGTTCCTACTGGGTTGGGTTGATACGTCTGTTCATTGCCAGAGGTCCTTGCTGCTGATATTTTCTGGCCCGCAATCTGATCTTGACCGAAGTATTGAGTGAAGACAACTTTTAATGATGGAGCGTCTGTAGTTTATTCTAAATACCCTTGGTGACGCGACGTGGCGCGGCGCCAAGTCTCTGATTCGTGTAGTAGCACTGACTTCACATTGCAGTTAAAAATCCGGATCTTATTCTTCATGCTGAGGAGTGCTGTTGATCTCCACACAGACTTGAGAGTAATAATGGCTTGTCTTGCTTTCCCGATCCTCGCTTTGATGATATCCTCATCAATTCCCTCCGCCTGTAGTTGGAACGATGCTTGCCAGGTAGGTAGGTAAGTAGGTAGGTAAAGGAGGCTTCTTCTTTCACACTTCTCCCATTTATGCTAAGTGTTGTCTGTTGTTTTTGCTATTGCTGTTGCTGTTGGCGGGCAGGAACGTTCATCATCACCACATCTGTTTTCTCCATATTCTTCTGAAGGCCTGTCTTCTCTGGATGCCTCTTCTGACAACTTGTTGCTTTTCACTTGCATATCTTCCAGTTTGTATTAAATGAGACATATATATATCATCGGTGAAGTCCAGATATATCTATTTTAGATGGCTAGAAAGAAGTGACGACAAGGAACTCTGTCAAGCACCTAACCAGTCAAACCTATAGTCAAACAAACATATACAGTGAAAGAAGTACAGGTGGATTGAATATACACTCAAAGGAGACCTCTGAGTAACATCAAGTGTCAGGTTCTAGGACGGAAATCGAATGGATATCGACCCGTTGGGCGTGGATTTGAGGATGAGACATTGTGTGTGAGAAGCAAAAGGAAGAGTTATGAACAGTTGTGAAACCAGATAAAAGAAAACTGCACAGAAGAGAATGAAATGTAGATGTAGGTGGGCTACTGAAACCGTATGTTCTAGTGCTAACCCAAGAGGATAATAATAACAATAAAATTAGGCTATTAGGATATTACTGTCATTATTCTCTAGGGTTCCGGGTGAAACGAGAGACTTCAACAGCATATCTCCAATTTACCCTATTCTCTGCAGTCCTCTTCAACTGGCCCCGCGATATCTAATAAACTTTCACCTGTCCCCTCCACAAGATCTCCTCCATGACACGCTCGGAGCGCCAGTCAACTAGTCGTTTCCCATTTGCGTTCAACTTGAGAAATCACCTGTCTAGCGCGAGATGTCATTCGAGGGCCTCTTCCTCAGTGTGTGTCCAATCCATCTCCATTTCATTCGACATATTTGTTGCTCTAGTATTAGGTTCTTGATTGGTTTCGTTCCCAGAGTTTCTTGTTTCTGATTCCTTCCACCAATCATCCGGTCTTCAGTATGGAGCCAGCCAGCGAAGGAGGCAGCTGTTGATAAGAGTCTGTGCTCGACTATTGGAAATACTTCCCGTGACATCCAAACCAAGTTTCTGAACCAGATAGAAGCATTAACTGACTTCACATGAGGGTGAGTGTAGAAGATTCCCAGACTGATTTCATCCTGTCTCTCACATCTTCATCTGTGCCAACTGCCGGCAGTTGAAAGGATGTTGCCTAGCTAGATAGTCGAAGGAACTGACCTCTTTCAAATTTCTCCCATTGACAGATTAACATCGGTAATGTTCTAGCCAGTCATAAGTTCGGGGGAAAATAGGAAGGTTGGGCGTCCAACTAGCTATCATACCTCAAAAAATCAGTCCAAATCCAGCCGTTGCATAACTCCCAACCATGCACAACAAAATCATTTAATACGCATGCATAATAAATCAAGCCAGCAAGACAAATGGCACAGTTACACAACAGTATGGAGAAAACGCTTTGAACACCATCATGATCAAAATCTATGCATACTGAAAGTCCAGTTCTTGCTTGCCACTTCGCATTCTGAGCAGAGCACAGAACTTCAAACTTCAACTACGAAGTTTGGATAGCAGTGGTGTTTATTTTTTCCAAAGGATGGGGGTTCTAGGCTCATGACCAACCTTGCATCTTCACCGGACCGCCTATAACTAGCTAAGCGAAATTTAGGAGTGCATTGGTTGTGAATCGAATCCCGACCATATGAGGCGAGGCGTGGTCGGTGAGCACGCTTCAACACCCTTGAACAATCGACGCACCACAAAGTCCGCTACTCGACAAATATCAGAAGTCTGCTAGTGTGTGTGTATGTGTGTACATGTGTTAATCAATGTGTCACTAAGATAAATTTCTTCTTCAGAATCGGGACAACAAGAACACCAAAGAGAGACAACATCACAATGTATGTCATATGAAAAGAACTACACAACACCCTTCATCATCACAATGAATAAATGACGAAATAAATAAAATGCCATACTTACATTCTCAATGAATTTACACGCGAACTGTTTACATCCAGGCAGTGTAGCAATGAAACTAGCTACAACATTCGGATTCCACGAATGCGGTCCAGAGAGACCAGCAACTTTAGCTGCATGAATCGCTGCTCCTGCCTGTGGCAACAATCTACCCATTATTAAATCAACATCTCGCACGCTCGGCGAATTCAAACTATTCACTGGAGTATTCATATAATTTGATGATGAAGCAGACGCTTCGAAAATGGGTAAGAAACACGCTGATCTGTTTGGATCAATATAGAAGGGAGAAGAGAGAAGAGGATTATGACACATTGGAGGTATAAATGATCTATCGTTGATGGCAGCATCAGGATACCATGCAGGATTTGATGTTTCCATCATCATAGACTGTGAAGGAAGAAAATTGTTGTTGTTGTTGTTTGAAGGATTACAATTCATACCTGGTGAGGAGTTTATAACTGTCAGATGCGGAGAAGGATTCGAGCACAGGTCAACAGGAGTTATTTCCTGAGTTAACTTTGCACTGTTAGGAGAACAACCGACAGTTGAATCATTCATTACAGGAAATATAGAAGAAGAAGAATGTCCAATGATCTCATAACCTGGTGGTTTCAGTCGATCTACTTCCATGTAATTCATACTGGAACTTACACATGCATTGGTTAAGATACTGTCTGATGGACTTGGCTCTGAACTGCATGTAGCCGACCTAAATACATCAATGTTTTTAGAATTATGATTATTGTTATTATTAGTTTCTAAGTTATGCGAGAGTAGACTATTCACATTTTGACAGTCTACTATGGATTGATGAGAATTGACAGTCATATTCATATTACTACAGAGAGATAATGCAGGCGTAAGTGACACTGTTGACATAGGAACTGTCGACGAAGAACGCGTATAATACTGACTGGTCACATAGGAATATCGTCCAGTAGATCCCAGAGAAGTGAAATGATGCATATGACGTGAATGTTGTAGAGAAGGATGATGGACTTGTCCAGATGATGCATACTTTCTTGGTCGACCACGTTTACGTTTAATTGGTGGTACAGGGGAGACAAGACTTTTCATGTATTCATCAGACTGATCTGTAGTCTGAGGTAAAAGATTCACAGGTGGTGATGATGATATGTTTTCTAGACTAGTATTCGTATCCATTTTGCTTAATTTTTGTGGTTGTATTGAATCAATTACCATTTCCATGTCTGGCTTTGTAGTTATAGATGCAATAATATTAGTTGAAGGCTGTTCATTTGATAACACCGTAGGATTTGTTGACATTTCAGCTGAGTGATTTGAGTTTTCACACTTAGATGCAGAGTTATTATTAACACTAAATATTGAAAAAACAAACAATAAAAAGAACAAGTAACATTTATGGGATACTTTACAATATTTAGATCAATTAAAAGAACATTAACCCACCTGTAGTTAATAATACCCTCTAGAGAACAGCTGGCAATCTCCTCTGATGGGTAACTTCTGACATTAGAGAAAATTCTTGGCGTGTTTGCATACCAACGATGCATAACCCTTCGTTGTCGTCTCCATGAAAAATCTATTTCTTATTATATTCCCTACATATGTACTGCTGGGAAAAGTTTTTGACAGACAGCATTGACCGAGAAGTGATGTGGAAACTACTTCGACGCTATGGCGTGCAGTGAGCCAAGTCTTCATCAACTTCATTTAACAGATGACTGACTATATGACAATGCCACGTGTCAGGTGATCTACAACAGAAAACGCAGCGGGGTGTTCGAAATGAATACAGGAGTAAGATAAAGTGGCTGTCTGTTACCAACGACGACGATTTGTGGTGGATTTCATTATGCGTCAGACTGTGCGTTGGGAGTGAGTGAGTGAGCGAGTGAGAAGATAGGAATACGCCGCACTCACCAATGAGAAGACTGTCGAAGGTCTGGATTTCGTATGTGAATAATTTATGTCGTTGAGTATCACACAAGCTCGAAGACTTGCAAGCGAAAACCAAAAAAATGGTAGAAGATGATGGCAGTGAGGACAGGTGGACTCCAGGTAAACACAGAGAAGGTGTAGACAGACGTGATGAAGATAACCAACCAGCCAAGCACTACCAGCACTAATCATCACCAACGGGAGAATGACGTTGGAAGAGGTTACTTCCTGCCTTCACTTATCTGGTGTAGGCAGCCGCATCGTTTCAATCACAGATATTCGGAACAGATGAAGATGTCAAAACCAGCCAGCCAGCCAGTCAAAATCCAAAAGGCAAGACACACGTTCATCACTCTAAAATCAGTTTGGATATCTTCTCCACTCCGTTTCAGCTAGCTTAAACAACAAGATTCGGATTCTGTTCAACGCAAATATCAGTGAGATCAGTTTTTCTACACGAGTAAGAAAGTTGCAATACACGTGCGTCACGAAAAGCATTTCCAACAGGCTACAGCTGCCCAATTCGGTGGCTGGCTGGCTGGCTCCATATTGAAGATCGAATGGCCAGCCAGTAGGCCGACCGGGCAGAAACAATTAGCAACAAGAAACTCTAGCACTGAATGAATGAACCAACCAAGAGCCGATTGCTCAACAAATATGTGGGAGAAAATGGAGATGGATTGATGGGGCACATGGCGAGGCTGTCGAATGACATCACGCTCAATGCAGGCCATCCATCACTCAAGTGGAAGGTGAGTTGAAGACAGCGAGTGGGTGATGCATGCGAAGGTGACATGGAGGAGATCGTGTGAGTTGGAGGGAGGAGGAGATGACAGACTACTGGCAATCATGTGGGCAGCCAGTTGAAGAGGACAGGAGAAAACAGAACAAAGTATAGATGTGTTGTTGAACCCCCACTTTCCACTTGGACTTCAATGGAGTAGTAATAATAATACAGGCTCTTTCTCAAAGTCACTGATGCGTCCCTATGTTTAGAGTGAACAAAGTCTAACTATGCTGATAGAACTAACTCAAAGAAGTCGTATAAATAATTGCAGATTATTAGATAAAAAAACATACAGTTCTTTGGAAAAATATTGACTGCTTTGCTAAAATCAATCAGACGAAGTGAAGAGAATTCTGTGTAGTTGCGAAAGAGAGGTGGAGGTGGGGGGGGAGAGAAAGAGACAATAACTCAAAAAAAGTAACAACAAGCAAACAAACAATATTCCGTTCAGATTAAATAGATTGAATACAAAAAAAAAACAGAATTGTGAATTATCTTAAGTGAGACATTAGGAATTGACTGAAAAAATTCAAACAACTGACTAACACTCAACTTTTCCGGTCTGTAACACTGTTTCTTAAATGAGAGAAGAAAATGTGAGCGAAGAATATCCCTAACGATAATTTTTTCTTCTGGCTCTACAACTATATATGCATGTACATATATTTAAATTTAACAGAATATTATTCTAAGATAATGGTTATTAACGATATTGGTGTTTTTTTGAATACCATCGATTTGTTGAGATCAGTGGAACTGCAGATAGTTGAGGAGAGACGCTTAAGTTTTAATAATAAGCATATAAAAGTAATAGTAAATAGAATATCAAATAAAATGAAAGAAATCTCTACAACAACAAATTAAGGAACGTTGAAACCTTCATTGATAGCCAGGGGGCGGTAAGGAAAGTGTCTGAACCAACCAACTTCTTATTTTCGATATACACATTAGGCTTCTTAATGCAGATTCCAACAGCCAGTCAGCCTCAGCAATATTTGTTTGTAACAGACCAAGTCTTGAGGTAAAATTAAGCTTAGTTGGTATATACGGTAGATGACTTTGAAAGCTGCCTTGTTTACATCAATCTTGTGTTCTGTATCTACGAGATGAGGCAGTATAGAGAGAGCTATGAATGGATTTCGTTTGTCCCTTACTACTTAACCTCTGTGCAGGGTGGAAATCCATCGGAAATCCAACGATGAGTGCACACATAATTGTAGGGTCTGTGCAACTGACTGGCTCACTCCACAGCGAGAGCAGTCAAAATGTGATGATAGATACACATAGAAAGAAGAAGAAGAAGCGAAATTAGTCAGTTTATCTTTTTTAACTTCAGAATGTAAAATCGGGATGGTTTTGAAGACACAGCATACTTCAGCTACACTGAATGCTCTTTTTACCACTGTGCTCCTTAGGCGTTGTGTTAATATCTCACTGATGTTATCATCACTGACGAACTGAAGTTGTAAGAACAAGGCCTTCTATTTTTCAGAACTGTTGGTTGGTACTTCAGCCTACCTGCCTTGACTTTTGATTCACATTTCTTATCGATGAATTTTTCTGGGTAACCATCCTCACTCAGCAAATATTTAGTAACATTAATCTCTTCGTCAAGACATACATCAGAGCAGATTACTCTTGCTATGTGGTGGGCTAAGCGCTTTATTAGAATGCGTTTGTATTTCAAAGGTATGAAGCTGAAAAAATGAGTATACTGACAGTCAGTTGATGTTAGTTTTCTATATACACTTCTTCCTATTGAACCATCCTCTTTCGTAGTCATAAAGACGTCTAAAACTGAAATACTAGTCTTTTTCTTTCTCCATGGTAAAATTTATTGCAGGATGAACATAGTTAAATTTGTCCAAGATGTTCTTTGCTTCATTCCCGTTTTTCATAACCAAAAATGCGTCGGTCATCCATGTGCCGACAGTAGAATTCTAGTTCATCAATCGCATCATTTAAATGCTCCGCTTTCTAGTTTTTCAAGGAAAATGTCGGCTCGCGAGAAACATCATTGAAAGCCAGAAGGGGGAGGGCACTGGATAGTTATTTCAGTCATCTTACTGTGGGGATCTTCAGCAGTCACATCCACAATCCCACTTTATAGATAGAACCCAGGACCTTCATGTAAGCAGACCAAGCTGATTATTCCCCGTTCAGCCAGTTCAAATAGGATTCAATGACATAGGGAAATCAAAACACAAGACGGTTTGTGCCGAATAAGAAGATACTACCATCATTGCTTATTTCGTTGACGTCTCATCAGCTACGCTACGTGCAGTCTGAAGCAACTACTATGTTTATATATGGGACAATTTCAACATACTTGCAGATGTTACAAAAGGTCAATTCATGAATGACAGGAGACTCCAACCTTAATGAAGAGTGTGCTCAGAAACTAAATACGCTTATACAGCTTGTACACATAAAGTTCAAGTTTCAACAGAAAAGAAACAAATAAAGGCTTGGATACAATGGCAAAAGAGTTGCGTAATAAAGACAAAACGTGAATAAGATGATCAGTAACTAATAAACTAAATAACAATGTAGTGAGTTCAACTCATATCATGGGAACAAGAGACAAGCATAATTACATTATACCAAAGGGTGGAGAGATCGGAGCCAGAGATAGAGCCAGTGAGAGAGTGTTAAGGTATCCAGTTACCAGGGAAAGGGAAGACTGATGATAACTGCTTGTTTCTGAACACATAAATCAGTTTTCAAGCACTTGATAGAGATTGCTTCGGCAAACTTGAGGAGACTTGAACTATTTTATCTATTGATAACTGTGAAGGATTTCATAATGTCCATCTCATGACGCATATCGACGAGATGTTTGATAATGGTAATGCTGTTGTATTCAAGCATTTGTTTATTTTTTGGTGGGACTTAAACCCTCTGAACACTATTTACTAAGTTTGAAGTCTCCTGTCATTGACTGACACCATGTAACATTTGAAAGTATGTTATAACTGTTCTGTACAGAAACTTAATAATTTCTTTAGGCTGTATGCATCTGACATGGAGTCAATGCAGTACCATGTTATTCTGCATGGACTATGACTGACTGACTAGTTCCAACATAGGACTTTGCACAGATATTTAAATATTAAAAAAATATTTTATTATAGCTTGATTCCACACAGTATTTTGGTACAAGTATGGAATTTTCAGCATGTAATATCGGTAGCCCAAATTTAGCAGGCCGACCATAGATATCAGGTGTGCGTCGGCAAGGGATCGAACCTCGGACCATGTGCATGGTCGGCGAGAGTCCTAACCGCTGTGCCACCAACACATCAGTTGAAGTTGCCACACTTCCTTCTCCATATACCACACAAACCAACAGAAGGCAGTAAAAAGATATTCAAAACAGAGAGAGAGAGATAATAAGCAGAAGTGTGAGTGAGGCAAAAACTATAGTAATGTGAAAGAACAACAGTGGAGTTTCATTGGATATTATAAATCATAGAGAGTGAATGCATCTGCGCCAGGCGACCATCACTGAGAACGATTTTCAGCTAGCCATATCACCAATTGTCTCCAGACACTGGTTCGTAAAATCCCAAGGGTACCAACTAGATAGGAAGTCTACACAGGTGGCTGGCTTGCTCCCTTAAAATAACTGTTGTGGATTTCATTGACTAATGAAGCCATGTTTTGGTTTGACCACCATTGGCTAACTCTTTTCAAACCCAACTCTAAGTCAGCTAAAATTGCGTGTTGTCGATGTGGGTGACGGCTAGACAGACAGGCAGGCAGGCGTAGCACTGTTGTTTTTGCTTTATTCAAAATCTGAATTTGTACTATAATTTAAAAGGTAGTCAAATGTGTCCAAGGTGAGGAGTGAACGATATGCACACATAGGGAACGGGGAAATAGGATGATTAAGAATATTGTTGCACTCTGAAAGGTTGGTAGAGATAGAGAGAGAGAGAGAAACAGCAAAAGCCACTAACACAGACTTGATCCACAAAAGCAAAATAATAAATCATGTGAGTGCAAAGTGCACAATGCTTGTTACTATGGTAATTGTTGTCCTGTTTAAACTAACCCTGTGTGTAAGGTGCATACATTCAAACAAACGAAGATTTTTAGAAAAAAAAAATATATCGTACAGAAGATCTGCTAAATATCTCCTCGAGACTTGGCTTCATAAAGTCTTTACGTAAGTATATTTTTAAATCTGCAAGATAGGCTCAGTTATCACGCATGAAAATGCAAGAAGTGAGAATCGATGCAGTTCCATTATGGGTAAAATTTATTTCCATAAAGTCTCACAGTGTTTTTCAAACAGTGATATTTACTGACAACAACGTTTTGAGCGCAATTTATTGCTCATAATCATAACAAGGCACTACTTACACACAACTTTCTAACTTCGTTTATATAATTCCATTATTTTTCATCGCTTCACTTCATTCGTAGTGGTAGTAGTAGTAGTAGTATTTTCCATATTTCCGGTATGAGTGATGATAAGTCATTCCTATTCCATATGCTGGCTGTAGACTCGATTAACAAGGATTCAGTAATCAACCTCTCTCGCCACCTACCTACATTACATTTTAGAATTTTAACTCTCTCCGTCTCACTCTATTGTGTGGTAGTGTGCTAATGCATGCAGTGCAATGTGGCGCCGATTTATTTTTTCTAAATTACTTATCTTCGTGGGGTCAACCATTCTTACCTTGGCTAAATTCTTATGTTCCGACAATCTGACTACCCCTGACCTACTAGTCTGACCTATGTAGTTGACCTAACTCACAGTGATTGCAAGGTATTTTGTAAATTGTATTATTTTGTCTAATTGGGTCAACCGACAGGGTCCTTTAACCTACACAGATTGTTCCCGAGTGAGTTTGTAGGTTTAAATACAACCACCCCAATTCCTGCTTTATTGAGAATCCTACGTAGGGTCTCGGATGTTGTCTCCTCCTTATATCGCATAACAGTAGATGCCTAATATTCTCTTTTATTTATGTTAGTTATCATTATTAGTTTCACCATTATTTTTATTTTGCTTTTGACCTTTCTTTCCCCATCTTTCTTTTGAATTTTAGAGGATAGTTAGTTATTTGACACCAACTAGCCATTCTTCCATCGGTTTCACTTCATCATTTAGGTTTTTTGAAGTAGTATGCTTAGTAATGTTGCTGTTCGGTTTGTTAGACACTTAACTAAGCCTGACTTCACAAAGAGATAACGGACGGATGAGATAAATTAAAGTCTGAATATCTATCAGCAGAATGCGCTGGCTTTTTATAAACGCAAATAAGCAGTTTACCTTCTTCTCTTCGTTTTATTTTACATTCTAACATCACAGCTAATTCTCCTTGTTTATCTTGTGATTCAGATGTGAATTTTATTCCCTTTACTAGTGAGTTTATGTGTGTGTGTGAAGTAGCTAGAGGGAGAGAGAGATGTTCTGTTTTCAACACTGTGTGTGAAAGTGTCATCCACATATTTCCACCATATTTTTGGAGGAGGATTAGGTGAATGTATTAAGAGCAATATTTTCCCAGCTATCCATCCATGAAGATATCTGCTACGACAGGGGATATTGGTGTTCCATCTCATTGTTACACACCTTCTGTTTGTCTGTATATTTTGCCCTGAAATTTAAAGATAGTAGATGCGAAGCATAACTGAATGCCCAAAATAATTTTCTCAATGGGCAGCTTCGTCCTATGAGTAATTTCAGGATCTGCAGTTAGTTCTCTTTCGACTGCTTCTAAGGTTTCCATATTGATTGGCATATTAGTACAAAGACTAGTTATATCAAAACTAACCATTGTTTCATTATTCTCTAGTTAAATGTCATTTAGTTTCTTTTTCATCTCATATGAATTAGTTAGTTAGCCTAGAGTTTGAACGATTTCTAATGGGACATAATATAAGAGCTAAGTGTTTTGATAATTCTTAAGTAGGAGTATTCCTAAAATCCACTATTGGTCGCATGGGGTAACCTGGCTTGTGTATTTTAATAGTACCATATATTCTACTAGCATTATTAGTTTTAGGCATTAAATTAAACCATTTAGACTCACCAAGTGACGGCTTCATTCTGCGTATTAATTCCGCTGTAGATTTCTTAATCTTATTCATTATTGTACCTACAGGCTTCTTAATTTCCTCATATGGACGGACTCGTTTCAATGTGTTCAGTGACTTTCTTGATATATTCAGATTTATCCAAAACTACTGTGGAGTTGCGTTTATCAGCTTTTGTGATGACGATGTTTTTATCCTGTTTTAGACTAATTAGAGCTTCTCTTTCCGATTTCGTTAAGTTGGATTTAGCTTCCTTTTGATTTTTCACGGTTAACCCAGGGTTTACCCATAATGGAATTATATTCCATCATAGTGTACAAATCCTATTCTTATATCAAGAGTCGATGCAGACCTGCAGTCCTATAATATCACATCTTACATTTGTCAGGGACAAGTCGAACGTCGAACACACCGAGATTTCTGCTCTAGTTGTTCAGGAGACACTGCATTTTGTCGGGGTCTTCACATTTAGAATGACTATATCGTCCCACATACCCCGAAACTGTCTTTCGGTAAACAAATCAATCTGTGAGTGACTAAATTCGATTAAGGCTACATCATCTATTAGCAAATCTGTGATGACATTAAACAAGAAACTAGACAAAATTGGCTATCCCCTGACAGACACACAATTCAGATGAAAAATCTTCATAAACTGTTACACGGCTGCGTTATATTCAAATAGATTGTACCTTGATTAGTGTGAGATACTTTCCCAGCATTTCCTTCACGGTCGGACATTGCCATAGCACTTCTTCTCGGTCGACAGAGTCGGATCTTACCTTCACATGAAGAAATATGGCAAGTGTTAGTCACTGGTATTCAGAAGAGGTATTCAGAAAAGGTCTGAAGCCTGACTAGTTTTCACTGGGTTTTAATAATTGCCACCCTTCAAATAAAATTCACAATGGAATTCAAAAATGAAGCAAAGATTCCATTTCTAGATGTAGAATTGACAAGAAAAGATGATGATGGAACTCTTAAAAGGTCTATCCACAGAAAACCATCATGGAATAACCAACTGGCAGATATCTGTAGTTGGATACCTGTGAGTCAAGAAAGAGCTTTCATGATTTCGTATGAGAAGAATTTGTAGCACTGACTGCTTAGACGAAGGAGCTCTTATTTCTCAAAATTATACTGACTAAAAATGGATAGATTTATACTAGGCACGCTTCGAGGGAATGAATGTGTGATTATGGTCAAGAAGAGAAGAAGGCACTTCAGTACCAAAGAAGGTAGTTTGTCTATGAATCTGGACTTCGGGAGGGACTTAGCAGTAGATATCCTAAAGAGGATAATCTCTCATTCTTTAAAGAAGACCTTTCCTGTAGCAACAATAAGAATGATATTCTATAGCAACATGCTTCTTCTTCTTCTGCACATGACCACTCCAATGTGCCCAATATATCAGTTCACATGCTACTGTAGGGCTAAGCACACATGTCATCCTATGCGCGCATCCTTCCAAAATGTTTCAGACAATACTAACCAGAGCAACCGAACCAGAAGCGTTATTATTGAACACTTTGTCAATACCTGTCACACCGTGTAAACTGACTCATCGTTCAGAGTCACTTACAAAGTAAACAACTTCTTTGTACCGAGGAAGCCCTCACCATATTCATCTTAAAACGGGATCAGTGGTGTTTCAGAGAAATTAGTCCAACCCCTACATTTACTATCATGGATCTAGTTCGACTTGTAGCATAGAAACCATTTCAAGAAAATTTGGTTGTTGTTGTTGTTTCTTGTGGAACCAGAACCAAAATGATTTCCAGTATATTTTGTAGAGAGAAGATATTGAGTGGAATTCAACCTCATTGGGAGGAAAACAATAGAGTTTAATAGGAAAGCTTGATGTGGAAAAACACACAAGTTTTGTTCAGCGAAGAAATTCTGTTTCTCTCCAACAACTTCATTTTCAGCCAGCTGTACAGCAGTCATATTTATATTGCGGAAAAAGAAGGCATTAGTGGCAACAGAAATTG
Organism: Trichobilharzia szidati; assembly: GCA_944472155.2. NCBI lineage: Eukaryota > Metazoa > Platyhelminthes > Trematoda > Strigeidida > Schistosomatidae > Trichobilharzia > Trichobilharzia szidati. The sequence goes on along the minus strand of OX235279.1, from coordinate 26,344,556 downwards.
CTCAGTGGCCAACATTGCACATATGATAAGAATACAGATAATTAAAATGATGTACTAAGGGACAGGGGGCGTGGTAGAGTTGAAGTGGTTGAATTACAAAACTTTTAAAGATTATTAAATAAGTGAACTGGTATAAAGATTTCAAGACTGTGGGTCAAGTGTTGTCTAAGAAATTCAGAGTATGATGATGGTAACAATAAAGACAAGAAGGTGAAGTGAAGTGGAATGAATTCAAGTGGTAAAATAGAGTAAAATAAAAGACCATTACTATTACCAATGTAAAGAAAAGGGTTTAACGCAATGATTTTGAATACAAGATTTAGGCTTCTGTTCATGTATATCTATAACTTCGGCTATACATAAGTGGGGAAAACGTAGGCTTTTGGAGTGGTTAGATTTGGTCCTATAAATAGCTTTGAAGAATAAATTACGTGGGGCTGAATGACCTGACTCCAGAAGGTGTCCACAGATTGAAAACTTTGTCGTCTTTTTCTCACCTTTCATTAACCAAACCGGGTAGTGTTCAGCTACGCGTTTACGGAGAATACGCTTATGCATCCTAGGTCTATGTAGTTGCATGAATAACAAATAGTTTCTACTAATGATACATTTATAAATAACGAGCAAGCATCTAGTGAAATCATATGCTTACCGGTCACATTAATTTCATCAACTCAACTGACGAAGTACATCATTGTAATTATCTTTATTGTTATCATATGTGCAATATTGGCTGAGCAATTTCTAGTGCCACCTATGAATGCCTTCTTTTTCCGTAATATCAGTACGACTGTACAGTTGGCTTGAAAATGAAGTCGCTGAAAAAAGATATTTCTTCGCTAAACCAAAAAACTGTGTTTTCCCCTATGAATAACAATATTGGTGTTTTTTAAATACTGTCGATTTGTTAGGTAAGATCACGAAGGGATTACAGTTCATTACAGATTCATAAAATATAATAAGCATACAAATATAATAGCAGAGAGAAAATCAAATAAAATTAAGGAAATTTCCACAAGAAGTTGATGATCATTAAAACCTTGATGGTCAAGGTAAAGATAGTGTGTGAAGCAACTTCTTCTTTTGGATACATAAATTAGGTCTCTTAATGTAGATTCCAACAGCCAGCCTCATTAACATCAATCTTGTGTTCTGGAACCACAAGATGAAATAGAATAGCGCTATTACGCAACTGTTTTATAGTCTTGTGTAGTTTGTTTCTAAGCCTCCTTCGAATTTTCATTGATAAATATATATATATATATAAACGCGATTGTGCAGCTGCTTTTGAGGCTGAAATTGCCGGAAAAATGAAACATTGCTGAGAGCTTCTTGTCCTTCCTTCTCTCTCTCTCTCTAATGTACTGATGGGCATTTTCCACGACTCACCAGTTCTCACATACCTTCTCCGTAGACATAATTTATTTTGAATCGTGACTTAAAGCGTACACGGAAGAATCAATCACACACACATGTTTGAGATTTAAACATATTTTCCACGTATGAAGCCATCTTTTTTTCTGTACACTACAACGATCATACTACTGTTATTGTGGTCCACACAGTGGGGGAGAGGGGTCTCGAGTGATTCAACCGTAGGATGATACTACGTGCTGGTTTCGCAAGAGGCAGGGAAAGGCGTGTTTTTTTCGATTACAGCTTCACTCCACACCGTATTTTTCGGTACAGGTATGAAATTTTCAGCATGTGATATCGGTAGCCCAAATTTTGCGGGCCGTCCATAGAATTCAGGTGTGCGTCGGCAGGGTATCGAACCGCGAACCATGTGCATGGTCGGCGAGAGTCCTAACCACTGTGCCACCGACGCAGTGTTCGATTCTCCTGAAAACCAATGCCCAGTCAGCCAATAAGTGTGTCATTATTTGATTTATGTCGCAATGTGTGCGTCTGTGGTTCGGCGGTAGAACACTCGCCAACTACTCACGTGGTTCGGGGCTCGATTCTCGGCCACCGAGGCACTCCAAGACCTCACTAAGCCAGTAGCAAGGCCGGTAAATATAGAAGGTTGGGTGACGTGAGGCTAGCGACCCCCTACCCCATAAAAATAAACACCACTTCTACCAGAACTTAGAAAAGCTCCAGCTTGAAGCCCTACATGTTCCAGTGGGAACTGTTATTATCAGTATAATAAAATAAAGGCTCAATCACTTGTTTGATGACATTTCAAAAATTAAACAACATATAATTGACTCATAAGCTTTAGCTTGTAGTTTCTACAAACACATACACACACCATAAAACAAACAAATATATCAGTTATGTAATTTATGATAAATGTGACCAGAAGTAAATTTAATTCCAAATTAATTTGTTTATTAGATATATCACACACAGAGACAGTGAAACAGTATTACTCATTACTGGATGACGGCGCCTTTCGAACACTACTTATTTATTGTTCATAATCATATCCTTAATTATTGCCACACAACTTTGGAACCTCCGTTTTATAGTTTTCTTTACTCCTTCCCATTCGTTGATGAGGTTAGCAGGATATTCTAGATGTCCAGGTGGAAAGGCATTGAATCATTTCCACTATACGTATTCGCTCTCAGTTAAAATTCATGGGCCATTGGATCGGGTCCCAATGGCTTGATGGTATGCGAGGTCGCCTTATAACCAGAAGGTCCTGGGTTCGAACCCCGGTGAGTGCGTACTGATGAAGAGTCCCAAGCTAGGTTGACGAAACAGCTGTTCAGTATTCCTGGGTTTTCCAATGGTTCTCTAACCAATGTCAGCTCATGATGAAATCCTGTAACCAAGTAAAGATTCCGTTATAAATCTCTCGCTAGGTTTTTGTACTGCTACACTAGTCGGATTGAATGATTCCGTTCTACTACTTTGATCTGACAGTCATTACAGGCAGGGGATTAGATAAACTAAATTGTTTTGTTTAATAATCTCCATAGGCGGGATCTTTTAACCGATAAAGTTTGTTTCTAATTGAGTTTGTGGATGGTTTGAATGTCAGACACTTTTGTTCCTTCTTTCGACGTTAAGAATTCTCTGCCGTGAGGTTACCGAGGTTCCTTCTTTGTATGGAAGTACTAGTGATGATTTAAATTCCCTGTTGTTACTGTTGTGCATGCATGTTTGTCATGCATTTCGTCATCACTATTATTTCTACCAGTATTACTGCCATTAATTATCATTATTTCACCATAATGATGACATGTCGTGCAGTTTTTCTACCCTGCTGTCACCTACACATTTCACCGATCCTATTTTTACTGTGACACACTGGTGAAGATGATCCGAAATCCAAATATCGGTTTGACTGTGTGTCAGTTCCCTGTATAAACACTATGAGAAATTTAACTTGACTTGTAACAGACAAAATAATGAAACCAAAATAGAAAAACACGCTGATCTTACCCTACAGTAGTAGTAGTAGTGGTAGCAGTGTCTGTAGGAGACGACAATGCATTCGATAATTCCGAAATATCTGGAAGTTTATCCACTGTTAAATTCAAAGGTAAAGCACTAGATTGAGGTTGAGGCAGTTCATTTGATGGAAGGATAATAGGAGGCATAGTAGTAGTAGTAGTAGGAGTAGTGGTTGTAATGGTAGTCTGTGCAGGTACAACAGAACTACTAGTTAAATGAGGATTATTCATCACAGTTGAGAAACAACAATCAGATGATGTTGTAGTATTACTATTAGTGTTACAATTAGTTAATTGTAGTGTCGCTACAGAAGTACAACACATAGAAGTTGACACTTTTATCTCTGAACAAGGACATGTAACACTAGTTGGTATGGGATTTAAAGATGAAGACGAAGAAGAAGAAGCAGAAGACGGAGAAGCCGAAGAAGTAGAAGAAGATAATTCACTTTTCACTGTAGAATCAGGTGAAAGACGTTGATGACCTGAGATAGGATCCTGTAATGATACTGTATTAATAGAAATTGACGATGATGTTGTTGTTATAGTAGTAGTAGTATTAGTAGTAGTAGTTGCACTATCAGAATCAATAGTTTCTGAATCCATAGAAATAGATGAATTTGATGTTAGTATGATATTTGTTGAATTTAAACGTTCATGTGCTTTAATAGAATCTTTTTTTAAATTACCATCAGCATAAGGACAGCCTGAAAGACGCTGATGCGATACATATCTTGGTCCTTTAATATTTCCATAACCTTTACATCCAGGTGTTGGACATCCACCATATGGATTTGCTGTTGAAGTTGTAGTACCACCGCCAGTGCCACCACCACTGCAACTGATGATAGAACTTGTAGAAGAATTAGAATAGGTGTCCATTAGATTACCATTTAAGTCTAATTCAGAATCATCTACAGTTGGAAGGAAAATGTATACAAGACAACACAATGATTAGGATAATTATGATGACACCAGTCTATGTTTGATAAATGCAAAATTACAAAAGTTCTGTTTGAATTCACAGTTTTTATTAGTATTATTGTTCTTATTTACCAATTTGAATGTATGTGTGGCAACACGGACATAAGAGGGAGGACTCATGGATTACTGCAAGTAAGGGCTGGCTTCATGGCACATTCCTAAATAGCTCCAGAAGTAAACTGAATCCCCACAAACCATTAATTAATAGTGAGAACAGACGACTTTGGTTCTTCTATTGTGAAACATATTACAGAGGAGACAGGACATAACGTTGACGTTAACACATCTTTTAAACCTATCCATAAAACCTGTTTGGAGAGGGGTGCATCCTGAAGTTTGTGGAAGCTAGGCCTAGCTAGTAATTAGGAAGTTTAAACCACCTTCATGCGTTCAAAGCAACAGTTCGTCATCGCACTAAACCTGCCTTCCTTGGTAAACTCCGTTTCCATACCAGCCAGGGTAGATGTAATATTACCTGCTTTCTTTGGTTCAGTGATCTTCATTGTTATTTTCACCTTCAATATGTCCTTTTAAATTGACATTAGTCTGTTTTCTCACCTCTTAACTCTTTATTCATTTCATATATAATCCTGTGACGGGTCCGTGTGTGATCAGATTGATGGAAATGTGTTGCTCAAATACATTACACGATTCAAACAATTTACTTCTTCTTATTACTTCGTCTAAATTATTATTGAAAAGAAAACAAATAGTGTTCAGCGAAGAGTGTCTTTAAGGTGGCAAATTCATTCACCTAGCTGAGCGGTACAATCGCAATTATATTTACTTATTTTTGTATACCTGTGTGTATACATTAGGTTTGTCCGATAAGAATAAAAATCATTTAAGGGTGTTATTTATGTCATCAAGATATTTCAAAGAAAAGTGATGAATAATCGAATTGTAACCACAGGGTTATCCAGATAAGTTCATTCAGAAAAATATGAGTTTAGCACCAAAACAACTAAGTAGGCAACAGCTTCAGGACAACCACTGCTCATCAAACTACAGTTCTTCCGTGAAATAGTTAAACAGCAAGCGCCCAAAGAAGAATGCAGTTAAAAGAGCTTTCAACGCCGCAGAGGTGCTACCTTGTCTTTTTATTACCGCCCCTAGTTTACGTTCGAGAAATAAGAATACACTACTTAATTTCGCTTCCTCCTCTTCTTCCTCTACCAATCTGACTGCAGCTGAAGAACCAGGCAGCTATATTGGGCGTACAATTAGGCAGCTTCATCATCGTATTCCCGAACATCATCCGGTATAGTGGTGGTTAAGCAAGGGACAAACAAGATCAATTCGTAGCTCTATTTTAGCACGCCTTGTAGATGGTGAGCATAAAGTTGATATTGAAACAGCATTTAAAGTTATTTATCGCATTCCTACTGATCTTAATTTTAATTCATGCATAATCCCCATTCAAACATTAATGAAAAACGAAAAACGTAGTGTTCAGCAAACAGTCTCTTTTCGGCGGCGTATTTATTCACTTACCTTTACACTCACGATTATAGATAATGATTTCTGTATGTAGGTGTATGTGGGTGTACATTATTGGCTTTGTCTGATAAGAATAAAAGTTAGGGTTATTGTTGTCATGACATTCCAAAAATGTGATGAGTAGTCAAACTTTAACTAGTGGGTAGCGGCTACGATTGGTAAGAGGGTGGTGGTGAGCCGTTGTCAAAAAAATATACTTGTTAATGCCAATGAACACATAAAAGAAGTTGAATAAGCGCAGTACAGTTACATAATAAGATGAATAGTTTAATGAGTTAGTTGTGATAAGGATGCACATAGAAATGAAGCAAAGGAACATATGGAATTATATGTGTGCGTCGGTGGCACAGCGGTAAGGACACTCGCCAACCATGCACATGGTCCGGGGTTCGATCCTCGACCAACGAGGCACTCCCAAACCTCGCTAAGCCAGTGATAAGACTGGTAAAGACGTTCCATCGGGAACGTAAAGGAATAAAAAATTTTTAAAAAATATTATGATATTACTATTAATATTCCCTAAAGTTCAGAGTGGAAGATACAAATTCAACAGAACATTCTTATTTTGTCCTGTTTTATGCGATGCTCTTTATCTGGCTTCACGTTTGCAAATACACTCTTATCTCCTCCTCATACACTATTTTGTCCATGTCACCCTCAGACATAAATGTCCAAATAGTTATTTTACCGTTTGGGTACAACAATGTAGTATTTCAAATTCCCATTTACCCATTTAGAGAAAACAACAGATTGAACGAAGAAATATGCATTCCGATAGAGAAAAAAAGACCAGATTTGCAGTATAAAATGATGTCATCATTCTATTTCACAGGTTCTTATCAGCTGCAAACTACCTGAAATTACAATGGCTATAAATAATAACATTTCATACTTCATTATAACCATTGTAATCTCAGGTATTTTGCAGCTGATAAGAACCTGTGAAATAGAATGATGACATCATTTTATACTGCAAATCTGGTCTTTCTTTCTCTATCGGAATTTATCAAAGGAACCAAATGTATGAAATATGCATTCCTTTAATTCAATTCGTTCCTCATCATCGGCTGTCTGACTGGCTGTACACCAATATATAGTCGTTTTCACATCAAAATGTTTTACCAATCAAGTGGTCATTTTAGCTAATCAGTTTTAGATGTAGGAGGGTGGAGATGGTGAAATTAACAAGTTACAAGTCATCAAAACATCAATTAGCTAACAGATGTTAGTAACAGGATATGCAAGTTCTGAAGGAGGGAGGGGTGAAAATTAATTAATTAATTACGGAATTCAAGATGAGTTGATTCTTCGGGGTTGGCAACAAGTTATCACATCATCAAGAAATTTGTAGAATAGCAATGATGACTAAGAAGATTAGGATGAGTTACGTGAAATGCAAACCAGCTAATAGTATTTGCTAGAATTGTGAAAATTAACAAAGTCAAAAGATAGTCACAAGGGGAAGGAAAGAATCGTTTTAAAAACTTAAAACATATTTTATGTAGTTGGCCATGGCAAAGAAGAAGCTGCTGTACAAATTTCTTTTGAATACACACACACGCACACATTTGGCTTGTTCAGATGAATTCCGATTGCCTCTGCTGTATGTGTAAAGGTGGTACTTGCTGAGGTTGAGTGATATACGATTAATAAATGACTTCAAAAGTTTTGTTAGAGTCGACTTGATGTCCAGTCAGTATGTAGAGGATGAGCTAGTATTGAGTTGCGTACAGCTTTATTCGGACCTTTGCCAAACCAAGATGGGAAGTGTTCAGAAATTTGACAATGAACTTATCTGGTCGTACGCCCTATGTAGCCAGCTCCGCATTGACAGTTAAACAGGTAAATACACATGGAAGAGGCGAAACAATTAGAGTAGTCTGTCTCCATTTTTTGAACTAAGTATTGGTTGGCTAATGAATGTACAGAATAGCTCAGCTGCGTTGAAAGTCCTTTCGAAGGCCCTTCTCAGACGTTGGGATAATAACTCACTGTTGATATCACCCATGAATTGTGATCTTAGTAAGACTTAGATATCTTGTTACTAACATCTGTTAGTAAACTGATGTTTTGATGACTTTTAACCTCTTCATTTCACCCCACCCCACCCTATACCTGGAACTGATTATCTAAAATAACCACTTGATTGGTAAAAACAATTTTGATGCAAAAACGATTATATATTAATGTAGAGCCATCCGATGATGAGGGACTAATTGAAAGGGAATCTTTATTCCCTTAAAATATATAATATATTCAGGTTGCATTCAAATCTCCTTATCTGAAATTGGTTTGACGCATACTGTCAGCAAGCAGTTAAGACTAAACTTCTCTAAACAAACACCAATCACTAGCAAGGAAAGAAATTTGAAAGATTTCACTTTCTTCGTCTATATTTATGCAGCATTGTTTCAGTGACAGTCACCTGTCACGGATGAGGATGTCAAAATCAAGGAGTATCGGTGAAGGCAAGGAAAGACCTCCGTCACTCTGAAATCAGTTTGGAAATCTGTTACACCCTGCATAGAGGACAAGGTTCGGATTTTCAGTAGCTAGTGCTTCTATATTGATCAGAAACTTGGCGTGAGCGCCACTGCTAAAAGAATTTCCAACAGGCTGCTATTGAAGGTTTTCATCAACAACTGCCTGTTTCGCTGGCTCCATAGAGAAGATCAGAAAACCTATCAGAAATAACTAGCATCAAGAAACTCTGAAAACAAATATTCCTAAGAAAATGCACATGTTCAAGTGTTGGTTTGCAGGGATTTGATTGGCTTAAGGGTCTCATCATGACCTGACATCGGTAAGAGGACCACCGGGACACAATCCCAAAGACCCAGTGGTCTAAAAGATAGGTTTGTAACGAGAAGGTACTCGTTTCGAACCTCCGTGGGTGCGTACTGCTGAACAGTCCCATAATAGGACAGCAGAGACAGCAGTCCAGGTGGGTTTCCAACAGGTCTCTAGCCAGCCGACGTCAATTCATGATAAAATCCTGAAAATGAAGATGGATTGGGCACAAATCGATGAGACCTTTGAGTAACATCGAGCCCACCAGACAGGTCATTTCTTGAGTGAAACTAAAATGGAAAAGGACAAGTTGGGCGTCCATTTTCAAATAGGGAAACACATTGGAGATCGTGTGAAGAAGAGATACGAACCAATAGTCAATCGTGGAGTCAGCTGAAGAGGACTACAGAGAGCACAGTGTAATGGTTATGTACTGTTGAAGCTGTATGTTTCACTCGGAACCTATGGGAATAAAAATAATAGTAATAATACTAATAAATTGTGCTGTTGTAACGAAATCAAACAGGACAGCTATAGACAGTCAATATACAGTGCATATGACATAATTCAACGCCCATATGACACACATTATTATTATTATTATTATCATTCCTCCATTCAGAATAATACAACTGACAAGATTCCTCCTTGTGGAATCCGAGAAACAAACAGGATTTAGTAAACATAAACAGCTACGCACAGTCACACACAGACACTAAGGTACAAATTTTGTGCACTAAATAGGAACAGTTGACAAAAGTAAACGGTAGGCGTATATGCAAAAAAGTCATACAAGTAAACTTGTCATCAGCATCACGATGTTGATAATGATATTAGAGTAATATTGTTGGGATAATACTGATTTCCATAGTTTCACTAAAAGTCGTTGACGAATTAGCTCATAAAAAAATAACCATCAACTTCAAAAATTACAGAATTTGATGCAAAAATAAGGCAGTCAGTCGTCAGTCTGACAGGAAGTGTACTGATTACGAAGTAAACACGAAATAGGCAACAAAAAGACACGTAAAATATCTCCCGCAAAGTTAAACTTTGAGCATCACTAACTACCAATCAGCGAGTCACCTTGAACGAACCAATCACATGAACGCGGCATTTTTAGCTATGGAAAACATATTTATGAAAAAGATTCACATTCTTTACATTTTTTCATCGAAATGACATCCTTTTGAGATCCATATATATGTATAGCCCTAATCCTGTTTTATAACCGTCCCCAAAAGCCTTCTAAAGAAATGATGTGTGCCCCTGTGATGGGATCCATAAAATCATTGGAATGGTTCACTGCGTGATGAATATATGCAAAGGATGACATTGAGTTATCACCTTTTCACTCATCTGTGTGTATTATAGATCCCTGTTTCACAAGTGGAGTGATAATAAGTACTGAGGTAGTTGACTTTCTGTTTGCTCTTCTCTCGACGAATGCTTTCTGTAGAGAGGTGTCATCTAAGCCGATCACCCAAACATTGTTAACTTGTTCACGACCACGGTAGTATTTTTTCTTCACGTGTACGGTGACACCTTCTCCTCCTAATAATGAAATAATTCTCTCCATTTTCCATGAGGCGATATCTCTGCAGTGCTGGTACCACTGAACTGTTGATACGAGACTATTTTCTCTGTTTCAACAGCTGCACCTCTCACAGCCTGTTCTAAAACGCAGTATTCACAAATATGTAAAATCTGGGTTAATGACAGATGGGATCCAGCAGAAAGAGGTTCCCACGAAATAATTGGTAGAATCATCGGCTTACCTTCCCTGACACTAATTCGTCTCAAGCGAATCGCACAAAGATGGAAATAACAATCAATTGACCTGCTGAATCTTTTTATACTCATGATACACCCACATGAACAAGTCCTTTCCTTCCTGAGCAATCCAACATCCAAATAATAATGGAAAACCTTATCCTCACCAAACTACAACCGCAACTGCGTGAGAGCAGGCATTTGGCTCGAATCAAGTGGAACAGAACCTTTGACTCACGTGAATTAAACTCATTGGGCCGTTCAAGGTCATTCGCTGATTGGTAGTTAGTGGTGTTTAAAGTTTAACTCAGCCATATTTCCTATATCACTATCCTAAAACAAAGGCTGTTGAAGAGTTTGGCGACACATGCTCGCATAAGCAATTTGATTTAGCACGTCACTTGAACCCGATGGTAAAAGAATTTGACTGACTGACTGTCTTAAACGTAGAAATTTCCACACATGTGCAGCAGTTCCAGTTGCCACACTCCCTCCATATACCACAAGAGAGAGAGAGAGCTAGATAATAAACAGAAGTGTGAGTGAGGGGAAAACAACAGTTGAACAGATTTTTATTGGATATGATAAATCACAAACAGTGATAGCATACACGACAGCTACCATTGAGAACGGTCACTTTGAACAAGTCCTATCACCAACTGCCTCCAGCCTTCACTGGTTCTGACCATGCCGAAGACATCAACCGGGAAATCAGGCACTCTACACTTCCCTATGTGAATGGCTCCAACTAACTGTTGCAGATTTCATTGACTGATAAAAACATGTTTTAGTTTGACCACCACCACCTCTAGCTCTTTTCCAACTTCATCCATCCTATGTCAGTCAGCTAACATCACCCGTCGGTAGACGAAGGCGAGGGCTAGGTGTAAGTGCGTAACACATATCCTAACCATCCATCTTAATCGATGTAACTGCTTCACAACTTCGTCGATCGATTTGCCCTCCCCCTTCCTCACTTAACACTCGACCGATGCCTCACCTCAATATTGCTCACCGTATTACACCGCCACCTAACAACACGGGAGATAGAACGCAGACACCTGTAATGATAGACAGCTATCAAGGTTTTTCATGTCTTCCACCGTGTGAATGGCCATATCTCACAGTCGTAGAGGAGCATGGAGCTACTACTGCACAGTACACACACGTCCTTTGATGGATAGCTGGCCAGTCGGATATCACGTCTGCTAAGCCAGAGATGGCGTAAGTTGGCCAAAATTGCAGAACGAGCCTTGTGTATGCGTGATGAGATTTAGTCAGCGATCAAATCAACCCGCTGGGGCTGACTGATGCAACAACTTCTCAGATAAATGAAACGGTGGTCAACACGTTCAGCCAGCCAGACAGTCAGCCAACCACCACTTCACTCCTTCTTGCCTATCTTTAAGTTAGGAGTAGTCGATGTAGTCCAGTCATGTAGCATCATGTTACAATTGACAGCAGGAGAGAATCGCCCCCATGCCAAACATTCAAAGATTACTTCTGCTCAAGCTCAAGGTGTGTTTAGAAGACTCTGCTCTGTTTTGTCAGCGTCTTCACACCTAGAAGACAAGCGGGGTATTTAGTTGTTGTATGTAGGAAACAAAAGTGAGAAGGTGAAATATGTTACCTGTGTAAAACTTGGCCACTGTGGTAGTGAGTAATTCTATACAGTGAAACAGTATTATTTACTGGATGACACAGCTTCGAACACAATTTATTGTTCATCATCCTTTCATCAATTATAATCACACAACTTCAAAACTTCACTTTTATAGTTTTCTTTGTTCTCTCCTATTTGTCATCGCCGGAGTAGTAGTAGAATTTTCCAGATGTCGATGTGGACAGGTGTTGAATCATTCCCATTACACGTGCTCTCTCTCAGTTTATTCAATATATTTCAAAGGAAAATATACAAACAAACTGGAGGAGTTGCCATGGCGTCACCAATATCCCTGGTTGTGGCGGATGTATTCATGGATAGGTGGGAAAACTTAGTTACTGAAATGCTTAGGCCCACCCACGCCAAAAGTATGGTGAAGGTATGCAGATGACACATACACTGTACTCAGAACACAGGATATAAATAGATTTTTCGAACGCATCAATTCAGAGATGGAGGCGATTCAATTCACTTATGATTTGGAAAGTCAGGAACAGGAGCTTCTAATTTTAGATTGTAGAGTAAAAAGGAAAGAAGATGGGAAGCTTAACACTAGTGTTTACAGTAAAGCCACACATTCAAACCGATATTTGTATTTTGGATCATCCGCACTCTTTTATCATTAAAAAAAGACTGGTGAAATGTTTCAATGACAATAAGGCACAAAAACTAGGTAATACCACGGAAAATCTCAGACGGGAAGTAGGGCATATAAGAAAAGCTTTGAAACTTAATTAATAATTATCCTGATGAACTAATCAGGAAGTACGTAGAATAATATAAAAATAAAATAAATAGTGATAGTAATAATAATAATATCAATGAGGAAATGCATGTCAAACATGCACAGAATAATGACAACACCAACAATAAGGAATTTAAGTCACCACTAGTACTTTCATGCAAAGAAGAACCTCGGTAACCTCACGGTAGAGAATTCTCAACGTCGCAGGAAGGAATTAAAGTGGTTGACATTCAAACCACCCAAAAGCTCAATTAGAAACAAGCTTTGACGGTTAAAGGATCCTGCCTATGGAGCTTATCTAATCCCCTGCCTGAAATGATTGTCAGGTCAAACACATCGACCAAAGTAGTAGAACAGGGTCAGTCGGACTAGCGGAGCAGTACATAAGTCCAGAAAAATCTAGATTAATTGACTCGAATAAGATAAGAAATCTGAAGAATAGTTCAGCTATACCATTCACTACATGCAATTACACACAGGCATACGATGTAGGATGATGGGATAAGATGACAGTTTTAAAATCTAATGCAACAGGGTGGCGAGTGAGGAAGATCGATAACGGAAGCTTTATTTATCGGGTCAACTGAGAGAGAACACGTGTAATAGGGGTAATACAACACCTGTCCACATCGACATCTGGAAAATTCTACTACCACGCCTACGACGACAAATAGGAGAGAACAAAGAAAACTATAAAACTGAAGTTTTGAAGTTGTGATTATAATTGATGAAAGGATGATGAACAACAAATTGTGTTCGAAGCTGTGTCATCCAGTAAACACTAATACTGTTTCACTGTGTCATATTATATCTAATAAACAAACTAATATGGTATGAAATATATTAGAAATGAAAAAAAACTACTTTTTATCAAAAAAATTTATTTATTGCATGATTGTAAACAAGGTATACAATACGCGAAATGATAAACATTTCACCAGAGGGGGAGGGAGGGAGAGAGAGAGTGACGGAAAGGACAGAACAACAACAGTAATAACAATAATAACCAGGCAAACTGTTCTAATTTTTGTAATCATACATTGTATAACTGACCAATTGCAGTGAAGAGAAAAGTGATGCAGACAAAACAACAACAAAAAAGTATGCCTAAGGAGAAACGAAAAAATTCTTTTGAAACGATCAATATCTGTTTAAATGCAGATCTTGTCAATAACTTTATATATATATATATATATATAATCCTGTAAACTAGAGTTTGATTGGTTTCAGTTTCGGGAGAAGGAAAACAAAATATGCCTCATAAACTTGGAATTTTGGACGGAAAACTTTGAAAATAAATAAATAAATAATTGCTAACTAACTAGTGAATTAGTTGTAATGCTCAATATAATAAAGGTTTTTTGTATTTCTCAATGAATGAAAAATAAAACGATATTGTCGTTGTTCTAACTGACGACGTTTCGCTATTTAAATGCTGCTGCTGCTGCTGCTGCTAATAGCTTTATCATCAAAGGAGTAATATTAAACCAGATGAATTTACAAAATCACAGCCTACATTAAGCAACAACTTAATCAACGTTCATCAGCATGGCGGGTAATTCTGTTTACGTTGTTGTCGAGTTGGCCAATTGGTTAAGATAACAAAACCAAGTGTGTGTGTGTGTGTGTAGATTGTTGGATTTGACAAGTGAACAAAACTATACAAAAGCAGCATGTGTTTACATAATGAGATTGCTGATCACATTCGTGTTGATTTTGTCATTTCATGCGAGAAATCGGGGGGGGGGGTATTGTGTTGTAACCAGGACATATTCTGCTTTGGTCCAACATTCCTATTCAGTTCAGTCAATTTTGATTCCCTTTAATATGGAGTGCTTCTGATGATATGAGACATTCTTTGTGACTGCTGGATGACGATTTCAATATATTGTCAAAATCAATTTTGTGACATGATTGATTCTATAGCGTAGCGTGTAGACGACCTATGGATGATGATTTTTCAAGCTTTTCTAGTTCAACTGGATTTATTTCTCGGTGGTCAAACAGATGTGGCTCTACAGTGTTCATTTCCTCTGGTTTTAATTTCTCGAAATGTTTGTCCGGTGTATATTGTATAGCATTCTAAGCATTTTATTTTATAGACACAATTAGAAAGAGAATCTTTACGAACTTGGTCCTGTATATGGACAAGGGTGCTTTGCAGTGTGTCTGATATTTCGAAGAAAACTCTGATGTCGAGCTCATTGAGTACTCTTCTTATATCGTCTGACATCTCCGTTTTATACGGAATGACAACTGTTGGGGCCCATCCATGTCTTCGGAATACGTTTTCGACCATACCTAATGTCAGTGTTGATTTTGTTGACGAAGTGCTTTTGGGTGATTGGTTTGCTTCAGAGTTTCAGTAATGTTTGATATTTCTTCTTATTTTCCTTTCTCATCCGTTATCAAAGTGTGCTCGTCTTAGAAAACATGAAACAACCGATACTTTTGCACCAACGACGTCTGATGATCCGAAGTCTAAATATTTATTGGAGTGGGTTTTCCTCCTGAAAACAGGCATACAAAAATGTCCGTTTTCCCTCCTCTTAACTACTCAGTCTAGAAATGGTAGTTCACCGACGTTTGAGTCTGCCTGCTTCCAAAGTAAAGTGGATTCTGGGAGATAGATTGTTTATTTTTTCCAATAATGAAGTGTATAGATCTCGTTTTAGCAATACAAAAGTATTATCTGCATATCTTCGCCATATTTCAGGAGTAAGTATACTTGAAAAGATGTTATCGTCGAATCTATTCATGAAAACGTCAGCGACTCTTGGGGAAACTGGTGAACCCACAGGGTGTTATTAAATATTGGATAAGTCTATACTTGATAGGCTACTGTGACTCACTCTCAATAACTGGATGAAGTTTCGAAAACAATTCATTGCTCATAATCATAATCTTCAGTCGCATCCTCCGTAGCCCAATTCATTTCAAATTTTACTCCCCATATATCCGGTATATGAGTGGCGTCAGCTTGATAATAAATTCGTTGAAGAGGGACACTTCGCTGAATGCTTTATTCTGAATAGTTCGAATCTTCGTAAAATCGCTTAGTCGGAGTACAGTAGTGACTAACACTCACCTCCAATCCTATATGGGTCGTGTTATCCACCTCCGAAGTGACGAACATCGATTGAATTAATTGTCTACCCAATTGTGTTGTTATCAAATCTCGCTTCAGATATGAATTAGACTGACACAGTCAGCTGCGAAAAACCCATTAGGCATTCATGGGAAGTCCACGTGATTTGTTCACTGATTCGCAACCAGACAGCATAAATCCAATTCGAATGCATCAACTGTGACCCATTGATTAATAGGCTGTAACAAATTACAACACTCTTGATTGACTGATATGATTTCGATTGTGGTGGCGGATGAAACATTTGTGTGGAGTGTGGAGATGGAGGATTTCTCAGCAGAGAAAGAATTCACTTGTCTAACTGATTTCTCATCGAAGAGTTGATTTAGAGACTCCGGTTGACCACAACCTGTCCATATTTTCATTTTTAGGATTTGTTTTAGTCACACAAACGTGTTCAGTCTGCTTAGGTGATGGTATCAAGCAGTGATTAAACACAAAGTGACCTCAATTCCAAATCACACTCCAATATCCAACACTATCCCTCTTCATGTTTCCTACAAATTCGACGTAAAAATGTGATAATCATGTGGAAACCCAAGACAGTACATATAACCACGCAAGCTGAACAACCGATCCATCATTATGTGAGCAGAATTTCACGAAGTAGTTGATGACAACGAAATTGAGTCACATGAACGCACATACGAACGCAGTTGAAATGGTCTCCTGGTATCCAAATCACGTCCGCATAGTAATTGCTGAAATCGGTGCTCATCGGAGATATTCATTCTCTGTATTACTGCCGCCTACAGCCTTTCGTACGGATAAACTTGCGGGAGGTTGTCGATGAAATCGTTGACCTCTCCAATGACTCCCGTCGCCAACGTTGCTAACATTGACGCACGCTTAGAAATCTGTGACTTGATACCACTTCTACCAAATAAGGACTACACAATCTTGAATAAAATATTGGGATCGTCGGGATCATAAAGTTGGGGAACGAAAATCCATAACCGCGTAGCCTTTCTTCTCATGTGTCTCCCTCTCCGTCGTAGAAGGTTACAGACGGGATTGTGAAGGAGTGTTCATTGGGAAAATATTTTTATTAATTCAATAAAAGTGAAATCGCATAGAAAGATAGTGATAATAAAGACATATATATATATATGAGAGAGAGAGGCTATAAAAATATAAGTATTCCAAAGGTTTCCTTCACCAAAGACATTGATAAAATCTAACAAAAAAGATGTTGTTTCTAAATTCAAACCACATACACAAACTTCCTCCTAATTCGAAGTACACAATTGACTATATCTGTGTGTTTCAGATTTTCATCTCTACAACCGTCTTCTTAACTCATCCCAATTCGTTAATTATTATGGATGCACATAACTGTAGGGCATGTTGAAAGGGAATCTTTCGAAAGGAATATTCTTGGTTCTCTAATAAGTCTTTTAATATTCTTAATTGACATATTTAACCAATCTTATTCAAAGCCAACTCACTAAAACTTCTCAAATATTGTTTCAAACGTGTGATGAATAACTGAATACTTTCTTCTTCTTCTTCTCGTGTTATTTACTAAAGTGTGATGATGTGATCATACCTGCCTGCCTGCCTGTTAATGTCTCCTTAAACTACGTAAGCCTTGTGCCAGACTTCTTTTGAGTAGAATATTTTGAAAAATGTGTGCTCTTACTTCAGCTGAAGAAAAGCCTCAAAGTGGAAATATGCTGGAACAAAACTAAATTTGAAACAAAATTGAAATTACAAAGAGTTCAAGAAAGACGCTTAAGTTTTAATAATAAGCATATATAAGTAATTGTAAATAGAATATCAAATAAAATGAAAGAAATCTCTACAACAAAAAATTAAGGAACATTGAAACCTTCATTGATAGCCAGGGTGGGGCGGTAAGGAAAGTGTCTGAACCAACCAACTTCTTATTTTCGATATACACATTAGGCTTCTTAATGCAGATTCCAACAGCCAGTCAGCCTCAGCAATATTTGTTTGTAACAGACCAAGTCTTGAGGTAAAATTAAGCTTAGTTGGTATATACGGTAGATGACTTTGAAAGCTGCCTTGTTTACATCAATCTTGTGTTCTGTATCTACGAGATGAGGCAGTATAGAGAGAGCTATGAATGGATTTCGTTTGTCCCTTACTACTTAACCTCTGTACAGGGTGGAAATCCATCGGAAATCCAACGATGAGTGCACACATAATTGTAGGGTCTGTGCAACTGACTGGCTCACTCCACAGCGAGAGCAGTCAAAATGTGATGATAGATACACATAGAAAGAAGAAGAAGCGAAATTAGTCAGTTTATCTTTTTTACCTTCAGAATGTAAAATCGGGATGGTTTTGAAGACACAGCATACTTCAGCTACACTGAATGCTCTTTTTACCAATGTGTTCCTTAGGCGTTGTGTGCCTCGAAGACACGCACAATTCATCGTTTCCCACTGGGGTTCCACTCAAGCGACGACCTGTCTGACGCGCAATATCACTCAACGGTTTCCTCAGTGTGTTCTGAATCCATTGTATTGAGCAACAGGTTCTTCATTGGGTCGTTTCCAGAGTTTCTTGTTGCTAATCCTTCCACACTGGTCATCTGATCTTCACTATGGTGCCTGTGAAGACAGCTGTTGACAGACGTCTGCAGTATCCTGTTGCAGATGATTTTCATAACATAGCATGTCTCTGACCCATATAAAACAGCTAACAACTGACTTCACTTTGGTGCTGACTGAGTGCAGACGCTTTGCAAACAGATTTCAGAGTGATGAAGGTTTGTCTTACCTTTGTGACATTGGTTGTTACATTCTCATCCGTCCCAGATGTAGCTGAAACGATGCTAAAATAATATCCACCTTCGTCTATTTATTGCAGAACCACTAGAAAAAATTGTCCTTGTGCTCCGACTAAATGTAAAGTACTGTTTCAGCCTTAACCTTACAGGAAACAAATAGTCTCAGTAGAGCAGTGATTTGCAGCATCAGATTCAAGCACAATTTCCTTATTGTTCATAATTGTATCATCAATTGAAATTGCACAACTTCGAAACCTGATTTTTATAGTACTCATCCATCCTTCCTGTTTTTCGAATGAATGGTAGAATTATCCATATGTCCGGAGGGATATGTGTTCAGTCATTTCGATTGCTGCACGTCTTTTCATTCAACAAATTTGATTCGACAAATCTTCAAGCAGCGGCCTACTTGAATCAGTCACTGGGCTACCAGAATTCTCATTCATCAAAATGCTGCTTAAGCTCTTCCGCATCATATGACCGCCTCAATGAGACTCATGCAAACATCAAATTTATCATGGAATATTTACATTATAATGAGTTGAATTTCCTGGATCCAAATGTAGAAAGGACAAACGGTGGTACGATCGAAAAGTCCATCTATAGAGAAGAAACCTGGAATGGGCAATATCTTCATTATAACAGACAGCTTTTGTCCCATAAGCTATAAACGTGGATTGATGAGGACTTTGTATGTACGGCAAAGCCAGGAAACTATATTCACCGAACAAGGTCGAAGAAGAATTAGGTTTCGTCGAGAAATGCCTAAGAGAAAATGGATAGCCAAAGGGATTTATACAAAAGTATAGCAGAGAAGAAGATAAGAAAGCAAAACACTCAACTGTAGAAAAGAAGAAAGTGTTCATCTGTCTCCCATTCAAAGGAGATTCAGTGTCACAAAAGATCGTTGACTAGAGAATGAGAAATGCAATAAAAGCAAGCTTCCCTGCAGCTAAACTCATAACATTATACAGCACTACTTTCTCTATGAGCCACTCAAAACTAGATAAATACCCTGATGATGTCACCTCCAACTGCGTTTACGAATTCACGTGCACTTGCGGGAGCAGGTATATTGGAAGGACGGAATGAAGGGCTTCTATCTGGTTTTCTGTACACATTCCGAGAAGCTTGTGCATGGAAGGAAGCAAATATTCTCAGAGTGCAATTACCAGATATTTTGTTGATACTGATCATCGCGTAGAGATTTCTAATTCCTTCAAAATATTAAATAGACAAAGGAGAGTAATTTTACCACGATTCACCGAAGCGATCAAAATCAAACTATCCAAATCAGACATACGCATAAAGAAAAAGAGTGTGATTAATCTCTCACTACCTTGGTAACTGAATTTTAATTCTGATTACATTAATTAGCCATCTACTTCAGTGATCTCAACTCGCTGAGCAAATCTCAATCTTATAAACCCTAACCGTTTTTGTTTCTTGAGCTGCCATGTGAATCTACAAGCTGACACTGCTCGTTAATCTTTTCTGTTTTCCGTAAATTTTTATTGAAAATTTAAGCCAAAAATTGTAATGCTTACATTTTGGATGCGTCAATTTTATAGCATTTCTTCTCTACTACCACTTAAACATTAAAGTATGCTATTATCACATATATAACTATTGTATTTTCAGATAGGGGCGTGCAGCTGATGAGAACCTGTGAAGTAGAATGACGATATCATTTTATACTGCAAATTTCGTCTTCCTTTCTCCCTGGAAATTTACTAAGGGTACCGAATGTATGAAATCCTACTGCTTTAATAGTACGATTATATCAGATGACCAATACATGTACTCACGTGCATATTGAATTAGTTTCCCACTATCAGTTACGCAATTTTCGAAGGAATTGAAGAGAAATAACACATAGAACTGGTTCATTCCTCCTCCTCCTCCTCCTCATATGCAACATCACTACGACAAGTGATAAACTTCACATTATTACCTTATATGTAAACTCTGTATGAAGAGGAAATATTTTAGCACTGAATACGCTGAAGTTCTCTGTAATATATGTTCACATATTGTTCGGAATAAAGCTTTACTATTCATTACTACTCAGGTGGTCCAGGGTTCGATCCCTCCCCCAGCCACCGACGCACTCCTTCACATCGCTAAGCCAGTAATAAGACTGGTAAAGAAGGAAGGTTGGGCATGAGGCTAGCTAGCAACCGCATCTCGTAAAAATAAACTAGCACCACTGCTACCGAAACTTCAAAGCTGTAGCTTGAAGGCGCCCTGTGTTCCACGTAAAGTAGTACAATTAAATTTTTATTAAAAAAACAAAATAAATATAATTAATACATCCTAATCTTTCCCTCCACCCTATCTTATTAGACTTGAAAACTATTATCTTGTCGCATCCTATTTCATGGTTGAGCGCCATTTCATGTCATGCTATATTTGGCTGATCTATTATTCTCCAGATTTCACATCTTGCCTATTAGGGTAAACTAGTCTAGATTGCTTTATTCTAGCTGATTCCAGCCTACTACAGTCACCTAATACACAAGTATTTCATCTAATAATCATGGTAGGATGTATTAGGTAAACTAAATTATTTTGTTCCACTGACACACTACAGGATCTTTCATTTAACCGATACAATTAAGTTCAAATAGTCAGTTATTCAGAGAGCAATAGGACTGAGGGAAGAAATATGCACTTTTCGATTAGATCCTCATCTCACTAGCGCTCTAC
This sequence comes from Trichobilharzia szidati, assembly GCA_944472155.2. Classification (NCBI taxonomy): domain Eukaryota; kingdom Metazoa; phylum Platyhelminthes; class Trematoda; order Strigeidida; family Schistosomatidae; genus Trichobilharzia; species Trichobilharzia szidati. The sequence goes on along the minus strand of OX235279.1, from coordinate 26,323,079 downwards.
TAAACTATACACCTACAGCATTCTTAATGAAATAAACAAACATTTACTAATCAACAAAGCACAGGGAACGAATACGAGCTGACACAATAACGCATTTACAAATACTAAATCGCGCGGATAAGCGGCATATCCCAATCTACCTCAATTACTAACGCACGCATGAAAAACAGAGACACGAAAACGTTAACTTTGTGGATTGGATGAGACGACTTTAAAACACTCAAGTATGCAACCAAGGTATTTATTCCAAGAAAAAGTAATAACACCACTTTACATGGAACAAGTAAGTAAGTGTTGTTCCCGACTAATTGAATCAGTCTTTTCTATGTGAATGAATTGATTAGGGAAATATCACATGAGATGCACCTACCTCCAAATAGTCATTATTGATGCAAGTATGTTTATGATAATCTCCAACCAGTCAAGAATATTTTCGACGCACGATAAGCATAACCAGAGCAAAAAAATTAGAAATCGCCCATAGATTAACAAAAGCCACTCCTTTGACATCTTTGCACAAAATGATTTTATTCTAAACTGCTAACCTACTTATAATTATTTTTTTTCAATGATTACAATTCAGATGACACTGTCAGATTGAATAAAATAAAATGTGATCAGAGTTCACACTTGTTATTATGAGTCATGCATTTCATGATTGCATCAGGTTGCATATAGGTAAAAGACAGAAAACAAAAGTATACAAATCAATAAACATTTAAGAAATGTGAGCTGTGATCACTAAGATATTCCCAGGTTCCTATTGGATAATTTAATCTGACCATGTCATCTGAATTGTAATCATTGAAAAAAAATTAATATAAGTAGATTAGCAGTTTAGAATAAAATCATTTTGTCAAAAGTCGACGATGAGGCAGCTGTTGTTAATCTTCCTGATTTGCTTGTGGTGTATATTAATCATGTGTAAGATGTACATTTTACGTCAATTTCTTACAATGGAGGACTGGATTCCGGACGAAATTCGGGAGATGATGGAGAATCTAATCAATGCATACAATCAGACATGACTTACTCAATTCAGTTGGATCCATTCTACCACGTGGAAATTACTTGGGAAGAATGCTTACTTAATTGTTCCATGTAAAATGGTGTTATTACTTTTCCTTGGAATAAATACCTTGGTTGCATACTTGAGTGTTTTAAAGTCGTCTCATCCAATCCACAAAGTTAACGTTTTCGTGTCTCTGTTTTTCATGCGTGCGTTAGTAATTGAGGTAGATTGGGATATGCCGCTTATCAGCACGATTTAGTATTTGTAAATGCGTTATTGTGTCAGCTCGTATTCGTTCCCTGTGCTTTGTTGATTAGTAAATGTTTGTTTATTTCATTAAGAATGCTGTAGGTGTATAGTTTAGTAGAGCGCTAGTGAGATGAGGATCTAATCGAAAAGTGCATATTTCTTCCCTCAGTCCTATTGCTCTCTGAATAACTGACTATTTGAACTTAATTGTATCGGTTAAATGAAAGATCCTGTAGTGTGTCAGTGGAACAAAATAATTTAGTTTACCTAATACATCCTACCATGATTATTAGATGAAATACTTGTGTATTAGGTGACTGTAGTAGGCTGGAATCAGCTAGAATAAAGCAATCTAGACTAGTTTACCCTAATAGTAAGGTGTGAAATCTAGAGAATAATAGATCAGCTATATATAGCATGACATGAAATGGCATTCAAGCATAAAATAGGATGCGGCAAGATAACAGTTTTCAAGTCCAATAAGATAGGGTGGAGGGAAAGATTAGGATGTATTAATTATATTTATTTTGTTTTTTTAATAAAAATTTAATTGTACTACTTTACGTGGAACACAGGGCGCCTTCAAGCTACAGCTTTGAAGTTTCGGTAGCAGTGGTGCTAGTTTATTTTTACGAGATGCGGTTGCTAGCTAGCCTCATGCCCAACCTTCCTTCTTTACCAGTCTTATTACTGGCTTAGCGATGTGAAGGAGTGCGTCGGTGGCTGGGGGAGGGATCGAACCCTGGACCACCTGAGTAGTAATGAATAGTAAAGCTTTATTCCGAACAATATGTGAACATATATTACAGAGAACTTCAGCGTATTCAGTGCTAAAATATTTCCTCTTCATACAGAGTTTACATATAAGGTAATAATGTGAAGTTTATCACTTGTCGTAGTGATGTTGCATATGAGGAGGAGGAGGAGGAGGAATGAACCAGTTCTATGTGTTATTTCTCTTCAATTCCTTCGAAAATTGCGTAACTGATAGTGGGAAACTAATTCAATATGCACGTGAGTACATGTATTGGTCATCTGATATAATCGTACTATTAAAGCAGTAGGATTTCATACATTCGGTACCCTTAGTAAATTTCCAGGGAGAAAGGAAGACGAAATTTGCAGTATAAAATGATATCGTCATTCTACTTCACAGGTTCTCATCAGCTGCACGCCCCTATCTGAAATTACAATAGTTATATATGTGATAATAGCATACTTTAATGTTTAAGTGGTAGCAGAGAAGAAATGCTATAAAATTGACGCGTCCAAAATGTAAGCATTACAATTTTTGGCTTAAATTTTCAATAAAAATTTACGGAAAACAGAAAAGATTAACGAGCAGTGTCAGCTTGTAGATTCACATGGCAGCTCAAGAAACAAAAACGGTTAGGGTTTATAAGATTGAGATTTGCTCAGCGAGTTGAGATCACTGAAGTAGATGGCTAATTAATGTAATCAGAATTAAAATTCAGTTACCAAGGTAGTGAGAGATTAATCACACTCTTTTTCTTTATGCATATGTCTGATTTGGATAGTTTGATTGTGATCGCTTCGGTGAATCGTGGTAAAATTACTCTCCTTTGTCTATTTAATATTTTGAAGGAATTAGAAATCTCTACGCGATGATCAGTATCAACAAAATATCTGGTAATTGCACTCTGAGAATATTTGCTTCCTTCCATGCACAAGCTTCTCGGAATGTGTACAGAAAACCAGATAGAAGCCCTTCATTCCGTCCTTCCAATATACCTGCTCCCGCAAGTGCACGTGAATTCGTAAACGCAGTTGGAGGTGACATCATCAGGGTATTTATCTAGTTTTGAGTGGCTCATAGAGAAAGTAGTGCTGTATAATGTTATGAGTTTAGCTGCAGGGAAGCTTGCTTTTATTGCATTTCTCATTCTCTTGTCAACGATCTTTTGTGACACTGAATCTCCTTTGAATGGGAGACAGATGAACACTTTCTTCTTTTCTACAGTTGAGTGTTTTGCTTTCTTATCTTCTTCTCTGCTATACTTTTGTATAAATCCCTTTGGCTATCCATTTTCTCTTAGGCATTTCTCGACGAAACCTAATTCTTCTTCGACCTTGTTCGGTGAATATAGTTTCCTGGCTTTGCCGTACATACAAAGTCCTCATCAATCCACGTTTATAGCTTATGGGACAAAAGCTGTCTGTTATAATGAAGATATTGCCCATTCCAGGTTTCTTCTCTATAGATGGACTTTTCGATCGTACCACCGTTTGTCCTTTCTACATTTGGATCCAGGAAATTCAACTCATTATAATGTAAATATTCCATGATAAATTTGATGTTTGCATGAGTCTCATTGAGGCGGTCATATGATGCGGAAGAGCTTAAGCAGCATTTTGATGAATGAGAATTCTGGTAGCCCAGTGACTGACTCAAGTAGGCCGCTGCTTGAAGATTTGTCGAATCAAATTTGTTGAATGAAAAGACGTGCAGCAATCGAAATGACTGAACACATATCCCTCCGGACATATGGATAATTCTACCATTCATTCGAAAAACAGGAAGGATGGATGAGTACTATAAAAATCAGGTTTCGAAGTTGTGCAATTTCAATTGATGATACAATTATGAACAATAAGGAAATTGTGCTTGAATCTGATGCTGCAAATCACTGCTCTACTGAGACTATTTGTTTCCTGTAAGGTTAAGGCTGAAACAGTACTTTACATTTAGTCGGAGCACAAGGACAATTTTTTCTAGTGGTTCTGCAATAAATAGACGAAGGTGGATATTATTTTAGCATCGTTTCAGCTACATCTGGGACGGATGAGAATGTAACAACCAATGTCACAAAGGTAAGACAAACCTTCATCACTCTGAAATCTGTTTGCAAAGCGTCTGCACTCAGTCAGCACCAAAGTGAAGTCAGTTGTTAGCTGTTTTATATGGGTCAGAGACATGCTATGTTATGAAAATCATCTGCAACAGGATACTGCAGACGTCTGTCAACAGCTGTCTTCACAGGCACCATAGTGAAGATCAGATGACCAGTGTGGAAGGATTAGCAACAAGAAACTCTGGAAACGACCCAATGAAGAACCTGTTGCTCAATACAATGGATTCAGAACACACTGAGGAAACCGTTGAGTGATATTGCGCGTCAGACAGGTCGTCGCTTGAGTGGAACCCCAGTGGGAAACGATGAATTGTGCGTGTCTTCGAGGCACACAACGCCTAAGGAACACATTGGTAAAAAGAGCATTCAGTGTAGCTGAAGTATGCTGTGTCTTCAAAACCATCCCGATTTTACATTCTGAAGGTAAAAAAGATAAACTGACTAATTTCGCTTCTTCTTCTTTCAATGTGTATCTATCTTCACATTTTGACTGCTCTCGCTGTGGAGTGAGCCAGTCAGTTGCACAGACCCTACAATTATGTGTGCACTCATCGTTGGATTTCCGATGGATTTCCACCCTGTACAGAGGTTAAGTAGTAAGGGACAAACGAAATCCATTCATAGCTCTCTCTATACTGCCTCATCTCGTAGATACAGAACACAAGATTGATGTAAACAAGGCAGCTTTCAAAGTCATCTACCGTATATACCAACTAAGCTTAATTTTACCTCAAGACTTGGTCTGTTACAAACAAATATTGCTGAGGCTGACTGGCTGTTGGAATCTGCATTAAGAAGCCTAATGTGTATATCGAAAATAAGAAGTTGGTTGGTTCAGACACTTTCCTTACCGCCCCACCCTGGCTATCAATGAAGGTTTCAATGTTCCTTAATTTTTTGTTGTAGAGATTTCTTTCATTTTATTTGATATTCTATTTACAATTACTTATATATGCTTATTATTAAAACTTAAGCGTCTTTCTTGAACTCTTTGTAATTTCAATTTTGTTTCAAATTTAGTTTTGTTCCAGCATATTTCCACTTTGAGGCTTTTCTTCAGCTGAAGTAAGAGCACACATTTTTCAAAATATTCTACTCAAAAGAAGTCTGGCACAAGGCTTACGTAGTTTAAGGAGACATTAACAGGCAGGCAGGCAGGTATGATCACATCATCACACTTTAGTAAATAACACGAGAAGAAGAAGAAGAAAGTATTCAGTTATTCATCACACATTTCAAACGATATTTGAGAAGTTTTAGTGAGTTGGCTTTGAATAAGATTGGTTAAATATGTCAATTAAGAATATTAAAAGACTTATTAGAGAACCAAGAATATTCCTTTCGAAAGATTCCCTTTCAACATGCCCTACAGTTATGTGCATCCATAATAATTAACGAATTGGGATGAGTTAAGAAGACGGTTGTAGAGATGAAAATCTGAAACACACAGATATAGTCAATTGTGTACTTCGAATTAGGAGGAAGTTTGTGTATGTGGTTTGAATTTAGAAACAACATCTTTTTTGTTAGATTTTATCAATGTCTTTGGTGAAGGAAACCTTTGGAATACTTATATTTTTATAGCCTCTCTCTCTCAATATATATATATGTCTTTATTATCACTATCTTTCTATGCGATTTCACTTTTATTGAATTAATAAAAATATTTTCCCAATGAACACTCCTTCACAATCCCGTCTGTAACCTTCTACGACGGAGAGGGAGACACATGAGAAGAAAGGCTACGCGGTTATGGATTTTCGTTCCCCAACTTTATGATCCCGACGATCCCAATATTTTATTCAAGATTGTGTAGTCCTTATTTGGTAGAAGTGGTATCAAGTCACAGATTTCTAAGCGTGCGTCAATGTTAGCAACGTTGGCGACGGGAGTCACTGGAGAGGTCAACGATTACATCGACAACCTCCCGCAAGATTATCCGTACGAAAGGCTGTAGGCGGCAGTAATACAGAGGATGAATATCTCCGATGAGCACCGATTTCAGCAATTACTTCGCGGACGTGATTTAGGTACCAGGAGACCATTTCAACTCCTCTTCCCCTTGACGCAAGTCTCTAAGCTAGGAGTCAACGTAGTTCAGTCAGTCCTGTAGCATCATCTTACATTTCACAGAAGGAGCGATTAGCCTGCCAAATATTCTAGGATTATTGCCCAAGATGTTCAGAAGACTTGCCCTATTTTGTCAGTGACTTCACCTGGAAGGATCATATCGTGTGCATATTCTAAGTCAACGACATTATTCCCTGATGGTAACAAGTCAATCCCTGAGTCGCTCAAGTCAGTTAGGGTTGAGTCCATTAGTTCATTTTTGATAAAATTAAACAGAAACGGGGACAGTGGACATCCCTGACGAACACCACTGGTTGTCATCACAGTTGTTGGATGACAACTCTACATAAGCTCTCTCCTGGCTGACTGCATGAGTTCCAGTAGATGTGCTTTGATTGGTGCGATGTATTTTCCCGGCATTCCCTTCACAGCCAAACATCACCATAGTACCTCTGGGTGTAAAGAGCTGAATTCCGCCTTCAGCTAAAGAAATCTGCTAGTTGCTGGACGCCGGTAAGTATGCCTAAGTTCCAGTATCTGTTGAAGCGTGAGTATAAGATGAATTCACTCTCTTCCCGGTCTATAGCCGGCCTGATTCTCTTGTGTTTTTTCCTACCGAGTACTACTCAGTCAACGCATGATTACTGAGCCTGGAACATTAGATAGCATATTGGTCAAGCTAATCACCCTGTGATTATCACAGGAAGACTTGTCTTCCTTCTCGTATATCGGGATAATCAATAACTTACACCAGCCCGACGGGACTACCTGTGATTCCCAGACGCTGTCTAATACCTTAGATAATGGAGACAGTAAACTGTCTGCACCATCCTTAAACACATCTGGAGTCATTCCATTCTGTCCTACTGCTTTGCCTCGTTTCACATGAGTGACGGCTTTCGTAACCTCAGTTAAGGATGGAGGACCTGTGTTTGTGTCCCATTCAGATAGGTGTTGAGTGCTGGATAAGTTGAGCATGACTGTAGGCCATTTGAATCGCTCCTCAAAGTGTTCTTTCCAACGTCCCTGAGAGCTTATTATGGTGTTATTTTTCTCGAAGAGTGTTTCCCTTATCATTTGCAAAACTGTAAAGACTAGAACCAACGGTTTCCAACTTCGAAGTACAACACAGTAAGTAGGTGACGATGTCATTCAAGACAACGAAGGCCTTTCATTCACAAAACAGATGTGCATTCACTTACATCTAATCACAAAACAGAGTCGGTGGGACAGGATGACAGTATTAAGACGTGATATAGTTAGTTAGGTGAACGGAGCGAGCAAGCGAGCGAGAGAGAGAGGTTAATCACTGAAGCTTTGTTTATCGATTCAACAGCGAACACCTGCAGCGATCGGAATGATGCGACGCAACACCAGCGCCTATACCGGTGGAATGGAAACTGACAAGAAACAACACGCGGGGAAGTTGTAAAGAGAGAGAGACAGAATAGAGGGAGACAATATACGCATAAGACAAATGGCCAAACCATGTGCGACTACAATTGACTGATGTGATTATGAGAGTGGCAGTAATTTATACCGGACAGCTTGTCTGTCTGTCTGTCATCCAGTTGTTAATGCTTCATCGTCATCGTCATCATCATCACTGTGTGTGTGTGTGATATTGAAAATAAACTTATCTAATAGGGAAGCACACCTTCTACCACAGTACCCAGGTTCTACACTTACATTTAAGCTAACAGCGCGCATAACACACACACAAACAAACAAAGGAAGGCACAAATACACATTCCAAAGTTCATACTTTTATATTTGTTGGGTATTTGCTGGTATTTTAGAAGAGGCATCATTTGAATATTATTGGAAAGATGCACAATTCGGGTTCCAGTTGGTTGGTATATTAAAGAAGGATAGAAGAAAGAAAGAAAGAAAGAATTGTGATCATCGTCGTCGTCGTCAGCGTCGCCGTAGTGGTAGCAGTCATATTAGTGATACACCAAACAAGTTATAGAGAGATAGAAGGAACTTGCTGTATAGCCAGCCCAATAGGAATGCATACATATGCTAGCCTGAGTAATTGCACAAATACACCTCATTCCATGTATGTACTTCAGTTTTTGAGTCTTGGTTTTGTGTTTTCTCAGGATCTACACACACACACACACGCACACATGTGCGCATACAGACTGTGGCTTTAAGGAGAAAAGGGACTATGCTCTTTACACAGTAGTAGAAACAAGGTGCAAAACAGTTGTCCACACAAATACACACAAACACAGTTGCACACACAAAGGGAAAATAAAAAGCCACAAGAATACAGTGTGACAACAACAGGGATCCAGTGATAGGGAATTTGTAAAAGAAAAAAAACAACACTGTTTGCTTGTTTGTTTGTTTCTTAATCAATTTCACAGTTTAAATAAAACATTAATAATAATGATAATATGAGGAGTGGGAACAGGCACATGGAAGTAAGAGATTCACTTGCAATTCAAGAGGAAATATCCGCGGGCGGGTCGGGCAAGGGCTAGTTGGGCTGGAGCGAGGGACTTACACACCCAGAATTACTGAGACTGACTCAACGCTCGCTACACAATAATAATAATAATAATAATAGTAAAGTTGTCGTCATCAGGGTAAAATATGAGATACACAAGGTGGTGTCAACATCAGCGACGACAACCATCATTGTCATAATAATAATAATAGTAATAATAATAATAATATTAATAATAATAAAGATGAGGACAGAATAAAAAATCCGTGCACAGAGCTCGACATCCATAATAACAATAATAATTGCTTGTAATAAGAAGAGGGGAATATTGATAAAAATTGATTAAAAAAAGTCACATACATGTTATTAGTGATGCCTTTAAAAATTCTATGAAAAAACTGTGAGGTAAAAACTAATAATGCCAGAGTGGAGAACAAGCATACAGAAACCGCGTGCAGTGATAATTAGCGAAGTTAACGAAGAAAAACAGGTATCCGATTGAAACAAAAAGGACTTTCTCACCACCTCCACCGCGTTTATCTCTCGCCAACTCTCTCTCTCGATGTGCATTGCATCATCGAAGTAGAACAGAAAGCGACTGACTGACTAAGTGAGTGAGTGAACGAGAACGACAGGGAATAAAAATGGAGTAGGCAGACATGTGTCCAAATAAAATAAGTTAATCTAATCATTGTGATTACTATTCGTCTTTCAGCGTCAAGGCACACTGTGTGTATTAATATGCGACTACTACAATTATTATTAGTAATATTAATAATACATAAATAAGTAAGTAAATACATAAATATGAACTAAAAAGAGAGTAGAGGACATACATCTTGGTAATAGATTCGTGTGAAGAAGATGGAGAGGAGGAAGGAGCTAAAGCAAAGGCGCACATCACTCACACAACCAAGGCATGCGCTGACTACCTATCACTAATACTACTACTACTAACAATAATAATAATAATAATCTGTATCACTAATATCCCTACACAAATGGATGAGAGGTATTCTCAAGATTGAATATATATAAAATACATATATATGTAAAACACACAAAAAAGCCAGAAGAAAGCACAGAGTAAGAACACAGAAAAATACACCAAAAACTGACACAAGAGGAACACTTAGCTTTTTATTATTTTAGATTCTATTTATCTGTCTATCTGTTTGACAAACTAGACTTCCGTAGCAGCAGCAGGAGACAGTGTACTCTGTACACATTCAGGAATGAAGGAATGTCGAGCAGGCGGGGTTATTATTATTTTCTTGAAACAGAACAATGTGTGAGTGGGTGAGCGAGTTAGTGAGTGAAAATAGAATATATCAAGTATTAGATAATGAAGTATCTACACTAGATCCGTTTACAACGGACTGTGAATCACTGATTACCGATAGACTGACACCAGCACCAGCACCACCAGAACCAATTTGTGGTGAAGATAAGCTCGTGTTGTTGTTGTTCGTGAAACAGGATACAACTGCAGCGATTGCATTCGCGTGTTCTGCACCAAGTTCTGATATCGGTGTAGCTAGAAGACTTTTACGTAGGGTTTGAATTGCAGTGTAAACCTTGACAGCAGGACCTAATTTCATCCCAAGTACATTCATTAGATCGTGTTGTTCAAGACAGAGTAGGGCAGCTCCATCAATTTCCTAAATGTGTAAATAAAAACAACCATACAAAAATAATGTTTAAGCAACTTGACAATCCTCATTGAGTTAAATAAAAGAAAAGGCGTTCAGTGGAGAGTTACTCCTTTTTCAGCGATATCACATTCTCAAGCTGTACAACCGCATATATACATATGTCGTAAATTATCTTAGCAACTTAAGGAATATTTTCAAAGATGTGTCATTAGAACTTTAAACTGTTTTACGCAACAAATTACGTAATGTAGAAAGCGTCAGTTGGGTAAAAACTAAAATAAAATTAAATAAATAGGCGTCTTTACTTGAATCCACAATTCAACGGAGACTCACCATCAAAAATACAGAGAAACCGCTCATTGTCCCACCCATTGAAGAAAACCTTCGAATAACCAATGATTCGTATGAGTTTGAAGCATAAACTACCACTGCTGGTCAATGTGCATCTACCAATTCACCTGCTTCACCCGTGGAGCTAGGTATGTCAGTTGTACTCAGCGTTTGCCATCCAAATGTATTATTGAACACTTACCCACAGTCATGGTTTTATAAAGGAGAAAAAGGATCTCCTTCTGGAACACCTGATCAAAACCTTTGGACACCAAGCTAATCCATCCACAAACTAACTTCAAAGTCACCCACATCATAAGTGGAAATTTCGCTAAAAAAGCCTATAAGTCTTCAAGTTTCATAGCTATCAAAAGGTTGCATTCATATATATAAACAACGACCCACTCTCCTCCCATTTATTTATATATATACAACAAAAATAAAAATAATAATAGAACACCCTTATCTATAGCCTAACCACAACCCTAACCAAAATATTATTCCAACAATAACGACGTACTATCAACCTATTGTTCAGATCGGGATGGAATCTGCACATCGTTTCATGCACAGCGTTCATATTGGTGGTGTAATAACGTCAGGTTCTACAATACAAAGAAAAGGACATGAGCTCAGCGTCACCGGTGCATTCATACTCCATGGTAGCCATCCTTTCGATTGGCCACTACCTCCATCTAGTATTAGTCATCATTGAGTTGGTGGATGATATTCAGCTGATGAGATTTGTGCAGATTGAGATTAATTATAATTTCACTTGTGGGATCTCATGGGTGTACGTACACTGCTGAAGTCTCGTGAACAGCTCTCCGAAATACTCCCCTGGCTCTCAATGGTCTTTCCCTCTAACTAATCTGTTGGTTCATAATAAAATCGGACAAGTGAAATTGAGAATTTCATATTGATTTGTATATTAGATATCACACAAACACAAACACACACACACATAGACACACAGTGAAACAGTGTTATTTTGAGGGGCAGAACTTTAATCAACACACATTAAATAGTATTAAGGAAAATCTAAGACAGACAGTGAGACACATAAGAGAGGCTTCACAACTTAATTTATAATTATCCTGATAAATTGGTCGGGAAGTATGCAGGAAAATGTTAAAATAAAATAAAGAATAATAGTAGTGATAGTGATAACAATAATAATATTAATGATGTTAATATCTTATACAGAATGATGACAATTGCAACGGTAGGGAATTTAAGTCATCCGTAGTACTTCCATACAAAGAAAGAACCTTGGAAACCTCACGGCAGAAAATTCTCAACGTCACAAGAAGGAATAAAAGTGGTTGACATTAAACTACCCATAAACTCAACTAGAAACAAGTTTTGTCTGTTAAGGGATCGTGCTTATGGGGCCAATAAAACAAAATAGTTTAGTTTATCTGAAACCCTGCTGTAATGATTATCAGGTCAAGTACATAGGTGAAAGCAGTAGAACAGGTGCAGTCGGACTAGCAGAGCATAAAAACCTAGCAAAATCGAGATTAGTTGACTCGAATAAGGTAATAAGAAATCTAGAGAATAGTTCAACCATACCACTCACTACATGCACACCCTACCATACAATATAGAGTGATGGGATAAGATGACAGTTTTAAAATCTAATATAACAGGGCGGAAGAAGAGACTGATAACTGATTCAGGCTTTATTTATCAAATCAACTGAGAGGGAATACGTGTAATAGGAATGATTGAACATCTTTCCACCCAGACATCTGTGAAATTCTACTCCCGCTCTCGCCCTACGACGACGAATAGGAAGGAATAAAGAAAACTATAAAACAAAGGTTTTGAAGTTGTATAGTTTTAAGTGATGATATGATTATGAACAATAAATAAATAAACTGTTTTCGAAAGGCGTCGTCATTCAGTAATCAATAATACTGTTTCACTCCTTGCGTGTGTGTGTGTGATATCTAATAAACAAATTAAATATGGAACCGCACATACATCTGTTGTCTCTGCTTTGTTTTAAAGTCGAAGTATTATCAAAATAAAAAATAAATAAATAATTAAAAAAGTGATGCTTTAATGCAACTGTGATAAATGCGTGAAGAGAAGCATAAGCATATAAGCTCTCACCAAGACACACGTGCACATACGCAACTACGCACGCACACATACATAGATACAGATAGATAGACAGACAGACATACCGAAAATGAATGCCATGGCAATTCTTGATTATTTAATTTCAAGAAAATAAAATAATTATTCATCTTGACAAGTAAGTAAGTAAAACAAAAAACAAAGAAATATGGAATAAAAATCATAAAAAATAGCAGAAGTAATTTTATTTAGTACGTGGAACGTACAAATACGTTCAGTGTTACATTATCGTTCTGTAGGATTTCTTATACATTAAATTTCACGCTTTTTTTTTCCATCAGTTGAGTTTTATTCATCATATTCTATTAGATCTTGTTAAACAATTGCTACTAATGTACCGAAGTGCTTCGGTAGTGTTATTGTAACAGCAGACAGCAAGATAAGGAAGCGAAGGTATATTTTCAAGTGATCAAACCGCTGTTTATATATGTACAGTTTATAGTCTCTAGCCAATCACTGAGTGTGTGATTTTGGTTCACATTAAACGACATGAAACAGAATTTTCAAATATACATATATGGTATTCTGTTGCTAACGCAGTATTCAACTGTGGGAATATGTGAGAATGATATTCCGTTGTACAACATTGTCTGTATCACACCACCACACTCGTCCCCACGACAAAAGCTTTCAACTGAAGTTGGTTCGATCTCCTTTGTACTGGTGGCTTTGTTAGTCTGTCCAGTTCCGGAGCTCGCCGACGTTCACCCGCTACTCTTTGTTTGCATTTCTGATCGTATATTTGTGACCCCGCCTCACGGTGACCATGTATGATCCTTTCCACTTTGGAAGCAGTTTGCGTGACCCTGGCTGGCGTGTATTCGCCTCACACTATTATATGCTGCCGTCACCCGACCTCCCAGCAGCGTTCCAAATAACAGCCTCATCGGTGACGGATCTTGAGTGCCATCCAACTGCGCAACAGCCTCGAAGTCCTACCAGAAGGTCCATATGTCTCCATCCTCAAAAACTGCAGGGCATAGGCTTTCCATTTGTCGACAGGCAGCGACACCAAATGTTACAGCAGAAGGCAAAACACTGAAACCAAGGTATATTTTTCATTGATCAAACCGCTGTTTACAAATCTATACAGTTTTACATTCGTTAACCAATCCGTGAGCGTGTGATTTTGGTTTACATTAAACGACATGAAAAAGAATGTTCAAAAATACACATCTGGTATTCTTTTGCTAGCGCAGTATTCAACTTTGGGAATATGTGAGAATCATATTCCTTTGGAATACATTATTGTTTCTGTCACACCACCACAATACTACTAACAATGATTTCCACGAGAAACTGCGCCCTAATAATATAGATAATAACATCATTCGTTTGGGTTCCCCACTTTGTTCTGTTTCCTGGAGTCCTCTTCAGCTGGGCCCCACGATGTCCAATAAGCTTTCATCTTCCTCCCACACAGTCTCCTCCATGTTTCCCTCGAAGGCCCATGCACAACTCATCATCTCCTCCTTTTTGGGTTCCAATTAACCGAAAGCCTGACCGGTATATCATGCAACCCAATGGTCTTCTCCTCAGCCAATCTGTCCCCAATCCATCTCTATTTTCTTCGGAATATCTGTTGACCAATAAGCTCTTGGTAGGTATTTTTCTTTCAGAGTTTTCCTTGTTGCTAATTCTTTCTAGACATCTCATCTTCAGTAGGGAGTTAGCAAAGGCAGCTACAGATGAAAGTCTTCAGTCTGTTCGAAATATTTTTGGTGAAGTGACAAGTCTTTGAACCATGTGCAAGAAATGATTTAACATCGGCATTGAAAATCAGAATTTGTTGATTTCAGAGTACTGAAGGTTTGTCTTGCGCTTTCGATTCTGATTTTGACAAATTCATCTACGCCTCCGGATTGTAGCTGAAACGATGTCTCCCAGATAAGTGAAGAGGAAGTGACCTCTTTCGGAATTCCCTCGTTGATAATGATTGGTGCCTGTTGTTGTTGCTGTTGTTGTTGTTGACTTCTCTATGATTACCTGAAGTCCTGTCTTCGATGCTTTACTCTTCCCCTGTAAGTTTCCGATTTTATGTGACATTAGACATAAATCATCCGCGAAATCCAGGTCTCCTAGAGTTTTCTTATCAACTCATAAGTTAACATAGACACAACTATTGTTTAATTCTGCATAATAACGAAGGAGGAGAGAGAAGGAGACAAGAATGCTGTCATAGCTTAATCGTATACTGGTTGGTAGAAGATTGGAGAAATGCAATCACAAGTATTGTTGTACATTAATTGTATTAACTTAAATTTACAGACTTTGGCACTGATTAACCAATGTGAATCTGTTTCGTTATCGGTTGAAGAATAGAAAATCATGTTGTCCAACCGTTTTCTGTTTTCCTACGTCAGTTATAATGCATAATATAAGGCTTAGTCTTCTGAAGCCAGCGATAGATCCAGGATCTCTGCAATCTGAATATTTGTCGCTAAGTGTCCCCTGAAGTTCAGATTCATATACAGTAACTTCCTTGGTACTAGAGTGCACTGTTCTTTTGGCTTTAATTTCATAATCTTCCCCACAAAACATGCCTGGTATCCATCCATGCAATTAAATATAACTCACCCCGCCACCCCCTAATGAGAAATATTCTGTTGATGATAAATACATTAGTACCTCACCACCCATTTTTCTTTATTCATTCACACTTGATCTTATGTTCTGTTCTGAATGACTGCACATTTTGCAATATACATTCAACTGATGACAGTATTAACTAAGGAACTATCACTCCATATTATATGCATGTACCTCACCTAATACAGACCACTTTCTGATATAATTTTCGCATATGCCTTTAATGATGGCTGGCTATTTGTATATATATATATATATATATATATATATTCTAATATTATTCATGGATTTATAATTGTGTAGAGTCTGAAGCAGGCGCAGACGCAGAAGAAGAACAAGAAGTCGTTGTTATCGAAACTCCAATTGTTCGCTCAAAAAATCATCTTGTTAGGAATGTATAAAAATCAAAATCAGAGTCAAAGTCAAAATCAAAATCAAATCAATTAATCACATAAAAAAAGCAAAAAAACAAACAACAAACAACAACAGACAAAACAGAAAATCTCAGATAGACGCTAACAATAAACATTTAATAATTAATAAAATTTGTATTAAAGTTGAATAGGATATTATGTTACCGGAGTTCTCATTACTACTAGACGAATGAAATGGTGTAATGCTTATTTCAACTTGTAAATCATCACTGTTATTATTATTATTATTATTTTGCATAAGTGTGCATGGTGCATAAACACATATTGTGGATGAGGTTAGTAGGATCTTTCAGACGTCTGAGAAGATAAGTGTGTTGAATAATTTCCATTCCTATATGTATTTGCAGCTGATTCGATAAATAAAGCTTCCACTGCCAATCTTTCCCCCACCACAACCCCACCCTTTTATATTAGATTCGACAGCTATCAACTTATCCCATCCTACATTGTATAGTTGTGTGTAATTGCATATAGTGAGTACTATATACAGCTGAACTGTTCTCCAGATTTCTTATCTTATTCGGAACAACTAAACTACATTTTGCTAGATTTTGTGCTCCGCTAGTCTGATTGAATGACTTACCCCATTCTACTACTTTGACGTGACAGTCATTATAACACGGTGTTAGATAAACTAAACAGTTTCATTTAATGGACTCCATAGGCGGGATCCTTTAACCGACAAAGCTTGTTTCTAATTGAGTTTGTGAGTGGTTTGAGTGCCTGCCACTTTTATTCCCTCCTGTGATGTTAAGAATTCTCCACTGTGAGCTCTCCGAGGTTCCTTCTTTGTGTGGAAGTACTAGTGATGATTTTTATTCCTAATTGTTGGTGTTGTCATTATCCTCTACATGTTTGACATGAATGTCGTCAATAATATCATTAGGATTGTTTTTATTGTAGCTATCATTACTATCATTATTTATTTTATTTTTACATTATTCTACATATTTTCTGATTAATTCATCAGGGTAATTATTAATTAAGTTTTAAGGCTTTTCTTATATGCCTCACTTCTTTGCTTAGATTTTCCTTGGTATTATCTAGTTTTTGTACCCTATTGTCACTTAGAAATTCCTCTAATCCTGTTTTTACTTACATCGGTGTGCGACTGTTTCAAATCCAAATATCAGTTTGAACGTGTGAGTTTCCCGTAAACACTAGTGTATAACTCTTGCCATCTTCTTTCCTTTTCACGATACAATCTATTTTTGGAAGCTCCGCTTCGTGAATTCATTTTCCTACACCTTTGAGTTGATGTGTTCAAAAAATCTATTCATATCCTGCGTTTTAAGTATGTTAAATGTGCTTGGTTTGAACCGCAGTGGGGTGGATGCGTAGTGCTGAAGTGGAGTCCAGATTTAGGATGAAATAACTGTTCAGTATGTTACCACCCATTTGTCTGAATGACTATACATTTTGCGATATGCATTCAACTGATGACAGTATTAACTGAGGAACTATCACCCCATATTATATACATGTACCCCACCTAATACAGACCACTTTCTGATATAATCTTCGCACATACTTTTAATGATGGGTGGCTATTTGTATATACATATTCTAATATTATTCATGGATTTATAACTGTGTAGAGTCTGAAGAAGACGCTGTCATCGATAGCACAATTGTTCGCTCACAAAATCATCCTGTTCTGATTTCACTATGAGGATTTTTTATTTATATTCTAATTATTAGTTTGTCAGTGTTCTTGAAGCATAGCAATACATATATATATATATATATGGCTGACTCGAAATAATTGAAATCCCAGATGTAGTGGGACGCAGTACTTTCAATTTCATGAAATCGTTAACAGGTATATCAACTAAGTGTACGGATTATTTTTGGTCAGACAGCGAATATAGAACACACAGACGCACACCTATCCCAAACAAATTCTACCATTGAACAAACACATTGACACGGGGCAGAATTGATCACTACGGATGTCCTCTTCATCTTTATAAGCACAAATATAAACCAACTGTTCTGAACGTTATAATATCTATTCCCTCGGATCAGTATCTGAGGATAACTACAGACACCAATTCGACTGGAAGATATTTTTCCTTAAATATCAAGGAATACTTCAGAAGCTTAGTGCTCAGAAAAATCTGGAATCTTCAAGTATTGTTTGGTAGTCATTTTGTTTAATTGGTTGGAGGAATTCATCATGAGCTGAAATCAGTTACAGAACCATTGGAAAGCCACCTAGGAGTGCTGGGCAGACAGCTGTTTCGTCAGCCCAGTTTTGGACTCTTCATCAGTACGCACCCACCCTGCTTAGGTTCAAACCCAGGACCTTCTGGTTACAAGGCAAGCTCTTAGACCATTCAGCTCCTGGAACCCCATCCAATTGCCAGTACATGAATTCTACCTTCTACCAATTCATAACATAGTGTGACCACTTCGTAATGTCTTCCTCGATGAGTTACTGCGTCACCTTCAGCCTGCTGTACTCTACTGGTTCTCGGCTTCTCACCAGAACCCCAGGTAACTACCTACCTGAATAAGGCCAGACGATAGTGAGCATCAGATCAACTTTGAAGCATTCGTTTTGTAAGGATTTTGTTTGATCGGTTGGAGGATTTTATCGTCAGCTGACATCTACAATCAACAGGCACATCGACATAGCTCGTCAGCCTTACAAAGAACGAAGGCTACTTGGGCAATAGGTCCATCTGTCTATCAAACAGGTCAACAAATTAATCAGTACCACTAAAAGTGGAACAAGGGAGTGAGAAAGTCTCCTCCAGAAGAGAGGGTTGTGATAAACACGCAAGGAGGATTCTTGAAGCTGATTTCATCACTGAAATCCAAGCTGAAGCAATATTGTGTCTAGACAGAGATATATATTCAAACCTTGGAGAGAATAAAATTGTCCGACTCAGAGGGAACAACACAACTATTGCACAATATAATCCATCTAACCTGAGCTGCAACATCTTCGCCATATTTGAATTATTCATAATTTTCACAGAAGCGCATGAGGAAAGATAAATATCGAAAATAAAAGAAAATTTGACTTTCAGAAGTACATCGATGATAAATTTCAGTAGGAAATTAGAGAACAGAGATAATTAATGCACAACACAATGTACAATATTCATTAAAACCACATGTTACAGGTTTTGATTACCAGTTAACATCAGTTAGAGAACCATTGGAACAAAACCAGTAGGGAGTATACACTGCTAGACAGCTGTTTCTATCGTTCCAGTGGTTGGCACTCTTCAGCAATACGCAGTCACTGGGAACTGAACACACAAGAGCTTCCTGTTACAAGGCAAGTCACTGCGATCCGATACATAAGCATCAACTGTCACCTGATGCTCGTAGTCGAACCTGTTGCCAATCAAATCCCTGCAAACCAACACTTGAAACCCAAGGGTGTCGTATATTAGGGAGGTTGACGATTAAGTTCACCCTATGGTCCCAATATACACGTATATTGGTAGTTTTTAATTTGGTGGTGTGATGATGAAATATAACTGTATTTAATTTTCATAATATACTTTAAATGGGCGTACACACGCACAAGTGCACACCAAACTGGGGAATTTTCCCATAATATCACACACGCATGTATATATATATATATATATATATATATATATATATATATACAACAACAACAACAACAAATGTATTAGATGAGAGTTGAAATGTATTTAAAGCTTAATAAGACACCCTTATGTGTTTATGAGAAACACCCAAATTTCTGAATAGAAAGATAAACAAATAATTCTATTGATTCACCATGGACACAATCTACCTCGTTTATATATTTACACATATATCGAAAAAGATCATTACAAAATCAATAAATTGATATATAATAATTTCAAGCACAAGTGGATTGATTTACTAACATGTACCTATTTTAATACTATTATTATTGTTTCTTTTAATTCCTAGGGGAACATAAGCCACAGTCGCACGTCTCCATTGCGTTCAGTTCTCTGGCAAGAGTATCACCTGACTCCAAGTCTGCACACATGCTTTCATCTCCTCTTCGCATCACCTTATCCTCCTCCATGTTACCCTCGCATTAACGACTAACTCACCGCTTCCCATTCGGGTTCCACTCGAGAGAGAGAGTTTGGCATGTGGTGTCAATCACTTGATGGATTCTTCTCAGAGCACGGCCAATCCAATCCATCTCCACTGTTTCCTGCATATTTTTTGCACAATCCGTTCCTACTGGGTTGGGTTGATACGTCTGTTCATTGCCAGAGGTCCCTGCTGCTGATATTTTCTGGCCCGCAATCTGATCTTGACCGAAGTATTGAGTGAAGACAACTTTTAATGATGGAGCGTCTGTAGTTTATTCTAAATACCCTTGGTGACGCGACGTGGCGCGGCGCCAAGTCTCTGATTCGTGTAGTAGCACTGACTTCACATTGCAGTTAAAAATCCGGATCTTATTCTTCATGCTGAGGAGTGCTGTTGATCTCCACACAGACTTGAGAGTAATAATGGCTTGTCTTGCTTTCCCGATCCTCGCTTTGATGATATCCTCATCAATTCCCTCCGCCTGTAGTTGGAACGATGCTTTCCAGGTAGGTAGGTAGGTAGGTAGGTAAAGGAGGCTTCTTCTTTCACACTTCTCCCATTTATGCTGAGTGTTGTCTGTTGTTTTTGCTATTGCTGTTGCTGTTGGCGGGCAGGAACGTTCATCATCACCACATCTGTTTTCTCCATATTCTTCTGAAGGCCTGTCTTCTCTGGATGCCTCTTCTGACAACTTGTTGCTTTTCACTTGCATATCTTCCAGTTTGTATTAAATGAGACATATATATATCATCGGTGAAGTCCAGATATATCTATTTTAGATGGCTAGAAAGAAGTGACGACAAGGAACTCTGTCAAGCACCTAACCAGTCAAACCTATAGTCAAACAAACATATACAGTGAAAGAAGTACAGGTGGATTGAATATACACTCAAAGGAGACCTCTGAGTAACATCAAGTGTCAGGTTCTAGGACGGAAATCGAATGGATATCGACCCGTTGGGCGTGGATTTGAGGATGAGACATTGTGTGTGAGAAGCAAAAGGAAGAGTTATGAACAGTTGTGAAACCAGATAAAAGAAAACTGCACAGAAGAGAATGAAATGTAGATGTAGGTGGGCTACTGAAACCGTATGTTCTAGTGCTAACCCAAGAGGATAATAATAACAATAAAATTAGGCTATTAGGATATTACTGTCATTATTCTCTAGGGTTCCGGGTGAAACGAGAGACTTCAACAGCATATCTCCAATTTACCCTATTCTCTGCAGTCCTCTTCAACTGGCCCCGCGATATCTAATAAACTTTCACCTGTCCCCTCCACAAGATCTCCTCCATGACACGCTCGGAGCGCCAGTCAACTAGTCGTTTCCCATTTGCGTTCAACTTGAGAAATCACCTGTCTAGCGCGAGATGTCATTCGAGGGCCTCTTCCTCAGTGTGTGTCCAATCCATCTCCATTTCATTCGACATATTTGTTGCTCTAGTATTAGGTTCTTGATTGGTTTCGTTCCCAGAGTTTCTTGTTTCTGATTCCTTCCACCAATCATCCGGTCTTCAGTATGGAGCCAGCCAGCGAAGGAGGCAGCTGTTGATAAGAGTCTGTGCTCGACTATTGGAAATACTTCCCGTGACATCCAAACCAAGTTTCTGAACCAGATAGAAGCATTAACTGACTTCACATGAGGGTGAGTGTAGAAGATTCCCAGACTGATTTCATCCTGTCTCTCACATCTTCATCTGTGCCAACTGCCGGCAGTTGAAAGGATGTTGCCTAGCTAGATAGTCGAAGGAACTGACCTCTTTCAAATTTCTCCCATTGACAGATTAACATCGGTAATGTTCTAGCCAGTCATAAGTTCGGGGGAAAATAGGAAGGTTGGGCGTCCAACTAGCTATCATACCTCAAAAAATCAGTCCAAATCCAGCCGTTGCATAACTCCCAACCATGCACAACAAAATCATTTAATACGCATGCATAATAAATCAAGCCAGCAAGACAAATGGCACAGTTACACAACAGTATGGAGAAAACGCTTTGAACACCATCATGATCAAAATCTATGCATACTGAAAGTCCAGTTCTTGCTTGCCACTTCGCATTCTGAGCAGAGCACAGAACTTCAAACTTCAACTACGAAGTTTGGATAGCAGTGGTGTTTATTTTTTCCAAAGGATGGGGGTTCTAGGCTCATGACCAACCTTGCATCTTCACCGGACCGCCTATAACTAGCTAAGCGAAATTTAGGAGTGCATTGGTTGTGAATCGAATCCCGACCATATGAGGCGAGGCGTGGTCGGTGAGCACGCTTCAACACCCTTGAACAATCGACGCACCACAAAGTCCGCTACTCGACAAATATCAGAAGTCTGCTAGTGTGTGTGTATGTGTGTACATGTGTTAATCAATGTGTCACTAAGATAAATTTCTTCTTCAGAATCGGGACAACAAGAACACCAAAGAGAGACAACATCACAATGTATGTCATATGAAAAGAACTACACAACACCCTTCATCATCACAATGAATAAATGACGAAATAAATAAAATGCCATACTTACATTCTCAATGAATTTACACGCGAACTGTTTACATCCAGGCAGTGTAGCAATGAAACTAGCTACAACATTCGGATTCCACGAATGCGGTCCAGAGAGACCAGCAACTTTAGCTGCATGAATCGCTGCTCCTGCCTGTGGCAACAATCTACCCATTATTAAATCAACATCTCGCACGCTCGGCGAATTCAAACTATTCACTGGAGTATTCATATAATTTGATGATGAAGCAGACGCTTCGAAAATGGGTAAGAAACACGCTGATCTGTTTGGATCAATATAGAAGGGAGAAGAGAGAAGAGGATTATGACACATTGGAGGTATAAATGATCTATCGTTGATGGCAGCATCAGGATACCATGCAGGATTTGATGTTTCCATCATCATAGACTGTGAAGGAAGAAAATTGTTGTTGTTTGAAGGATTACAATTCATACCTGGTGAGGAGTTTATAACTGTCAGATGCGGAGAAGGATTCGAGCACAGGTCAACAGGAGTTATTTCCTGAGTTAACTTTGCACTGTTAGGAGAACAACCGACAGTTGAATCATTCATTACAGGAAATATAGAAGAAGAAGAATGTCCAATGATCTCATAACCTGGTGGTTTCAGTCGATCTACTTCCATGTAATTCATACTGGAACTTACACATGCATTGGTTAAGATACTGTCTGATGGACTTGGCTCTGAACTGCATGTAGCCGACCTAAATACATCAATGTTTTTAGAATTATGATTATTGTTATTATTAGTTTCTAAGTTATGCGAGAGTAGACTATTCACATTTTGACAGTCTACTATGGATTGATGAGAATTGACAGTCATATTCATATTACTACAGAGAGATAATGCAGGCGTAAGTGACACTGTTGACATAGGAACTGTCGACGAAGAACGCGTATAATACTGACTGGTCACATAGGAATATCGTCCAGTAGATCCCAGAGAAGTGAAATGATGCATATGACGTGAATGTTGTAGAGAAGGATGATGGACTTGTCCAGATGATGCATACTTTCTTGGTCGACCACGTTTACGTTTAATTGGTGGTACAGGGGAGACAAGACTTTTCATGTATTCATCAGACTGATCTGTAGTCTGAGGTAAAAGATTCACAGGTGGTGATGATGATATGTTTTCTAGACTAGTATTCGTATCCATTTTGCTTAATTTTTGTGGTTGTATTGAATCAATTACCATTTCCATGTCTGGCTTTGTAGTTATAGATGCAATAATATTAGTTGAAGGCTGTTCATTTGATAACACCGTAGGATTTGTTGACATTTCAGCTGAGTGATTTGAGTTTTCACACTTAGATGCAGAGTTATTATTAACACTAAATATTGAAAAAACAAACAATAAAAAGAACAAGTAACATTTATGGGATACTTTACAATATTTAGATCAATTAAAAGAACATTAACCCACCTGTAGTTAATAATACCCTCTAGAGAACAGCTGGCAATCTCCTCTGATGGGTAACTTCTGACATTAGAGAAAATTCTTGGCGTGTTTGCATACCAACGATGCATAACCCTTCGTTGTCGTCTCCATGAAAAATCTATTTCTTATTATATTCCCTACATATGTACTGCTGGGAAAAGTTTTTGACAGACAGCATTGACCGAGAAGTGATGTGGAAACTACTTCGACGCTATGGCGTGCAGTGAGCCAAGTCTTCATCAACTTCATTTAACAGATGACTGACTATATGACAATGCCACGTGTCAGGTGATCTACAACAGAAAACGCAGCGGGGTGTTCGAAATGAATACAGGAGTAAGATAAAGTGGCTGTCTGTTACCAACGACGACGATTTGTGGTGGATTTCATTATGCGTCAGACTGTGCGTTGGGAGTGAGTGAGTGAGCGAGTGAGAAGATAGGAATACGCCGCACTCACCAATGAGAAGACTGTCGAAGGTCTGGATTTCGTATGTGAATAATTTATGTCGTTGAGTATCACACAAGCTCGAAGACTTGCAAGCGAAAACCAAAAAAATGGTAGAAGATGATGGCAGTGAGGACAGGTGGACTCCAGGTAAACACAGAGAAGGTGTAGACAGACGTGATGAAGATAACCAACCAGCCAAGCACTACCAGCACTAATCATCACCAACGGGAGAATGACGTTGGAAGAGGTTACTTCCTGCCTTCACTTATCTGGTGTAGGCAGCCGCATCGTTTCAATCACAGATATTCGGAACAGATGAAGATGTCAAAACCAGCCAGCCAGCCAGTCAAAATCCAAAAGGCAAGACACACGTTCATCACTCTAAAATCAGTTTGGATATCTTCTCCACTCCATTTCAGCTAGCTTAAACAACAAGATTCGGATTCTGTTCAACGCAAATATCAGTGAGATCAGTTTTTCTACACGAGTAAGAAAGTTGCAATACACGTGCGTCACGAAAAGCATTTCCAACAGGCTACAGCTGCCCAATTCGGTGGCTGGCTGGCTGGCTCCATATTGAAGATCGAATGGCCAGCCAGTAGGCCGACCGGGCAGACACAATTAGCAACAAGAAACTCTAGCACTGAATGAATGAACCAACCAAGAGCCGATTGCTCAACAAATATGTGGGAGAAAATGGAGATGGATTGATGGGGCACATGGCGAGGCTGTCGAATGACATCACGCTCAATGCAGGCCATCCATCACTCAAGTGGAAGGTGAGTTGAAGACAGCGAGTGGGTGATGCATGCGAAGGTGACATGGAGGAGATCGTGTGAGTTGGAGGGAGGAGGAGATGACAGACTACTGGCAATCATGTGGGCAGCCAGTTGAAGAGGACAGGAGAAAACAGAACAAAGTATAGATGTGTTGTTGAACCCCCACTTTCCACTTGGACTTCAATGGAGTAGTAATAATAATACAGGCTCTTTCTCAAAGTCACTGATGCGTCCCTATGTTTAGAGTGAACAAAGTCTAACTATGCTGATAGAACTAACTCAAAGAAGTCGTATAAATAATTGCAGATTATTAGATAAAAAAACATACAGTTCTTTGGAAAAATATTGACTGCTTTGCTAAAATCAATCAGACGAAGTGAAGAGAATTCTGTGTAGTTGCGAAAGAGAGGTGGAGGTGGGGAGGGAGAGAAAGAGACAATAACTCAAAAAAAGTAACAACAAGCAAACAAACAATATTCCGTTCAGATTAAATAGATTGAATACAAAAAAAAACAGAATTGTGAATTATCTTAAGTGAGACATTAGGAATTGACTGAAAAAATTCAAACAACTGACTAACACTCAACTTTTCCGGTCTGTAACACTGTTTCTTAAATGAGAGAAGAAAATGTGAGCGAAGAATATCCCTAACGATAATTTTTTCTTCTGGCTCTACAACTATATATGCATGTACATATATTTAAATTTAACAGAATATTATTCTAAGATAATGGTTATTAACGATATTGGTGTTTTTTTGAATACCATCGATTTGTTGAGATCAGTGGAACTGCAGATAGTTGAGGAGAGACGCTTAAGTTTTAATAATAAGCATATAAAAGTAATAGTAAATAGAATATCAAATAAAATGAAAGAAATCTCTACAACAACAAATTAAGGAACGTTGAAACCTTCATTGATAGCCAGGGGGCGGTAAGGAAAGTGTCTGAACCAACCAACTTCTTATTTTCGATATACACATTAGGCTTCTTAATGCAGATTCCAACAGCCAGTCAGCCTCAGCAATATTTGTTTGTAACAGACCAAGTCTTGAGGTAAAATTAAGCTTAGTTGGTATATACGGTAGATGACTTTGAAAGCTGCCTTGTTTACATCAATCTTGTGTTCTGTATCTACGAGATGAGGCAGTATAGAGAGAGCTATGAATGGATTTCGTTTGTCCCTTACTACTTAACTTCTGTGCAGGGTGGAAATCCATCGGAAATCCAACGATGAGTGCACACATAATTGTAGGGTCTGTGCAACTGACTGGCTCACTCCACAGCGAGAGCAGTCAAAATGTGATGATAGATACACATAGAAAGAAGAAGAAGCGAAATTAGTCAGTTTATCTTTTTTAACTTCAGAATGTAAAATCGGGATGGTTTTGAAGACACAGCATACTTCAGCTACACTGAATGCTCTTTTTACCACTGTGCTCCTTAGGCGTTGTGTTAATATCTCACTGATGTTATCATCACTGACGAACTGAAGTTGTAAGAACAAGGCCTTCTATTTTTCAGAACTGTTGGTTGGTACTTCAGCCTACCTGCCTTGACTTTTGATTCACATTTCTTATCGATGAATTTTTCTGGGTAACCATCCTCACTCAGCAAATATTTAGTAACATTAATCTCTTCGTCAAGACATACATCAGAGCAGATTACTCTTGCTATGTGGTGGGCTAAGCGCTTTATTAGAATGCGTTTGTATTTCAAAGGTATGAAGCTGAAAAAATGAGTATACTGACAGTCAGTTGATGTTAGTTTTCTATATACACTTCTTCCTATTGAACCATCCTCTTTCGTAGTCATAAAGACGTCTAAAACTGAAATACTAGTCTTTTTCTTTCTCCATGGTAAAATTTATTGCAGGATGAACATAGTTAAATTTGTCCAAGATGTTCTTTGCTTCATTCCCGTTTTTCATAACCAAAAATGCGTCGGTCATCCATGTGCCGACAGTAGAATTCTAGTTCATCAATCGCATCATTTAAATGCTCCGCTTTCTAGTTTTTCAAGGAAAATGTCGGCTCGCGAGAAACATCATTGAAAGCCAGAAGAGGGAGGGCACTGGATAGTTATTTCAGTCATCTTACTGTGGGGATCTTCAGCAGTCACATCCACAATCCCACTTTATAGATAGAACCCAGGACCTTCATGTAAGCAGACCAAGCTGATTATTCCCCGTTCAGCCAGTTCAAATAGGATTCAATGACATAGGGAAATCAAAACACAAGACGGTTTGTGCCGAATAAGAAGATACTACCATCATTGCTTATTTCGTTGACGTCTCATCAGCTACGCTACGTGCAGTCTGAAGCAACTACTATGTTTATATATGGGACAATTTCAACATACTTGCAGATGTTACAAAAGGTCAATTCATGAATGACAGGAGACTCCAACCTTAATGAAGAGTGTGCTCAGAAACTAAATACGCTTATACAGCTTGTACACATAAAGTTCAAGTTTCAACAGAAAAGAAACAAATAAAGGCTTGGATACAATGGCAAAAGAGTTGCGTAATAAAGACAAAACGTGAATAAGATGATCAGTAACTAATAAACTAAATAACAATGTAGTGAGTTCAACTCATATCATGGGAACAAGAGACAAGCATAATTACATTATACCAAAGGGTGGAGAGATCGGAGCCAGAGATAGAGCCAGTGAGAGAGTGTTAAGGTATCCAGTTACCAGGGAAAGGGAAGACTGATGATAACTGCTTGTTTCTGAACACATAAATCAGTTTTCAAGCACTTGATAGAGATTGCTTCGGCAAACTTGAGGAGACTTGAACTATTTTATCTATTGATAACTGTGAAGGATTTCATAATGTCCATCTCATGACGCATATCGACGAGATGTTTGATAATGGTAATGCTGTTGTATTCAAGCATTTGTTTATTTTTTGGTGGGACTTAAACCCTCTGAACACTATTTACTAAGTTTGAAGTCTCCTGTCATTGACTGACACCATGTAACATTTGAAAGTATGTTATAACTGTTCTGTACAGAAACTTAATAATTTCTTTAGGCTGTATGCATCTGACATGGAGTCAATGCAGTACCATGTTATTCTGCATGGACTATGACTGATTGACTAGTTCCAACATAGGACTTTGCACAGATATTTAAATATTAAAAAAATATTTTATTATAGCTTGATTCCACACAGTATTTTGGTACAAGTATGGAATTTTCAGCATGTAATATCGGTAGCCCAAATTTAGCAGGCCGACCATAGATATCAGGTGTGCGTTGGCGAGGGATCGAACCTCGGACCATGTGCATGGTCGGCGAGAGTCCTAACCGATGTGCCACCAACGCATCACTTGAAGTTGCCACACTTCCTTCTCCATATACCACACAAACCAACAGAAGGCAGTGAAAAGAGATTCAAAACAGAGAGAGAGAGATAATAAGCAGAAGTGTGAGTGAGGCAAAAACTATAGTAATGTGGAAGAACAACAGTGGAGTTTTATTGGATATGACAGATCATCACAAAGAGTGAATGCATCTGTGCCAGGCGACCATCACTGAGAACGATTTTCAGCTAGCCATATCACCAATTGTCTCCAGACGCTGGTTCGTAGAATCCCGAGGACACCAACTAGATAGGAAGTCTACACAGGTGGCTGGCTGGCTTGCTCCCTTAAAATAACTGTTGTGGATTTCGTTGACAAATGAAGCCATGTTTTGGTTTGACCACCATTGGCTAACTCTTTTCCAACACAACTCTAAGTCAGCTAAAATTGCGTGTTGTTGAGGTAGGTGATGGCTAGACAGACAGGCAGGCAGGCGTAACACTGTTGTGTTCGCTTTATTCAAAATCTGAATTGATATTATAATTTTAAAGGTAGTCAAATGTGTCCAAGGTGAGGAGTGAACGATATGCACACATAGGGAACGGGGAAATAGGATGATTAAGAATATTGTTGCACTCTGAAAGGTTGGTAGAGATAGAGAGAGAGAAACAGCAAAAGCCACTAACACAGACTTGATCCACAAAAGCAAAATAATAAATCATGTGAATGCAAAGTGCACAATGCTTGTTACTATGGTAATTGTTGTCCTGTTTAAACTAACCCTGTGTGTAAGGTGCATACACTCAAACAAACGAAGATTTTTAGAAAAAAATATCGTACAGACAATCGGCTAAATACCTCCTAGAGACGTGGCTTCATAAAGTCTTTACGTAAGTATATTTTTAAATCTGAAAGATGGGCTCAGTTAACACGCATGAAAACGCAAGAAGTGAGAATCGATGCATTTCCACTATGGGTAAAATTTATTTTGATAAAGTCTCACAGTGTTTGTTATACAGCAATATTTACTGACAACAACGTTTCTAGCACAATTTATTGCTCATAATCATATCAAGGCACTACTCACACACAACTTTCTAACTTCGTTTATATAATTCCATTATTTTTCATCGCTTGATTTGATTGGTAGTAATAGTAGTAGTATTTTCCATATTTCCGGTATGAGTGATAATGAGTCATTCATATTGCACGTGTTGGGTGTAGACTTGATGAACCAGCAAGGATTCAGTAATCAACCCCTCTCTCTCCACCTACATAGATTACTTTTTAGCATGTTAACCCTCTCCCACCATGCTACAGTGTGGTTATGTGTTAATGCATGCAGCGCAATGTGGCGCTGAGTTATTTTATAAAATTACTTATCTTCATGGGGTCAGCCATTCTTACCTTGGCTAAATTCTTATGTTCCGACAATCTGACTACCCCTGACCTACTAGTCTGACCTATGTAGTTGACCTAACTCACAGTGATTGCTGGGTATTTTGTAAATTATATTATTTTGTCTAATTGGGTCAACCGACAGGGTCCTTTAACCTACAGAGATCGTTCCCGAGTGAGTTTGCAAGTTTAAATACAACCACCCCAATTAATGCTTTATTGAGAATCCTACGTAGAGTCTCGGATGTTGTCTCCTCCTTATATCGCATAACAGTAGATGCCTTATATTCTGTCTTATTTATGTTAGTTTTCATTATTAGTTTCACCATTATTTTTATTTTGCTTTTGACCTTTCTTTCCCCATCTTCCTAATGAATTTTAGAGGATAGTTAGTCACTTAACATTAAGTAGCCATTCTTTCATCGGTTTCACTTCATCATTTAGGTTTTTTGAAGTAGTATGCTTAGTAATGTTGCTGTTCGGTTTGTCAGACATTTAACTAAGCCTGCCTTAACAGACAGATAACGAACGGATTAGATGAATTGAAGTCTAAATATGTATTAGTAGAATGCGTTGGCTTTTTGTGAACGCCAGTGTGCAGTTTACCTTCATCTATTCGTTTTATTTTACAATCTAACATCACAGCTGATTCTCCTTGTTCATTTTCCGATTGAAATGTGGAATTTATTTCCCCTACCTGTGAGCTTATATGTATCAAGAAGCCAGAGAGATGTTCTGTTTTCAACACTGTGTGTGAAAGTGTCATCCACATATCTCCACCATATTTTTGGAGGAGGATTAGGTGAATGTATTAAGAGCAATATTTTCCCAGCTATCCATCCATGAAGATATCTGCTACGATAGGGGATATTGGTGATCCATCTCATTGTTACACACCTTCTGTTTGTCTGTATATTTTGCCCTGAAATTTAAAGATAGTAGATGTTAAGCATAACTGAATGCCTAGAATAATTTCCTCAATGGGCGGCTTCGTCCTATGAGTAAGTTCAGGATCTGCAGTTAGTTCTCTTTCGACTGCTTCTAAGGCTTCCATATTGATTGGCATATTAGTACAAAGACTAGTTATATCAAAACTAACCATTGTTTCATTATTCTCTAGTTAAATGTCATTTAGTTTCTTTTTCATCTCATATGAATTAGTTAGTTAGCCTAGAGTTTGAACGATTTCTAATGGGACATAATATTAGAGCTAAGTGTTTTGATAATTCATAAGTAGGAGTATTCCTAAAATCTACTATTGGTCGTATGGGGTATCCTGGTTTACGCATTTTAATAGTGTCATACATTCTACTAGCATTATTAGTTTTAGGCATTAAATTAAACCATTTAGACTCACCGAGTGACGGCTTCATTCTGCGTATTAAATCCGCTGTAGATTTCTTAATCTTATTCATTATTGTATCTACAGGCTTCTTAATTTCCTGATATGGACGGACCCGTTTCAATGTGTTCAGTGACTTTCTTGATAAATTCAGATTTATCCAAAACTACTGTGGAGTTACGTTTATCAGCTTTTGTGATGACGATGTTTTTATCCTGTTTTAGACTAATTAGAGCTTCTCTTTCCGATTTTGTTAAGTTTGATTTAGCTTCCTTTTGATTTTTCACGGTTAACCCAGGGTTTACCCATAATGGAATTATATTCCATCATAGTGTACAAATCCTATTCTTATATCAAGAGTCGATGCAGACCTGCAGTCCTATAATATCACATCTTACATTTGTCAGGGACAAGTCGAACGTCGAACACACCGAGATTTCTGCTCTAGTTGTTCAGGAGACACTGCATTTTGTCGGGGTCTTCACATTTAGAATGACTATATCGTCCCACATACCCCGAAACTGTCTTTCGGTAAACAAATCAATCTGTGAGTGACTAAATTCGATTAAGGCTACATCATCTATTAGCAAATCTGTGATGACATTAAACAAGAAACTAGACAAAATTGGCTATCCCCTGACAGACACACAATTCAGATGAAAAATCTTCATAAACTGTTACACGGCTGCGTTATATTCAAATAGATTGTACCTTGATTAGTGTGAGATACTTTCCCAGCATTTCCTTCACGGTCGGACATTGCCATAGCACTTCTTCTCGGTCGACAGAGTCGGATCTTACCTTCACATGAAGAAATATGGCAAGTGTTAGTCACTGGTATTCAGAAGAGGTATTCAGAAAAGGTCTGAAGCTTGACTAGTTTTCACTGGGTTTTAATAATTGCCACCCTTCAAATAAAATTCACAATGGAATTCAAAAATGAAGCAAAGATTCCATTTCTAGATGTAGAATTGACAAGAAAAGATGATGATGGAACTCTTAAAAGGTCTATCCACAGAAAACCATCATGGAATAACCAACTGGCAGATATCTGTAGTTGGATACCTGTGAGTCAAGAAAGAGCTTTCATGATTTCGTATGAGAAGAATTTGTAGCACTGACTGCTTAGACGAAGGAGCTCTTATTTCTCAAAATTATACTGACTAAAAATGGATTGATTTACACTAGGCACGCTTCGAGGGAATGAATGTGTGATTATGGTCAAGAAGAGAAGAAGGCACTTCAGTACCAAAGAAGGTAGTTTGTCTATGAATCTGGACTTCGGGACAGACTTAGCAGTAGATATCCTAAAGAGGATAATCTCTCATTCTCTAAAGAAGACCTTTCCTGTAGCAACAATAAGAATGATATTCTATAGCAACATGCTTCTTCTTCTTCTGCACATGACCACTCCAATGTGCCCAGTATATCAGTTCACATGCTGCTGTAGGGCTAAGTTCACATGTCGTTCTATGCGCGCATCCTTCCAAAATGTTTCAGACAATACTAACCAGAGCAACCGAACCAGAAGCGTTATTATTGAACACTTTGTCAATACCTGTCACACCGTGTCAACTGACTCATCGTTCAGAGTCACTTACAAAGTAAACAACTTCTTTGTACTGAGGAAGCCCTCACCATATTCATCTTAAAACGGAATCAGTGGTGTTTCAGAGAAATTAGTCCAACCCCTACATTTACTATCATGGATCTAGTTCGACTTGTAGCATAGAAACCATTTCAAGAAAATTTGGTTGTTGTTGTTGTTTCTTGTGGAACCAGAACCAAAATGATTTCCAGTATATTTTGTAGAGAGAAGATATTGAGTGGAATTCAACCTCATTGGGAGGAAAACAATAGAGTTTAATAGGAAAGCTTGATGTGGAAAAACACACAAGTTTTGTTCAGCGAAGAAATTCTGTTTCTCTCCAACAACTTCATTTTCAGCCAGCTGTACAACAGTCGTATTCATATTGCAGAAAAAGAAGGCATTAAGTGGCAATAGAAATTGCTCAGTGGCCAACATTGCACATGAGATAAGAACAAAGATAATTAAAATGAGGGACAGGAGGAGCGGTAGAGTTGAAGTGAATGAATTACAAAACTTTTAAAGATCATTAAATAAGTGAACTGGTATAAAGATTTCAAGACTGTGGGTCAAGTGTTGTCTAAGAAATTCAGAGTATGATGATGGTAACAATAGAGACAAGAAGGTGAAGTGAAGTGGAATGAATTCAAGTGGTAAAATAGAGTAAAATAAAAGACCATTACTATGACCAATGTAAAGAAATGGGTTTAACACAACGATTTTGAATACAAGATTTAGGCTTCTGTCCATGTATATCTATAACTTCGGCTATGCATAAGTGGGGAAAACGTAGGCTTTTGGAGTGGTTAGATTTGGTTGTATAAATAGCTTTGAAGAATAAATTACGTGGGGCTGAATGACCTGACTCCAGAAGGTGTTCACAGATTGAAAACTTTGTCGTCCTTTTCTCACCTTTCATTAACCGAACCAGGTAGTGTTCAGCTACGCGTTTACGGAGAATACGCTTATTCATCCTAGGTCTATGCAGTCGCATAAATAACAAATATTTTCTGCTAATGGGACATTTGTGAATAACGAGCAAGCATCTAATGAAATCATATGCTTACCGGTCACAATAATTCCATCAACGCAACTTACGAAGTACATCATTGTAATTATCTTTATTGTTATCATATGTGCAATGTTGACTGAGCAATTTCAAGTGCCACTTAATGCCTTCTTTTTCTGTAATATCAGTACGACTGTACAGTTGGCTTGAAAATGAAGTCGCTGAAAAAAGATATTTCTTCGCTAAACCAAAAAACTGTGTTTTCCCCTATGAATAACAATATTGGTGTTTTTTAAATACTGTCGATTTGTTAGGTAAGATCACGAAGGGATTACAGTTCATTACAGATTCATAAAATATAATAAGCATACAAATATAATAGCAGAGAGAAAATCAAATAAAATTAAGGAAATTTCCACAAGAAGTTGATGATCATTAAAACCTTGATGGTCAAGGTAAAGATAGTGTGTGAAGCAACTTCTTCTTTTGGATACATAAATTAGGTCTCTTAATGTAGATTCCAACAGCCAGCCTCATTAACATCAATCTTGTGTTCTGGAACCACAAGATGAAATAGAATAGCGCTATTACGCAACTGTTTTATAGTCTTGTGTAGTTTGTTTCTAAGCCTCCTTCGAATTTTCATTGATAAATATATATATATATATAAACGCGATTGTGCAGCTGCTTTTGAGGCTGAAATTGCCGGAAAAATGAAACATTGCTGAGAGCTTCTTGTCCTTCCTTCTCTCTCTCTCCCTAATGTACTGATGGGCATTTTCCACGACTCACCAGTTCTCACATACCTTCTCCGTAGACATAATTTATTTTGAATCGTGACTTAAAGCGTACACGGAAGAATCAATCACACACACATGTTTGAGATTTAAACATATTTTCCACGTATGAAGCCATCTTTTTTTCTGTACACTACAACGATCATACTACTGTTATTGTGGTCCACATAGTGGGGGAGAGGGGTCTCGAGTGATTCAACCGTAGGATGATACTACGTGCTGGTTTCGCAAGAGGCAGGGAAAGGCGTGTTTTTTTCGATTACAGCTTCACTCCACACCGTATTTTTCGGTACAGGTATGAAATTTTCAGCATGTGATATCGGTAGCCCAAATTTTGCGGGCCGTCCATAGAATTCAGGTGTGCGTCGGCAGGGTATCGAACCGCGAACCATGTGCATGGTCGGCGAGAGTCCTAACCACTGTGCCACCGACGCAGTGTTCGATTCTCCTGAAAACCAATGCCCAGTCAGCCAATAAGTGTGTCATTATTTGATTTATGTCGCAATGTGTGCGTCTGTGGTTCGGCGGTAGAACACTCGCCAACTACTCACGTGGTTCGGGGCTCGATCCTCGGCCACCGAGGCACTCCAAGACCTCACTAAGCCAGTAGCAAGGCCGGTAAATATAGAAGGTTGGGTGACGTGAGGCTAGCGACCCCCTACCCCATAAAAATAAACACCACTTCTACCAGAACTTAGAAAAGCTCCAGCTTGAAGCCCTACATGTTCCAGTGGGAACTGTTATTATCAGTATAATAAAATAAAGGCTCAATCACTTGTTTGATGACATTTCAAAAATTAAACAACATATAATTGACTCATAAGCTTTAGCTTGTAGTTTCTACAAACACATACACACACCATAAAACAAACAAATATATCAGTTATGTAATTTATGATAAATGTGACCAGAAGTAAATTTAATTCCAAATTAATTTGTTTATTAGATATATCACACACAGAGACAGTGAAACAGTATTACTCATTACTGGATGACGGCGCCTTTCGAACACTACTTATTTATTGTTCATAATGATATCCTTAATTATTGCCACACAACTTTGGAACCTCCGTTTTATAGTTTTCTTTACTCCTTCCCATTCGTTGATGAGGTTAGCAGGATATTCTAGATGTCCAGGTGGAAAGGCATTGAATCATTTCCACTATACGTATTCGCTCTCAGTTAAAATTCATGGGCCATTGGATCGGGTCCCAATGGCTTGATGGTATGCGAGGTCGCCTTATAACCAGAAGGTCCTGGGTTCGAACCCCGGTGAGTGCGTACTGATGAAGAGTCCCAAGCTAGGTTGACGAAACAGCTGTTCAGTATTCCTGGGTTTTCCAATGGTTCTCTAACCAATGTCAGCTCATGATGAAATCCTGTAACCAAGTAAAGATTCCGTTATAAATCTCTCGCTAGGTTTTTGTACTGCTACACTAGTCGGATTGAATGATTCCGTTCTACTACTTTGATCTGACAGTCATTACAGGCAGGGGATTAGATAAACTAAATTGTTTTGTTTAATAATCTCCATAGGCGGGATCTTTTAACCGATAAAGTTTGTTTCTAATTGAGTTTGTGGATGGTTTGAATGTCAGACACTTTTGTTCCTTCTTTCGACGTTAAGAATTCTCTGCCGTGAGGTTACCGAGGTTCCTTCTTTGTATGGAAGTACTAGTGATGATTTAAATTCCCTGTTGTTACTGTTGTGCATGCATGTTTGTCATGCATTTCGTCATCACTATTATTTCTACCAGTATTACTGCCATTAATTATCATTATTTCACCATAATGATGACATGTCGTGCAGTTTTTCTACCCTGCTGTCACCTACACATTTCACCGATCCTATTTTTACTGTGACACACTGGTGAAGATGATCCGAAATCCAAATATCGGTTTGACTGTGTGTCAGTTCCCTGTATAAACACTATGAGAAATTTAACTTGACTTGTAACAGACAAAATAATGAAACCAAAATAGAAAAACACGCTGATCTTACCCTACAGTAGTAGTAGTAGTGGTAGCAGTGTCTGTAGGAGACGACAATGCATTCGATAATTCCGAAATATCTGGAAGTTTATCCACTGTTAAATTCAAAGGTAAAGCACTAGATTGAGGTTGAGGCAGTTCATTTGATGGAAGGATAATAGGAGGCATAGTAGTAGTAGTAGTAGGAGTAGTGGTTGTAATGGTAGTCTGTGCAGGTACAACAGAACTACTAGTTAAATGAGGATTATTCATCACAGTTGAGAAACAACAATCAGATGATGTTGTAGTATTACTATTAGTGTTACAATTAGTTAATTGTAGTGTCGCTACAGAAGTACAACACATAGAAGTTGACACTTTTATCTCTGAACAAGGACATGTAACACTAGTTGGTATGGGATTTAAAGATGAAGACGAAGAAGAAGAAGCAGAAGACGGAGAAGCCGAAGAAGTAGAAGAAGATAATTCACTTTTCACTGTAGAATCAGGTGAAAGACGTTGATGACCTGAGATAGGATCCTGTAATGATACTGTATTAATAGAAATTGACGATGATGTTGTTGTTATAGTAGTAGTAGTATTAGTAGTAGTAGTTGCACTATCAGAATCAATAGTTTCTGAATCCATAGAAATAGATGAATTTGATGTTAGTATGATATTTGTTGAATTTAAACGTTCATGTGCTTTAATAGAATCTTTTTTTAAATTACCATCAGCATAAGGACAGCCTGAAAGACGCTGATGCGATACATATCTTGGTCCTTTAATATTTCCATAACCTTTACATCCAGGTGTTGGACATCCACCATATGGATTTGCTGTTGAAGTTGTAGTACCACCGCCAGTGCCACCACCACTGCAACTGATGATAGAACTTGTAGAAGAATTAGAATAGGTGTCCATTAGATTACCATTTAAGTCTAATTCAGAATCATCTACAGTTGGAAGGAAAATGTATACAAGACAACACAATGATTAGGATAATTATGATGACACCAGTCTATGTTTGATAAATGCAAAATTACAAAAGTTCTGTTTGAATTCACAGTTTTTATTAGTATTATTGTTCTTATTTACCAATTTGAATGTATGTGTGGCAACACGGACAAAAGAGGGAGGACTCATGGATTACTGCAAGTAAGGGCTGGCTTCATGGCACATTCCTAAATAGCTCCAGAAGTAAACTGAATCCCCACAAACCATTAATTAATAGTGAGAACAGACGACTTTGGTTCTTCTATTGTGAAACATATTACAGAGGAGACAGGACATAACGTTGACGTTAACACATCTTTTAAACCTATCCATAAAACCTGTTTGGAGAGGGGTGCATCCTGAAGTTTGTGGAAGCTAGGCCTAGCTAGTAATTAGGAAGTTTAAACCACCTTCATGCGTTCAAAGCAACAGTTCGTCATCGCACTAAACCTGCCTTCCTTGGTAAACTCCGTTTCCATACCAGCCAGGGTAGATGTAATATTACCTGCTTTCTTTGGTTCAGTGATCTTCATTGTTATTTTCACCTTCAATATGTCCTTTTAAATTGACATTAGTCTGTTTTCTCACCTCTTAACTCTTTATTCATTTCATATATAATCCTGTGACGGGTCCGTGTGTGATCAGATTGATGGAAATGTGTTGCTCAAATACATTACACGATTCAAACAATTTACTTCTTCTTATTACTTCGTCTAAATTATTATTGAAAAGAAAACAAATAGTGTTCAGCGAAGAGTGTCTTTAAGGTGGCAAATTCATTCACCTAGCTGAGCGGTACAATCGCAATTATATTTACTTATTTTTGTATACCTGTGTGTATACATTAGGTTTGTCCGATAAGAATAAAAATCATTTAAGGGTGTTATTTATGTCATCAAGATATTTCAAAGAAAAGTGATGAATAATCGAATTGTAACCACAGGGTTATCCAGATAAGTTCATTCAGAAAAATATGAGTTTAGCACCAAAACAACTAAGTAGGCAACAGCTTCAGGGTAACCACTGCTCATCAAACTACAGTCCTTCCGTGAAATAGTTAAACAGCAAGCGCCCAAAGAAGAATGCAGTTAAAAGAGCTTTCAACGCCGCAGAGGTGCTACCTTGTCTTTTTATTACCGCCCCTAGTTTACGTTCGAGAAATAAGAATACACTACTTAATTTCGCTTCCTCCTCTTCTTCCTCTACCAATCTGACTGCAGCTGAAGAACCAGGCAGCTATATTGGGCGTACAATTAGGCAGCTTCATCATCGTATTCCCGAACATCATCCGGTATAGTGGTGGTTAAGCAAGGGACAAACAAGATCAATTCGTAGCTCTATTTTAGCACGCCTTGTAGATGGTGAGCATAAAGTTGATATTGAAACAGCATTTAAAGTTATTTATCGCATTCCTACTGATCTTAATTTTAATTCATGCATAATCCCCATTCAAACATTAATGAAAAACGAAAAACGTAGTGTTCAGCAAACAGTCTCTTTTCGGCGGCGTATTTATTCACTTACCTTTACACTCACGATTATAGATAATGATTTCTGTATGTAGGTGTATGTGGGTGTACATTATTGGCTTTGTCTGATAAGAATAAAAGTTAGGGTTATTGTTGTCATGACATTCCAAAAATGTGATGAGTAGTCAAACTTTAACTAGTGGGTAGCGGCTACGATTGGTAAGAGGGTGGTGGTGAGCCGTTGTCAAAAAAATATACTTGTTAATGCCAATGAACACATAAAAGAAGTTGAATAAGCGCAGTACAGTTACATAATAAGATGAATAGTTTAATGAGTTAGTTGTGATAAGGATGCACATAGAAATGAAGCAAAGGAACATATGGAATTATATGTGTGCGTCGGTGGCACAGCGGTAAGGACACTCGCCAACCATGCACATGGTCCGGGGTTCGATCCTCGACCAACGAGGCACTCCCAAACCTCGCTAAGCCAGTGATAAGACTGGTAAAGACGTTCCATCGGGAACGTAAAGGAATAAAAAATTTTAAAAAAATATTATGATATTACTATTAATATTCCCTAAAGTTCAGAGTGGAAGATACAAATTCAACAGAACATTCTTATTTTGTCCTGTTTTATGCGATGCTCTTTATCTGGCTTCACGTTTGCAAATACACTCTTATCTCCTCCTCATACACTATTTTGTCCATGTCACCCTCAGACATAAATGTCCAAATAGTTATTTTACCGTTTAGGTACAACAATGTAGTATTTCAAATTCCCATTTACCCATTTAGAGAAAACAACAGATTGAACGAAGAAATATGCATTCCGATAGAGAAAAAAGACCAGATTTGCAGTATAAAATGATGTCATCATTCTATTTCACAGGTTCTTATCAGCTGCAAACTACCTGAAATTACAATGGCTATAAATAATAACATTTCATACTTCATTATAACCATTGTAATCTCAGGTATTTTGCAGCTGATAAGAACCTGTGAAATAGAATGATGACATCATTTTATACTGCAAATCTGGTCTTTCTTTCTCTATCGGAATTTATCAAAGGAACCAAATGTATGAAATATGCATTCCTTTAATTCAATTCGTTCCTCATCATCGGCTGTCTGACTGGCTGTACACCAATATATAGTCGTTTTCACATCAAAATGTTTTACCAATCAAGTGGTCATTTTGGCTAATCAGTTTTAGATGTAGGAGGGTGGAGATGGTGAAATTAACAAGTTACAAGTCATCAAAACATCAATTAGCTAACAGATGTTAGTAACAGGATATGCAAGTTCTGAAGGAGGGAGGGGTGAAAATTAATTAATTAATTACGGAATTCAAGATGAGTTGATTCTTCGGGGTTGGCAACAAGTTATCACATCATCAAGAAATTTGTAGAATAGCAATGATGACTAAGAAGATTAGGATGAGTTACGTGAAATGCAAACCAGCTAATAGTATTTGCTAGAATTGTGAAAATTAACAAAGTCAAAAGATAGTCACAAGGGGAAGGAAAGAATCGTTTTAAAAACTTAAAACATATTTTATGTAGTTGGCCATGGCAAAGAAGAAGCTGCTGTACAAATTTCTTTTGAATACACACACACGCACACATTTGGCTTGTTCAGATGAATTCCGATTGCCTCTGCTGTATGTGTAAAGGTGGTACTTGCTGAGGTTGAGTGATATACGATTAATAAATGACTTCAAAAGTTTTGTTAGAGTCGACTTGATGTCCAGTCAGTATGTAGAGGATGAGCTAGTATTGAGTTGCGTACAGCTTTATTCGGACCTTTGCCAAACCAAGATGGGAAGTGTTCAGAAATTTGACAATGAACTTATCTGGTCGTACGCCCTATGTAGCCAGCTCCGCACTGACAGTTAAACAGGTAAATACACATGGAAGAGGCGAAACAATTAGAGTAGTCTGTCTCCATTTTTTGAACTAAGTATTGGTTGGCTAATGAATGTACAGAATAGCTCAGCTGCGTTGAAAGTCCTTTCGAAGGCCCTTCTCAGACGTTGGGATAATAACTCACTGTTGATATCACCCATGAATTGTGATCTTAGTAAGACTTAGATATCTTGTTACTAACATCTGTTAGTAAACTGATGTTTTGATGACTTTTAACCTCTTCATTTCACCCCACCCCACCCTATACCTGGAACTGATTATCTAAAATAACCACTTGATTGGTAAAAACAATTTTGATGCAAAAACGATTATATATTAATGTAGAGCCATCCGATGATGAGGGACTAATTGAAAGGGAATCTTTATTCCCTTAAAATATATAATATATTCAGGTTGCATTCAAATCTCCTTATCTGAAATTGGTTTGACGCATACTGTCAGCAAGCAGTTAAGACTAAACTTCTCTAAACAAACACCAATCACTAGCAAGGAAAGAAATTTGAAAGATTTCACTTTCTTCGTCTATATTTATGCAGCATTGTTTCAGTGACAGTCACCTGTCACGGATGAGGATGTCAAAATCAAGGAGTATCGGTGAAGGCAAGGAAAGACCTCCGTCACTCTGAAATCAGTTTGGAAATCTGTTACACCCTGCATAGAGGACAAGGTTCGGATTTTCAGTAGCTAGTGCTTCTATATTGATCAGAAACTTGGCGTGAGCGCCACTGCTAAAAGAATTTCCAACAGGCTGCTATTGAAGGTTTTCATCAACAACTGCCTGTTTCGCTGGCTCCATAGAGAAGATCAGAAAACCTATCAGAAATAACTAGCATCAAGAAACTCTGAAAACAAATATTCCTAAGAAAATGCACATGTTCAAGTGT
Organism: Trichobilharzia szidati; assembly: GCA_944472155.2. Lineage (NCBI taxonomy): Eukaryota > Metazoa > Platyhelminthes > Trematoda > Strigeidida > Schistosomatidae > Trichobilharzia > Trichobilharzia szidati. The sequence goes on along the minus strand of OX235279.1, from coordinate 26,281,318 downwards.
TGGTTTGCAGGGATTTGATTGGCTTAAGGGTCTCATCATGACCTGACATCGGTAAGAGGACCACCGGGACACAATCCCAAAGACCCAGTGGTCTAAAAGATAGGTTTGTAACGAGAAGGTACTCGTTTCGAACCTCCGTGGGTGCGTACTGCTGAACAGTCCCATAATAGGACAGCAGAGACAGCAGTCCAGGTGGGTTTCCAACAGGTCTCTAGCCAGCCGACGTCAATTCATGATAAAATCCTGAAAATGAAGATGGATTGGGCACAAATCGATGAGACCTTTGAGTAACATCGAGCCCACCAGACAGGTCATTTCTTGAGTGAAACTAAAATGGAAAAGGACAAGTTGGGCGTCCATTTTCAAATAGGGAAACACATTGGAGATCGTGTGAAGAAGAGATACGAACCAATAGTCAATCGTGGAGTCAGCTGAAGAGGACTACAGAGAGCACAGTGTAATGGTTGTGTACTGTTGAAGCTGTATGTTTCACTCGGAACCTATGGGAATAAAAATAATAGTAATAATACTAATAAATTGTGCTGTTGTAACGAAATCAAACAGGACAGCTATAGACAGTCAATATACAGTGCATATGACATAATTCAACGCCCATATGACACACATTATTATTATTATTATTATCATTCCTCCATTCAGAATAATACAACTGACAAGATTCCTCCTTGTGGAATCCGAGAAACAAACAGGATTTAGTAAACATAAACAGCTACGCACAGTCACACACAGACACTAAGGTACAAATTTTGTGCACTAAATAGGAACAGTTGACAAAAGTAAACGGTAGGCGTATATGCAAAAAAGTCATACAAGTAAACTTGTCATCAGCATCACGATGTTGATAATGATATTAGAGTAATATTGTTGGGATAATACTGATTTCCATAGTTTCACTAAAAGTCGTTGACGAATTAGCTCATAAAAAAATAACCATCAACTTCAAAAATTACAGAATTTGATGCAAAAATAAGGCAGTCAGTCGTCAGTCTGACAGGAAGTGTACTGATTACGAAGTAAACACGAAATAGGCAACAAAAAGACACGTAAAATATCTCCCGCAAAGTTAAACTTTGAGCATCACTAACTACCAATCAGCGAGTCACCTTGAACGAACCAATCACATGAACGCGGCATTTTTAGCTATGGAAAACATATTTATGAAAAAGATTCACATTCTTTACATTTTTTCATCGAAATGACATCCTTTTGAGATCCATATATATTTATAGCCCTAATCCTGTTTTATAACCGTCCCCAAAAGCCTTCTAAAGAAATGATGTGTGCCCCTGTGATGGGATCCATAAAATCATTGGAATGGTTCACTGCGTGATGAATATATGCAAAGGATGACATTGAGTTATCACCTTTTCACTCATCTGTGTGTATTATAGATCCCTGTTTCACAAGTGGAGTGATAATAAGTACTGAGGTAGTTGACTTTCTGTTTGCTCTTCTCTCGACGAATGCTTTCTGTAGAGAGGTGTCATCTAAGCCGATCACCCAAACATTGTTAACTTGTTCACGACCACGGTAGTATTTTTTCTTCACGTGTACGGTGACACCTTCTCCTCCTAATAATGAAATAATTCTCTCCATTTTCCATGAGGCGATATCTCTGCAGTGCTGGTACCACTGAACTGTTGATACGAGACTATTTTCTCTGTTTCAACAGCTGCACCTCTCACAGCCTGTTCTAAAACGCAGTATTCACAAATATGTAAAATCTGGGTTAATGACAGATGGGATCCAGCAGAAAGAGGTTCCCACGAAATAATTGGTAGAATCATCGGCTTACCTTCCCTGACACTAATTCGTCTCAAGCGAATCGCACAAAGATGGAAATAACAATCAATTGACCTGCTGAATCTTTTTATACTCATGATACACCCACATGAACAAGTCCTTTCCTTCCTGAGCAATCCAACATCCAAATAATAATGGAAAACCTTATCCTCACCAAACTACAACCGCAACTGCGTGAGAGCAGGCATTTGGCTCGAATCAAGTGGAACAGAACCTTTGACTCACGTGAATTAAACTCATTGGGCCGTTCAAGGTCATTCGCTGATTGGTAGTTAGTGGTGTTTAAAGTTTAACTCAGCCATATTTCCTATATCACTATCCTAAAACAAAGGCTGTTGAAGAGTTTGGCGACACATGCTCGCATAAGCAATTTGATTTAGCACGTCACTTGAACCCGATGGTAAAAGAATTTGACTGACTGACTGTCTTAAACGTAGAAATTTCCACACATGTGCAGCAGTTCCAGTTGCCACACTCCCTCCATATACCACAAGAGAGAGAGAGAGCTAGATAATAAACAGAAGTGTGAGTGAGGGGAAAACAACAGTTGAACAGATTTTTATTGGATATGATAAATCACAAACAGTGATAGCATACACGACAGCTACCATTGAGAACGGTCACTTTGAACAAGTCCTATCACCAACTGCCTCCAGCCTTCACTGGTTCTGACCATGCCGAAGACATCAACCGGGAAATCAGGCACTCTACACTTCCCTATGTGAATGGCTCCAACTAACTGTTGCAGATTTCATTGACTGATAAAAACATGTTTTAGTTTGACCACCACCACCTCTAGCTCTTTTCCAACCTCATCCATCCTATGTCAGTCAGCTAACATCACCCGTCGGTAGACGAAGGCGAGGGCTAGGTGTAAGTGCGTAACACATATCCTAACCATCCATCTTAATCGATGTAACTGCTTCACAACTTCGTCGATCGATTTGCCCTCCCCCTTCCTCACTTAACACTCGACCGATGCCTCACCTCAATATTGCTCACCGTATTACACCGCCACCTAACAACACGGGAGATAGAACGCAGACACCTGTAATGATAGACAGCTATCAAGGTTTTTCATGTCTTCCACCGTGTGAATGGCCATATCTCACAGCCGTAGAGGAGCATGGAGCTACTACTGCACAGTACACACACGTCCTTTGATGGATAGCTGGCCAGTCGGATATCACGTCTGCTAAGCCAGAGATGGCGTAAGTTGGCCAAAATTGCAGAACGAGCCTTGTGTATGCGTGATGAGATTTAGTCAGCGATCAAATCAACCCGCTGGGGCTGACTGATGCAACAACTTCTCAGATAAATGAAACGGTGGTCAACACGTTCAGCCAGCCAGACAGTCAGCCAACCACCACTTCACTCCTTCTTGCCTATCTTTAAGTTAGGAGTAGTCGATGTAGTCCAGTCATGTAGCATCATGTTACAATTGACAGCAGGAGAGAATCGCCCCCATGCCAAACATTCAAAGATTACTTCTGCTCAAGCTCAAGGTGTGTTTAGAAGACTCTGCTCTGTTTTGTCAGCGTCTTCACACCTAGAAGACAAGCGGGGTATTTAGTTGTTGTATGTAGGAAACAAAAGTGAGAAGGTGAAATATGTTACCTGTGTAAAACTTGGCCACTGTGGTAGTGAGTAATTCTATACAGTGAAACAGTATTATTTACTGGATGACACAGCTTCGAACACAATTTATTGTTCATCATCCTTTCATCAATTATAATCACACAACTTCAAAACTTCACTTTTATAGTTTTCTTTGTTCTCTCCTATTTGTCATCGCCGGAGTAGTAGTAGAATTTTCCAGATGTCGATGTGGACAGGTGTTGAATCATTCCCATTACACGTGCTCTCTCTCAGTTTATTCAATATATTTCAAAGGAAAATATACAAACAAACTGGAGGAGTTGCCATGGCGTCACCAATATCCCTGGTTGTGGCGGATGTATTCATGGATAGGTGGGAAAACTTAGTTACTGAAATGCTTAGGCCCACCCACGCCAAAAGTATGGTGAAGGTATGCAGATGACACATACACTGTACTCAGAACACAGGATATAAATAGATTTTTCGAACGCATCAATTCAGAGATGGAGGCGATTCAATTCACTTATGATTTGGAAAGTCAGGAACAGGAGCTTCTAATTTTAGATTGTAGAGTAAAAAGGAAAGAAGATGGGAAGCTTAACACTAGTGTTTACAGTAAAGCCACACATTCAAACCGATATTTGTATTTTGGATCATCCGCACTCTTTTATCATTAAAAAAAGACTGGTGAAATGTTTCAATGACAATAAGGCACAAAAACTAGGTAATACCACGGAAAATCTCAGACGGGAAGTAGGGCATATAAGAAAAGCTTTGAAACTTAATTAATAATTATCCTGATGAACTAATCAGGAAGTACGTAGAATAATATAAAAATAAAATAAATAGTGATAGTAATAATAATAATATCAATGAGGAAATGCATGTCAAACATGCACAGAATAATGACAACACCAACAATAAGGAATTTAAGTCACCACTAGTACTTTCATGCAAAGAAGAACCTCGGTAACCTCACGGTAGAGAATTCTCAACGTCGCAGGAAGGAATTAAAGTGGTTGACATTCAAACCACCCAAAAGCTCAATTAGAAACAAGCTTTGACGGTTAAAGGATCCTGCCTATGGAGCTTATCTAATCCCCTGCCTGAAATGATTGTCAGGTCAAACACATCGACCAAAGTAGTAGAACAGGGTCAGTCGGACTAGCGGAGCAGTACATAAGTCCAGAAAAATCTAGATTAATTGACTCGAATAAGATAAGAAATCTGAAGAATAGTTCAGCTATACCATTCACTACATGCAATTACACACAGGCATACGATGTAGGATGATGGGATAAGATGACAGTTTTAAAATCTAATGCAACAGGGTGGCGAGTGAGGAAGATCGATAACGGAAGCTTTATTTATCGGGTCAACTGAGAGAGAACACGTGTAATAGGGGTAATACAACACCTGTCCACATCGACATCTGGAAAATTCTACTACCACGCCTACGACGACAAATAGGAGAGAACAAAGAAAACTATAAAAGTGAAGTTTTGAAGTTGTGATTATAATTGATGAAAGGATGATGAACAACAAATTGTGTTCGAAGCTGTGTCATCCAGTAAACACTAATACTGTTTCACTGTGTCATATTATATCTAATAAACAAACTAATATGGTATGAAATATATTAGAAATGAAAAAAAACTACTTTTTATCAAAAAAATTTATTTATTGCATGATTGTAAACAAGGTATACAATACGCGAAATGATAAACATTTCACCAGGGGGGGAGGGAGGGAGAGAGAGAGTGACGGAAAGGACAGAACAACAACAGTAATAACAATAATAACCAGGCAAACTGTTCTAATTTTTGTAATCATACATTGTATAACTGACCAATTGCAGTGAAGAGAAAAGTGATGCAGACAAAACAACAACAAAAAAGTATGCCTAAGGAGAAACGAAAAAATTCTTTTGAAACGATCAATATCTGTTTAAATGCAGATCTTGTCAATAACTTTATATATATATATATATATATAATCCTGTAAACTAGAGTTTGATTGGTTTCAGTTTCGGGAGAAGGAAAACAAAATATGCCTCATAAACTTGGAATTTTGGACGGAAAACTTTGAAAATAAATAAATAAATAATTGCTAACTAACTAGTGAATTAGTTGTAATGCTCAATATAATAAAGGTTTTTTGTATTTCTCAATGAATGAAAAATAAAACGATATTGTCGTTGTTCTAACTGACGACGTTTCGCTATTTAAATGCTGCTGCTGCTGCTGCTGCTGCTAATAGCTTTATCATCAAAGGAGTAATATTAAACCAGATGAATTTACAAAATCACAGCCTACATTAAGCAACAACTTAATCAACGTTCATCAGCATGGCGGGTAATTCTGTTTACGTTGTTATCGAGTTGGTCAATTGGTTAAGATAACAAAACCAAGTGTGTGTGTGTGTAGATTGTTGGATTTGATAAGTGTTTGAAATTATACAAAAGCAGCATGTGTTTACATAATGAGATTGCTGATCACATTCGTGTTGATTTTGTCATTTCATGCGAGAAATCGGGGGGGGGGTATTGTGTTGTAACCAGGACATATTCTGCTTTGGTCCAACATTCCTATTCAGTTCAGTCAATTTTGATTCCCTTTAATATGGAGTGCTTCTGATGATATGAGACATTCTTTGTGACTGCTGGATGACGATTTCAATATATTGTCAAAATCAATTTTGTGACATGATTGATTCTATAGCGTAGCGTGTAGACGACCTATGGATGATGATTTTTCAAGCTTTTCTAGTTCAACTGGATTTATTTCTCGGTGGTCAAACAGATGTGGCTCTACAGTGTTCATTTCCTCTGGTTTTAATTTCTCGAAATGTTTGTCCGGTGTATATTGTATAGCATTCTAAGCATTTTATTTTATAGACACAATTAGAAAGAGAATCTTTACGAACTTGGTCCTGTATATGGACAAGGGTGCTTTGCAGTGTGTCTGATATTTCGAAGAAAACTCTGATGTCGAGCTCATTGAGTACTCTTCTTATATCGTCTGACATCTCCGTTTTATACGGAATGACAACTGTTGGGGCCCATCCATGTCTTCGGAATACGTTTTCGACCATACCTAATGTCAGTGTTGATTTTGTTGACGAAGTGCTTTTGGGTGATTGGTTTGCTTCAGAGTTTCAGTAATGTTTGATATTTCTTCTTATTTTCCTTTCTCATCCGTTATCAAAGTGTGCTCGTCTTAGAAAACATGAAACAACCGATACTTTTGCACCAACGACGTCTGATGATCCGAAGTCTAAATATTTATTGGAGTGGGTTTTCCTCCTGAAAACAGGCATACAAAAATGTCCGTTTTCCCTCCTCTTAACTACTCAGTCTAGAAATGGTAGTTCACCGACGTTTGAGTCTGCCTGCTTCCAAAGTAAAGTGGATTCTGGGAGATAGATTGTTTATTTTTTCCAATAATGAAGTGTATAGATCTCGTTTTAGCAATACAAAAGTATTATCTGCATATCTTCGCCATATTTCAGGAGTAAGTATACTTGAAAAGATGTTATCGTCGAATCTATTCATGAAAACGTCAGCGACTCTTGGGGAAACTGGTGAACCCACAGGGTGTTATTAAATATTGGATAAGTCTATACTTGATAGGCTACTGTGACTCACTCTCAATAACTGGATGAAGTTTCGAAAACAATTCATTGCTCATAATCATAATCTTCAGTCGCATCCTCCGTAGCCCAATTCATTTCAAATTTTACTCCCCATATATCCGGTATATGAGTGGCGTCAGCTTGATAATAAATTCGTTGAAGAGGGACACTTCGCTGAATGCTTTATTCTGAATAGTTCGAATCTTCGTAAAATCGCTTAGTCGGAGTACAGTAGTGACTAACACTCACCTCCAATCCTATATGGGTCGTGTTATCCACCTCCGAAGTGACGAACATCGATTGAATTAATTGTCTACCCAATTGTGTTGTTATCAAATCTCGCTTCAGATATGAATTAGACTGACACAGTCAGCTGCGAAAAACCCACTAGGCATTCATGGGAAGTCCACGTGATTTGTTCACTGATTCGCAACCAGACAGCATAAATCCAATTCGAATGCATCAACTGTGACCCATTGATTAATAGGCTGTAACAAATTACAACACTCTTGATTGACTGATATGATTTCGATTGTGGTGGCGGATGAAACATTTGTGTGGAGTGTGGAGATGGAGGATTTCTCAGCAGAGAAAGAATTCACTTGTCTAACTGATTTCTCATCGAAGAGTTGATTTAGAGACTCCGGTTGACCACAACCTGTCCATATTTTCATTTTTAGGATTTGTTTTAGTCACACAAACGTGTTCAGTCTGCTTAGGTGATGGTATCAAGCAGTGATTAAACACAAAGTGACCTCAATTCCAAATCACACTCCAATATCCAACACTATCCCTCTTCATGTTTCCTACAAATTCGACGTAAAAATGTGATAATCATGTAGAAACCCAAGACAGTACATATAACCACGCAAGCTGAACAACCGATCCATCATTATGTGAGCAGAATTTCACGAAGTAGTTGATGACAACGAAATTGAGTCACATGAACGCACATACGAACGCAGTTGAAATGGTCTCCTGGTATCCAAATCACGTCCGCATAGTAATTGCTGAAATCGGTGCTCATCGGAGATATTCATTCTCTGTATTACTGCCGCCTACAGCCTTTCGTACGGATAAACTTGCGGGAGGTTGTCGATGAAATCGTTGACCTCTCCAATGACTCCCGTCGCAAACGTTGCTAACATTGACGCACGCTTAGAAATCTGTGACTTGATACCACTTCTACCAAATAAGGACTACACAATCTTGAATAAAATATTGGGATCGTCGGGATCATAAAGTTGGGGAACGAAAATCCATAACCGCGTAGCCTTTCTTCTCATGTGTCTCCCTCTCCGTCGTAGAAGGTTACAGACGGGATTGTGAAGGAGTGTTCATTGGGAAAATATTTTTATTAATTCAATAAAAGTGAAATCGCATAGAAAGATAGTGATAATAAAGACATATATATATATTGAGAGAGAGAGAGGCTATAAAAATATAAGTATTCCAAAGGTTTCCTTCACCAAAGACATTGATAAAATCTAACAAAAAAGATGTTGTTTCTAAATTCAAACCACATACACAAACTTCCTCCTAATTCGAAGTACACAATTGACTATATCTGTGTGTTTCAGATTTTCATCTCTACAACCGTCTTCTTAACTCATCCCAATTCGTTAATTATTATGGATGCACATAACTGTAGGGCATGTTGAAAGGGAATCTTTCGAAAGGAATATTCTTGGTTCTCTAATAAGTCTTTTAATATTCTTAATTGACATATTTAACCAATCTTATTCAAAGCCAACTCACTAAAACTTCTCAAATATCGTTTGAAATGTGTGATGAATAACTGAATACTTTCTTCTTCTTCTTCTCGTGTTATTTACTAAAGTGTGATGATGTGATCATACCTGCCTGCCTGCCTGTTAATGTCTCCTTAAATTACGTAAGCCTTGTGCCAGACTTCTTTTGAGTAGAATATTTTGAAAAATGTGTGCTCTTACTTCAGCTGAAGAAAAGCCTCAAAGTGGAAATATGCTGGAACAAAACTAAATTTGAAACAAAATTGAAATTACAAAGAGTTCAAGAAAGACGCTTAAGTTTTAATAATAAGCATATATAAGTAATAGTAAATAGAATATTAATAATAATAATAATTTACTCTATCCCAAAACAGTAATTGTGATACAGAATGGAATTTTCAGCATTCATCATAATCTTGCATCTAATTTCATAAAATTATAAATACAATTAATCACATAAAAAATTTTTCTACATTTACAATAGGGTTAATATAAAAATATAAAAATAAAAAAACATGCAGCATATAAAATGGAAATAATAACAATGATAGCAGCTAAGGTAATGATAATAATACAATATCAAATAAAATTGAAGAAATCTCTACAACAACAAATTAAGGAACATTGAAACCTTCATTGATAGCCAGGGGGCGGTAAGGAAAGTGTCTGAACCAACCAACTTCTTATTTTCGATATACACATTAGGCTTCTTAATGCAGATTCCAACAGCCAGTCAGCCTCAGCAATATTTGTTTGTAACAGACCAAGTCTTGAGGTAAAATTAAGCTTAGTTGGTATATACGGTAGATGACTTTGAAAGCTGCCTTGTTTACATCAATCTTGTGTTCTGTATCTACGAGATGAGGCAGTATAGAGAGAGCTATGAATGGATTTCGTCTGTCCCTTACTACTTAACTTCTGTGCAGGGTGGAAATCCATCGGAAATCCAACGATGAGTGCACACATAATTGTAGGGTCTGTGCAACTGACTGGCTCACTCCACAGCGAGAGCAGTCAAAATGTGATGATAGATACACATAGAAAGAAGAAGAAGCGAAATTAGTCAGTTTATCTTTTTTACCTTCAGAATGTAAAATCGGGATGGTTTTGAAGACACAGCATACTTCAGCTACACTGAATGCTCTTTTTACCAATGTGTTCCTTAGGCGTTGTGTGCCTCGAAGACACGCACAATTCATCGTTTCCCACTGGGGTTCCACTCAAGCGACGACCTGTCTGACGCGCAATATCACTCAACGGTTTCCTCAGTGTGTTCTGAATCCATTGTATTGAGCAACAGGTTCTTCATTGGGTCGTTTCCAGAGTTTCTTGTTGCTAATCCTTCCACACTGGTCATCTGATCTTCACTATGGTGCCTGTGAAGACAGCTGTTGACAGACGTCTGCAGTATCCTGTTGCAGATGATTTTCATAACATAGCATGTCTCTGACCCATATAAAACAGCTAACAACTGACTTCACTTTGGTGCTGACTGAGTGCAGACGCTTTGCAAACAGATTTCAGAGTGATGAAGGTTTGTCTTACCTTTGTGACATTGGTTGTTACATTCTCATCCGTCCCAGATGTAGCTGAAACGATGCTAAAATAATATCCACCTTCGTCTATTTATTGCAGAACCACTAGAAAAAATTGTCCTTGTGCTCCGACTAAATGTAAAGTACTGTTTCAGCCTTAACCTTACGGGCAAGATATAGTCTCAGTAGAGCAGTGATTTGCAGCATCAGATTCAAGCACAATTTCCTTATTGTTCATAATTGTATCATCAATTGAAATTGCACAACTTCGAAACCTGATTTTTATAGTACTCATCCATCCTTCCTGTTTTTCGAATGAATGGTAGAATTATCCAGATGTCCAGAGGGATATGTGTTCAGTCATTTCGATTGCTGCACGTCTTTTCATTCAACAAATTTGATTCGACAAATCTTCAAGCAGTGGCCTACTTGAATCAGTCACTGGGCTACCAGAATTTTCATTCATCAAAATGCTGCTTAAGCTCTTCCGCATCATATGACCGCCTCAATGAGACTACTCATGCAAACATCAAATTTATCATGGAATATTTACATTATAATGAGTTGAATTTCCTGGATCCAAATGTAGAAAGGACAAACGGTGGTACGATCGAAAAGTCCATCTATAGAGAAGAAACCTGGAATGGGCAATATCTTCATTATAACAGACAGCTTTTGTCCCATAAGCTATAAACGTGGATTGATGAGGACTTTGTATGTACGGCAAAGCCAGGAAACTATATTCACCGAACAAGGTCGAAGAAGAATTAGGTTTCGTCGAGAAATGCCTAAGAGAAAATGGATAGCCAAAGGGATTTATACAAAAGTATAGCAGAGAAGAAGATAAGAAAGCAAAACACTCAACTGTAGAAAAGAAGAAAGTGTTCATCTGTCTCCCATTCAAAGGAGATGCAGTGTCACAAAAGATCGTTGACAAGAGAATGAGAAATGCAATGAAAGCAAGCTTCCCTGCAGCTAAACTCATAACATTATACAGCACTACTTTCTCTATGAGCCACTCAAAACTAGATAAATACCCTGATGATGTCACCTCCAACTGCGTTTACGAATTCACGTGCACTTGCGGGAGCAGGTATATTGCAAGGACGGAAAGAAGGGCTTCTATCTGGTTTTCTGTACACATTCCGAGAAGCTTGTGCATGGAAGGAAGCAAATATTTTCAGAGTGCAATTACCAGATATTTTGTTGATACTGATCATCGCGTAGAGATTTCTAATTCCTTCAAAATATTAAATAGACAAAGGAGAGTAATTTTACCACGATTCACCGAAGCGATCACAATCAAACTATCCAAATCAGACATACGCATAAAGAAAAAGAGTGTGATTAATCTCTCACTACCTTGGTAACTGAATTTTAATTCTGATTACATTAATTAGCCATCTACTTCAGTGATCTCAACTCACTGAGCAAATCTCAATCTTATCAGCCCTAACCGTTTTTGTTTCTTGAGCTGCCATGTGAATCTACAAGCTGACACTGCTCGTTAATCTTTTCTGTTTTCCGTAAATTTTTATTGAAAATTTAAGCCAAAAATTGTAATGCTTACATTTTGGACGCGTCAATTTTATAGCATTTCTTCTCTACTACCACTTAAACATTAAAGTATGCTATTATCACATATATAACTATTGTAATTTCAGATAGGGGCGTGCAGCTGATGAGAACCTGTGAAATAGAATGACGATATCATTTTATACTGCAAATTTCGTCTTCCTTTCTCCCTGGAAATTTACCCAGAGTACAGAATGTATGAAATCCTACTGCTTTAATAGTACGATTATATCAGATGACCAATACATGTACTCACGTGCATATTGAATTAGTTTCGCACTATCAGTTACGCAATTTTCGAAGGAATTGAAGAGAAATAACACATAGAACTGGTTCATTCCTCCTCCTCCTCCTCATATGCAACATCACTACGACAAGTGATAAACTTCAGATTATTACCTTATATGTAAATTCTGTATGAAGAGGAAATATATTAGCACTGAATACGCTGAAGTTCTCTGTAATATATGTTCACATATTGTTCGGAATAAAGCTTTACTATTCATTACCACTCAGGTGGTCCAGGGTTCGATCCCTCCCCCAGCCACCGACGCACTCCTTCACATCGCTAAGCCAGTAAAAAGACTGGTAAAGGGGGGAGGTTGGGCATGAGGCTAGCTAGCAACCGCATCTCGTAAAAATAAACTAGCACCACTGCTACTGAAACTTCAAAGCTGTAGCTTGAAGGCGCCCTGTGTTCCACGTAAAGTAGTAAAATCGAATTTTAAAAAAATATATGTATAATTAATACATCTCAATCTTTCCCTCCAACCTATCTTATTGGACTTGAAAACTGTTATCTTGCCGCATCCTATTTTATGCTTGAATGCCATTTCATGTCATGCTATATATAGCTGATCTATTATTCTCTAGATTTCACACCTTACTATTAGGGTAAACTAGTCTAGATTGCTTCAATCTAGCTGATTCCAGCCTACTACAGTCACCTAATACACAAGTATTTCATCTAATAATCATGGTAGGATGTATTAGGTAAACTAAATTATTTTGTTCCACTGACACACTACAGGATCTTTCATTTAACCGATACAATTAAGTTCAAATAGTTAGTTATTCAGAGAGCAATAGGACTGAGGGAAGAAATATGCACTTTTCGATTAGATCCTCATCTCACTCTCGCTCTACTAAACTATACACCTACAGCATTCTTAATGAAATAAACAAACATTTACTAATCAACAAAGCACAGGGAACGAATACGAGCTGACACAATAACGCATTTACAAATACTAAATCGCGCGGACGAGCGGCATATCCCAATCTACCTCAATTACTAACGCACGCATGAAAAACAGAGACACGAAAACGTTAACTTTGTGGATTGGATGAGACGACTTTAAAACACTCAAGTATGCAACCAAGGTATTTATTCCAAGGAAAAGTAATAACACCATTTTACATGGAACAATTAAGTAAGCATTCTTCCCAAGTAATTTCCACGTGGTAGAATGGATCCAACTGAATTGAGTAAGTCATGTCTGATTGTATGCATTGATTAGATTCTCCATCATCTCCCGAATTTCGTCCGGAATCCAGTCCTCCATTGTAAGAAATTGACGTAAAATGTACATCTTACACATGATTAATATACACCACAAGCAAATCAGGAAGATTAACAACAGCTGCCTCATCGTCGACTTTTGACAAAATGATTTTATTCTAAACTGCTAATCTACTTATATTAATTTTTTTTCAATGATTACAATTCAGATGACATGGTCAGATTAAATTATCCAATAGGAACCTGGGAATATCTTAGTGATCACAGCTCACATTTCTTAAATGTTTATTGATTTGTATACTTTTGTTTTCTGTCTTTTACCTATATGCAACCTGATGCAATCATGAAATGCATGAATAATAACAAGTGTGAACTCTGATCACATTTTATTTTATTCAATCTGACAGTGTCATCTGAATTGTAATCATTGAAAAAAAAATAATTATAAGTAGGTTAGCAGTTTAGAATAAAATCATTTTGTGCAAAGATGTCAAAGGAGTGGCTTTTGTTAATCTATGGGCGATTTCTAATTTTTTTGCTCTGGTTATGCTTATCGTGCGTCGAAAATATTCTTGACTGGTTGGAGATTATCATAAACATACTTGCATCAATAATGATTATTTGGAGGTAGGTGAATCTCATGTGATATTTCCCTAATCAATTCATTCACATAGAAACGACTGATTCAATTACTCACTTGTTCCATGTAAAATGGTGTTATTACTTTTTTGAAATAAATAGTTTGTTTGTATACTTGAGTGTTTTGAAGTCGTCTCATCCAATCCAGAAAGTTAACGTTTTCGTGTCTCTGTTTTTCATGCGTGCGTTAGTAATTGAGGTAGATTGGGATATGCCGCTCGTCCGCGCGATTTAGTATTTGTAAATGCGTTATTGTGTCAGCTCGTATTCGTTCCCTGTGCTTTGTTGATTAGTAAATGTTTGTTTATTTCATTAAGAATGCTGTAGGTGTATAGTTTAGTAGAGCGAGAGTGAGATGAGGATCTAATCGAAAAGTGCATATTTCTTCCCTCAGTCCTATTGCTCTCTGAATAACTAACTATTTGAACTTAATTGTATCGGTTAAATGAAAGATCCTGTAGTGTGTCAGTGGAACAAAATAATTTAGTTTACCTAATACATCCTACCATGATTATTAGATGAAATACTTGTGTATTAGGTGACTGTAGTAGGCTGGAATCAGCTAGATTGAAGCAATCTAGACTAGTTTACCCTAATAGTAAGGTGTGAAATCTAGAGAATAATAGATCAGCTATATATAGCATGACATGAAATGGCATTCAAGCATAAAATAGGATGCGGCAAGATAACAGTTTTCAAGTCCAATAAGATAGGTTGGAGGGAAAGATTGAGATGTATTAATTATACATATATTTTTTTAAAATTCGATTTTACTACTTTACGTGGAACACAGGGCGCCTTCAAGCTACAGCTTTGAAGTTTCAGTAGCAGTGGTGCTAGTTTATTTTTACGAGATGCGGTTGCTAGCTAGCCTCATGCCCAACCTCCCCCCTTTACCAGTCTTTTTACTGGCTTAGCGATGTGAAGGAGTGCGTCGGTGGCTGGGGGAGGGATCGAACCCTGGACCACCTGAGTGGTAATGAATAGTAAAGCTTTATTCCGAACAATATGTGAACATATATTACAGAGAACTTCAGCGTATTCAGTGCTAATATATTTCCTCTTCATACAGAATTTACATATAAGGTAATAATCTGAAGTTTATCACTTGTCGTAGTGATGTTGCATATGAGGAGGAGGAGGAGGAATGAACCAGTTCTATGTGTTATTTCTCTTCAATTCCTTCGAAAATTGCGTAACTGATAGTGCGAAACTAATTCAATATGCACGTGAGTACATGTATTGGTCATCTGATATAATCGTACTATTAAAGCAGTAGGATTTCATACATTCTGTACTCTGGGTAAATTTCCAGGGAGAAAGGAAGACGAAATTTGCAGTATAAAATGATATCGTCATTCTATTTCACAGGTTCTCATCAGCTGCACGCCCCTATCTGAAATTACAATAGTTATATATGTGATAATAGCATACTTTAATGTTTAAGTGGTAGTAGAGAAGAAATGCTATAAAATTGACGCGTCCAAAATGTAAGCATTACAATTTTTGGCTTAAATTTTCAATAAAAATTTACGGAAAACAGAAAAGATTAACGAGCAGTGTCAGCTTGTAGATTCACATGGCAGCTCAAGAAACAAAAACGGTTAGGGCTGATAAGATTGAGATTTGCTCAGTGAGTTGAGATCACTGAAGTAGATGGCTAATTAATGTAATCAGAATTAAAATTCAGTTACCAAGGTAGTGAGAGATTAATCACACTCTTTTTCTTTATGCGTATGTCTGATTTGGATAGTTTGATTGTGATCGCTTCGGTGAATCGTGGTAAAATTACTCTCCTTTGTCTATTTAATATTTTGAAGGAATTAGAAATCTCTACGCGATGATCAGTATCAACAAAATATCTGGTAATTGCACTCTGAAAATATTTGCTTCCTTCCATGCACAAGCTTCTCGGAATGTGTACAGAAAACCAGATAGAAGCCCTTCTTTCCGTCCTTGCAATATACCTGCTCCCGCAAGTGCACGTGAATTCGTAAACGCAGTTGGAGGTGACATCATCAGGGTATTTATCTAGTTTTGAGTGGCTCATAGAGAAAGTAGTGCTGTATAATGTTATGAGTTTAGCTGCAGGGAAGCTTGCTTTCATTGCATTTCTCATTCTCTTGTCAACGATCTTTTGTGACACTGCATCTCCTTTGAATGGGAGACAGATGAACACTTTCTTCTTTTCTACAGTTGAGTGTTTTGCTTTCTTATCTTCTTCTCTGCTATACTTTTGTATAAATCCCTTTGGCTATCCATTTTCTCTTAGGCATTTCTCGACGAAACCTAATTCTTCTTCGACCTTGTTCGGTGAATATAGTTTCCTGGCTTTGCCGTACATACAAAGTCCTCATCAATCCACGTTTATAGCTTATGGGACAAAAGCTGTCTGTTATAATGAAGATATTGCCCATTCCAGGTTTCTTCTCTATAGATGGACTTTTCGATCGTACCACCGTTCGTCCTTTCTACATTTGGATCCAGGAAATTCAACTCATTATAATGTAAATATTCCATGATAAATTTGATGTTTGCATGAGTAGTCTCATTGAGGCGGTCATATGATGCGGAAGAGCTTAAGCAGCATTTTGATGAATGAAAATTCTGGTAGCCCAGTGACTGATTCAAGTAGGCCACTGCTTGAAGATTTGTCGAATCAAATTTGTTGAATGAAAAGACGTGCAGCAATCGAAATGACTGAACACATATCCCTCTGGACATCTGGATAATTCTACCATTCATTCGAAAAACAGGAAGGATGGATGAGTACTATAAAAATCAGGTTTCGAAGTTGTGCAATTTCAATTGATGATACAATTATGAACAATAAGGAAATTGTGCTTGAATCTGATGCAGCGAATCACTGCCCTACTGAGACTATATCTTGCCCGTAAGGTTAAGGCTGAAACAGTACTTTACATTTAGTCGGAGCACAAGGACAATTTTTTCTAGTGGTTCTGCAATAAATAGACGAAGGTGGATATTATTTTAGCATCGTTTCAGCTACATCTGGGACGGATGAGAATGTAACAACCAATGTCACAAAGGTAAGACAAACCTTCATCACTCTGAAATCTGTTTGCAAAGCGTCTGCACTCAGTCAGCACCAAAGTGAAGTCAGTTGTTAGCTGTTTTATATGGGTCAGAGACATGCTATGTTATGAAAATCATCTGCAACAGGATACTGCAGACGTCTGTCAACAGCTGTCTTCACAGGCACCATAGTGAAGATCAGATGACCAGTGTGGAAGGATTAGCAACAAGAAACTCTGGAAACGACCCAATGAAGAACCTGTTGCTCAATACAATGGATTCAGAACACACTGAGGAAACCGTTGAGTGATATTGCGCGTCAGACAGGTCGTCGCTTGAGTGGAACCCCAGTGGGAAACGATGAATTGTGCGTGTCTTCGAGGCACACAACGCCTAAGGAACACATTGGTAAAAAGAGCATTCAGTGTAGCTGAAGTATGCTGTGTCTTCAAAACCATCCCGATTTTACATTCTGAAGGTAAAAAAGATAAACTGACTAATTTCGCTTCTTCTTCTTCTTTCTATGTGTATCTATCTTCACATTTTGACTGCTCTCGCTGTGGAGTGAGCCAGTCAGTTGCACAGACCCTACAATTATGTGTGCACTCATCGTTGGATTTCCGATGGATTTCCACCCTGCACAGAAGTTAAGTAGTAAGGGACAGACGAAATCCATTCATAGCTCTCTCTATACTGCCTCATCTCGTAGATACAGAACACAAGATTGATGTAAACAAGGCAGCTTTCAAAGTCATCTACCGTATATACCAACTAAGCTTAATTTTACCTCAAGACTTGGTCTGTTACAAACAAATATTGCTGAGGCTGACTGGCTGTTGGAATCTGCATTAAGAAGCCTAATGTGTATATCGAAAATAAGAAGTTGGTTGGTTCAGACACTTTCCTAACCGCCTCCTGGCTATCAATGAAGGTTTCAATGTTCCTTAATTTGTTGTTGTAGAGATTTCTTCAATTTTATTTGATATTGTATTATTATCATTACCTTAGCTGCTATCATTGTTATTATTTCCATTTTATATGCTGCATGTTTTTTTATTTTTATATTTTTATATTAACCCTATTGTAAATGTAGAAAAATTTTTTATGTGATTAATTGTATTTATAATTTTATGAAATTAGATGCAAGATTATGATGAATGCTGAAAATTCCATTCTGTATCACAATTACTGTTTTGGGATAGAGTAAATTATTATTATTATTAATATTCTATTTACTATTACTTTTATATGCTTATTATTAAAACTGATTAAAACGATTATATCAGATGACCAATACATGTACTCACGTGCATATTGAATTAGTTTCGCACTATCAGTTACGCAATTTTCGAAGGAATTGAAGAGAAATAACACATAGAACTGGTTCATTCCTCCTCCTCCTCCTCATATGCAACATCACTACGACAAGTGATAAACTTCAGATTATTACCTTATATGTAAATTCTGTATGAAGAGGAAATATATTAGCACTGAATACGCTGAAGTTCTCTGTAATATATGTTCACATATTGTTCGGAATAAAGCTTTACTATTCATTACCACTCAGGTGGTCCAGGGTTCGATCCCTCCCCCAGCCACCGACGCACTCCTTCACATCGCTAAGCCAGTAAAAAGACTGGTAAAGGGGGGAGGTTGGGCATGAGGCTAGCTAGCAACCGCATCTCGTAAAAATAAACTAGCACCACTGCTACTGAAACTTCAAAGCTGTAGCTTGAAGGCGCCCTGTGTTCCACGTAAAGTAGTAAAATCGAATTTTAAAAAAATATATGTATAATTAATACATCTCAATCTTTCCCTCCAACCTATCTTATTGGACTTGAAAACTGTTATCTTGCCGCATCCTATTTTATGCTTGAATGCCATTTCATGTCATGCTATATATAGCTGATCTATTATTCTCTAGATTTCACACCTTACTATTAGGGTAAACTAGTCTAGATTGCTTCAATCTAGCTGATTCCAGCCTACTACAGTCACCTAATACACAAGTATTTCATCTAATAATCATGGTAGGATGTATTAGGTAAACTAAATTATTTTGTTCCACTGACACACTACAGGATCTTTCATTTAACCGATACAATTAAGTTCAAATAGTTAGTTATTCAGAGAGCAATAGGACTGAGGGAAGAAATATGCACTTTTCGATTAGATCCTCATCTCACTCTCGCTCTACTAAACTATACACCTACAGCATTCTTAATGAAATAAACAAACATTTACTAATCAACAAAGCACAGGGAACGAATACGAGCTGACACAATAACGCATTTACAAATACTAAATCGCGCGGACGAGCGGCATATCCCAATCTACCTCAATTACTAACGCACGCATGAAAAACAGAGACACGAAAACGTTAACTTTGTGGATTGGATGAGACGACTTCAAAACACTCAAGTATGCAACCAAGGTATTTATTCCAAAAAAGTAATAACACCATTTTACATGGAACAAGTGAGTAAGCGTTGTTCCCGACTAATTGAATCAGTCTTTTCTATGTGAATGAATTGATTAGGGAAATATCACATGAGATTCACCTACCTCCAAATAGTCATTATTGATGCAAGTATGTTTATGATAATCTCCAACCAGTCAAGAATATTTTCGACGCACGATAAGCATAACCAGAGCAAAAAAATTAGAAATCGCCCATAGATTAACAAAAGCCACTCCTTTGACATCTTTGCACAAAATGATTTTATTCTAAACTGCTAACCTACTTATAATTATTTTTTTTTCAATGATTACAATTCAGATGACACTGTCAGATTGAATAAAATAAAATGTGATCAGAGTTCACACTTGTTATTATTCATGCATTTCATGATTGCATCAGGTTGCATATAGGTAAAAGACAGAAAACAAAAGTATACAAATCAATAAACATTTAACAAATGTGAGCTGTGATCACTAAGATATTCCCAGGTTCCTATTGGATAATTTAATCTGACCATGTCATCTGAATTGTAATCATTGAAAAAAAATAATTATAAGTAGGTTAGCAGTTTAGAATAAAATCATTTTGTCAAAAGTCGACGATGAGGCAGCTGTTGTTAATCTTCCTGATTTGCTTGTGGTGTATATTAATCATGTGTAAGATGTACATTTTACGTCAATTTCTTACAATGGAGGACTGGATTCCGGACGAAATTCGGGAGATGATGGAGAATCTAATCAATGCATACAATCAGACATGACTTACTCAATTCAGTTGGATCCATTCTACCACGTGGAAATTACTTGGGAAGAATGCTTACTTAATTGTTCCATGTAAAATGGTGTTATTACTTTTCCTTGGAATAAATACCTTGGTTGCATACTTGAGTGTTTTAAAGTCGTCTCATCCAATCCACAAAGTTAACGTTTTCGTGTCTCTGTTTTTCATGCGTGCGTTAGTAATTGAGGTAGATTGGGATATGCCGCTCGTCCGCGCGATTTAGTATTTGTAAATGCGTTATTGTGTCAGCTCGTATTCGTTCCCTGTGCTTTGTTGATTAGTAAATGTTTGTTTATTTCATTAAGAATGCTGTAGGTGTATAGTTTAGTAGAGCGAGAGTGAGATGAGGATCTAATCGAAAAGTGCATATTTCTTCCCTCAGTCCTATTGCTCTCTGAATAACTAACTATTTGAACTTAATTGTATCGGTTAAATGAAAGATCCTGTAGTGTGTCAGTGGAACAAAATAATTTAGTTTACCTAATACATCCTACCATGATTATTAGATGAAATACTTGTGTATTAGGTGACTGTAGTAGGCTGGAATCAGCTAGATTGAAGCAATCTAGACTAGTTTACCCTAATAGTAAGGTGTGAAATCTAGAGAATAATAGATCAGCTATATATAGCATGACATGAAATGGCATTCAAGCATAAAATAGGATGCGGCAAGATAACAGTTTTCAAGTCCAATAAGATAGGTTGGAGGGAAAGATTGAGATGTATTAATTATACATATATTTTTTTAAAATTCGATTTTACTACTTTACGTGGAACACAGGGCGCCTTCAAGCTACAGCTTTGAAGTTTCGGTAGCAGTGGTGCTAGTTTATTTTCACGGGATGCGGTTGCTAGCTAGCCTCATGCCCAACCTCCCCCCTTTACCAGTCTTTTTACTGGCTTAGCGATGTGAAGGAGTGCGTCGGTGGCTGGGGGAGGGATCGAACCCTGGACCACCTGAGTGGTAATGAATAGTAAAGCTTTATTCCGAACAATATGTGAACATATATTACAGAGAACTTCAGCGTATTCAGTGCTAATATATTTCCTCTTCATACAGAATTTACATATAAGGTAATAATCTGAAGTTTATCACTTGTCGTAGTGATGTTGCATATGAGGAGGAGGAGGAGGAGGAATGAACCAGTTCTATGTGTTATTTCTCTTCAATTCCTTCGAAAATTGCGTAACTGATAGTGCGAAACTAATTCAATATGCACGTGAGTACATGTATTGGTCATCTGATATAATCGTACTATTAAAGCAGTAGGATTTCATACATTCTGTACTCTGGGTAAATTTCCAGGGAGAAAGGAAGACGAAATTTGCAGTATAAAATGATATCGTCATTCTATTTCACAGGTTCTCATCAGCTGCACGCCCCTATCTGAAATTACAATAGTTATATATGTGATAATAGCATACTTTAATGTTTAAGTGGTAGTAGAGAAGAAATGCTATAAAATTGACGCGTCCAAAATGTAAGCATTACAATTTTTGGCTTAAATTTTCAATAAAAATTTACGGAAAACAGAAAAGATTAACGAGCAGTGTCAGCTTGTAGATTCACATGGCAGCTCAAGAAACAAAAACGGTTAGGGCTGATAAGATTGAGATTTGCTCAGTGAGTTGAGATCACTGAAGTAGATGGCTAATTAATGTAATCAGAATTAAAATTCAGTTACCAAGGTAGTGAGAGATTAATCACACTCTTTTTCTTTATGCGTATGTCTGATTTGGATAGTTTGATTGTGATCGCTTCGGTGAATCGTGGTAAAATTACTCTCCTTTGTCTATTTAATATTTTGAAGGAATTAGAAATCTCTACGCGATGATCAGTATCAACAAAATATCTGGTAATTGCACTCTGAAAATATTTGCTTCCTTCCATGCACAAGCTTCTCGGAATGTGTACAGAAAACCAGATAGAAGCCCTTCTTTCCGTCCTTGCAATATACCTGCTCCCGCAAGTGCACGTGAATTCGTAAACGCAGTTGGAGGTGACATCATCAGGGTATTTATCTAGTTTTGAGTGGCTCATAGAGAAAGTAGTGCTGTATAATGTTATGAGTTTAGCTGCAGGGAAGCTTGCTTTCATTGCATTTCTCATTCTCTTGTCAACGATCTTTTGTGACACTGCATCTCCTTTGAATGGGAGACAGATGAACACTTTCTTCTTTTCTACAGTTGAGTGTTTTGCTTTCTTATCTTTTTCTCTGCTATACTTTTGTATAAATCCCTTTGGCTATCCATTTTCTCTTAGGCATTTCTCGACGAAACCTAATTCTTCTTCGACCTTGTTCGGTGAATATAGTTTCCTGGCTTTGCCGTACATACAAAGTCCTCATCAATCCACGTTTATAGCTTATGGGACAAAAGCTGTCTGTTATAATGAAGATATTGCCCATTCCAGGTTTCTTCTCTATAGATGGACTTTTCGATCGTACCACCGTTTGTCCTTTCTACATTTGGATCCAGGAAATTCAACTCATTATAATGTAAATATTCCATGATAAATTTGATGTTTGCATGAGTAGTCTCATTGAGGCGGTCATATGATGCGGAAGAGCTTAAGCAGCATTTTGATGAATGAAAATTCTGGTAGCCCAGTGACTGATTCAAGTAGGCCACTGCTTGAAGATTTGTCGAATCAAATTTGTTGAATGAAAAGACGTGCAGCAATCGAAATGACTGAACACATATCCCTCTGGACATCTGGATAATTCTACCATTCATTCGAAAAACAGGAAGGATGGATGAGTACTATAAAAATCAGGTTTCGAAGTTGTGCAATTTCAATTGATGATACAATTATGAACAATAAGGAAATTGTGCTTGAATCTGATGCAGCGAATCACTGCCCTACTGAGACTATATCTTGCCCGTAAGGTTAAGGCTGAAACAGTACTTTACATTTAGTCGGAGCACAAGGACAATTTTTTCTAGTGGTTCTGCAATAAATAGACGAAGGTGGATATTATTTTAGCATCGTTTCAGCTACATCTGGGACGGATGAGAATGTAACAACCAATGTCACAAAGGTAAGACAAACCTTCATCACTCTGAAATCTGTTTGCAAAGCGTCTGCACTCAGTCAGCACCAAAGTGAAGTCAGTTGTTAGCTGTTTTATATGGGTCAGAGACATGCTATGTTATGAAAATCATCTGCAACAGGATACTGCAGACGTCTGTCAACAGCTGTCTTCACAGGCACCATAGTGAAGATCAGATGACCAGTGTGGAAGGATTAGCAACAAGAAACTCTGGAAACGACCCAATGAAGAACCTGTTGCTCAATACAATGGATTCAGAACACACTGAGGAAACCGTTGAGTGATATTGCGCGTCAGACAGGTCGTCGCTTGAGTGGAACCCCAGTGGGAAACGATGAATTGTGCGTGTCTTCGAGGCACACAACGCCTAAGGAACACATTGGTAAAAAGAGCATTCAGTGTAGCTGAAGTATGCTGTGTCTTCAAAACCATCCCGATTTTACATTCTGAAGGTAAAAAAGATAAACTGACTAATTTCGCTTCTTCTTCTTCTTTCTATGTGTATCTATCTTCACATTTTGACTGCTCTCGCTGTGGAGTGAGCCAGTCAGTTGCACAGACCCTACAATTATGTGTGCACTCATCGTTGGATTTCCGATGGATTTCCACCCTGTACAGAGGTTAAGTAGTAAGGGACAAACGAAATCCATTCATAGCTCTCTCTATACTGCCTCATCTCGTAGATACAGAACACAAGATTGATGTAAACAAAGCAGCTTTCAAAGTCATCTACCGTATATACCAACTAAGCTTAATTTTACCTCAAGACTTGGTCTGTTACAAACAAATATTGCTGAGGCTGACTGGCTGTTGGAATCTGCATTAAGAAGCCTAATGTGTATATCGAAAATAAGAAGTTGGTTGGTTCAGACACTTTCCTTACCGCCCCCTGGCTATCAATGAAGGTTTCAATGTTCCTTAATTTGTTGTTGTAGAGATTTCTTCAATTTTATTTGATATTGTATTATTATCATTACCTTAGCTGCTATCATTGTTATTATTTCCATTTTATATGCTGCATGTTTTTTTATTTTTATATTTTTATATTAACCCTATTGTAAATGTAGAAAAATTTTTTATGTGATTAATTGTATTTATAATTTTATGAAATTAGATGCAAGATTATGATGAATGCTGAAAATTCCATTCTGTATCACAATTACTGTTTTGGTATAGAGTAAATTATTATTATTATTAATATTCTATTTACAATTACTTATATATGCTTATTATTAAAACTTAAGCGTCTTTCTTGAACTCTTTGTAATTTCAATTTTGTTTCAAATTTAGTTTTGTTCCAGCATATTTCCACTTTGGGGCTTTTCTTCAGCTGAAGTAAGAGCACACATTTTTCAAAATATTCTACTCAAAAGAAGTCTGGCACAAGGCTTACGTAGTTTAAGGAGACATTAACAGGCAGGCAGGCAGGCAGTCAGGTATGATCGCATCATCACACGAGAAGAAGAAGAAGAAGAAGAAAGTATTCAGTTATTCATCACACGTGTGAAACAATATTTGAGAAGTTTTAGTGAGTTGGCTTTGAATAAGATTGGTTAAATATGTCAATTAAGAATATTAAAAGACTTATTAGAGAACCAAGAATATTCCTTTCGAAAGATTCCCTTTCAACATGCCCTACAGTTATGTGCATCCATAATAATTAACGAATTGGGATGAGTTAAGAAGACGGTTGTAGAGATGAAAATCTGAAACACACAGATATAGTCAATTGTGTACTTAGAATTAGGAGGAAGTTTGTGTATGTGGTTTGAATTTAGAAACAACATCTTTTTTGTTAGATTTTATCAATGTCTTTGGTGAAGGAAACCTTTGGAATACTTATATTTTTATAGCCTCTCTCTCTCTCAATATATATATATGTCTTTATTATCACTATCTTTCTATGCGATTTCACTTTTATTGAATTAATAAAAATATTTTCCCAGTGAACACTCCTTCACAATCCCGTCTGTAACCTTCTACGACGGAGAGGGAGACACATGAGAAGAAAGGCTACGCGGTTATGGATTTTCGTTCCCCAACTTTATGATCCCGACGATCCCAATATTTTATTCAAGATTGTGTAGTCCTTATTTGGTAGAAGTGGTATCAAGTCACAGATTTCTAAGCGTGCGTCAATGTTAGCAACGTTGGCGACGGGAGCCATTGTAGAGGTCAAACATTTGATCAGCAACCTCCCGGAAGACTATCCGATAAGCTGTACGTGGCAGTAATGCAGAGAATGAATATCTCCGATGAGCACCGATTTCAGCAATTACTATGCGGACGTGATTTAGGTACCAGGAGGCCATTTCAACTCCTCTTCCCCCTGACGCCTGTCTGTAAGCTAGGAGTCAACGTAGTCCAGTCAGTCCTGTAGCATCATCTTACATTTGACAGAAGGAGCGATTAGCGTGCCAAATATTCTAGGATTATTTCCCAAGATGTTCAGACGACTCGACCCTATTAAGTCAGCGACTTCCCCTGGAAGGACCATATCGTCTGCATATTCTAAGTCAACGACATTATTCCCTGATGGTAACAAGTCAATCCCTGATTCGCTCAAGTCAGTTAGGGTTGAGTCCATTAGTTCATTTTTGATAAAAATTAAACAGAAACGGGGACAGTGGACATCCCTGACGAACACCACTGGTTGTCATCACAGTTGTTGGATGACAACTCTACATAAGCTCTCTCCTGGCTGACTGCATGAGTTCCAGTAGATGTGCTTTGATTGGTGCGATGTATTTTCCCGGCATTCCCTTCACAGCCAAACATCACCATAGTACCTCTGGGTGTAAAGAGCCGAATTCCGCCTTCAGCTAAAGAAATCTGCTAGTTGCTGGACGCCGGTAAGTATGCCTAAGTTCCAGTATCTGTCGAAGAGTGAAGATAAGATAAATTCAGTCTCTTCCTGGTCCAAAGCCTGTCTGGTTCTCTCGTCTTTGTATTTACCGAGCATCAATTAGTCTACGAATGGTTATTGAGCCTACAACTTTAGATATCATATTTGTCAAGCTAATCCCCCCTGTGATTATCACGGAAAGACTTGTCTCCCTTCTTGTATATTGGGATAAGCAATAACTTACACCAGACTGACGGGACTACCTGTGATTCCTAGACGCTGTCTAATACCTTAGTTGACGGAGACAGTAAACTGTCTCCACCATCCTTAAACACCTCTGGAGTCATTCCATTCGGTTCTCCTGCTTTGCCTTGTTTCAGATGAGTGACGGCTTTCGTAACCTCAATTAAGGATGGAGGACCTGTGTTTATGTCCCATTCAGGTAGGTGTTGGGTGCTGGATAAGTTGAGCATGGCTGTAGGCCATTTGAATCGCTCCTCAAAGTGTTCTTTCCAACGTCCCTGAGAGCTTATTATAGTGTTATTTTTCTCGAAGAGTGTTTCACTTATCATTTGCAAAAATGTAAAGACTAGAACCAACCGTTTCCAACTTCGAAGTGCAACACAGTAAGTAGGTGATGATGTCATTCAAGACAACAAAGGCCTTTCATTCACAAGGCAGAGGTGCATTCACTTACATCTAATCACAAAACAGAGTCGGTGGGACAGGATGACAGTATTAAAACGTGATATAGTTAGTTAGGTGAACGGAGCGAGCAAGCGAGCGAGCGAGCGCGAGAGAGAGGTTAATCACTGAAGCTTTGTTTATCGATTCAACACCGAACACCTGCAGCGATCGGAATGATACGACGCAACACCAGCGCCTATACCGGAGATATGGAAACTGACAAGAAACAACACGCGGGGGAAGTTGTAAAGAGAGAGAGACAGAATAGAGGGAGACAATATACGCATAAGACAAATGGTGAAACCGTGAGCGACTACAATTGATTGATGTGATTATGAGAGTGGCAATAATTTATACTGGACAGATTGTCTGTCTGTATGTCATCCAGTTGTTAATGCTTCATCGTCGTCATCATCATCACTGTGTGTGTGATATTGAAAATAACCTTATCTAAGATGGTTTTGTAGGGATATTGTTTGATTGGACGGAGGATGTCAGCTCATGGTGAAATCCTCCATCCTCATCTAATATGGAATTATTTGTAAGAAACAGTCCTTAATCTATCGTCCTATCAAACTTTTTAAAAAACCCACCACCACGATTCAAACAAATAAATAAAATTATTCGTTTCCAACTTAGGTTTGGTGGAGATTTCGATGTTGACTAAACAATGACGAAAACTTTAACGATACGGAAATTATTTATGGTGCATAAAAATAGTAGTAATAATAATAATAATAACTTACATCCTGGCGGAACTTGTAGAGGATGTCCTGAAGCATGACAATATCCAACAGGGAATAAATCAAGAGAGCCCACCTCTACGCGTATATTGTATTTATCAGACCAACCGTCATATCCAAGGGTAAGAAATCCTGGTGGCGTGTTGTCTACAACATTGGCAACACGAATTAGTGATGGACACCGTTTGTCCACAGCTTCTAGACGTTGGTTAACCTGGAAGTGTTGAGATGATTTGGCAAATTTTGTAGCCTATAATACATTTTTTTTTTAAAGTAAAAAAGTGGATAAGGAATGTGTGACAAAATCGTCAGAAACAGATAGTCCTCTTGATTTTGTACTATAAATTTTTAAAAAATGATAACGATGATGGTGTTGATACTGATGATAACAACCCTGAATTCCAGTTGTAACTATCCTTAGAGGAGTTATGACAGATAATTCACCTTCAGTTATACTTCATTATAGTCAACATTTCGCTTTCTAATTATTATTAAAAAAAATCTACTAATATTTCCCAGTGAATGATGAAAAACATGACGATATTGCCGTTTTTTACTGATGTTTCACTGTTAATCGCTGCTGCTAATAGCTTCATCAAAGGAGTATTATTAAACCAGAAGAATGTACACAATCTCAGACAAGCACACTCTTTGATTTTAACGGATGAGAAGGAAAAATAAGACGAAGAGGATATAAGAATAGAACTCGTGCACTGTGGTGGTGGTAGTACAGTATAATTCCATTGCGGGTAAAATTTATTTTGATAAAGTCTTACAGTGTTTTTTATACAGTGGTATTTACTGACAACAACGTTTCTAGCACAATTTATTGCTCATAATCATATCAAGGCACTACTCACACACAACTTTCTAACTTCGTTTATACAATTCCATTATTTTTCATTGCTTGATTTGATTGGTAGTAGTATTTTCCATATTTCCGGTATGAGTGATGATGAGTCATTCATATTGCACGTGTTGGGTGTAGACTTGATGAACCAGCAAGGATTCAGTAATCAACCTCTCTCTCTCCACCTACATAGATTACTTCTTGGCATATTAACCCTCTCCCTCCATGCTACTGTGTGGTTGTGTGTTAATGCATGCAGTGCAATATGGCGCTGAGTTATTTTCTCTAAATTACTTATCTTTGTGGGGTCAACCATTCTTACCTTGGCTAAATTCTTATGTTCCGACAATCTGACTACCCCTGACCTACTAGTCTGACCTATGTAGTTGACCTAACTCACAGTGATTGCAAGGTATTTTGTAAATTGTATTATTTTGTCTAATTGGGTCAACCGACAGGGTCCTTTAACCTACAGAGATTGTTCCCGAGTGAGTTTGCAAGTTTAAATACAACCACCCCAATTCCTGTTTCATTAAGAATCCCACATAGCGTCTCAGATGTCCCCTCCTTGCATCGCATAACAGTAGATGCCTTATATTCTCTCTTATTTATGTTACTTATCATTATTAGTTTCACCATTATTTTTATTTTACTTGTGACCTCTTTTGATGTTGCTAATCAATTTTCTGGGATAGTTATTTGACACCAACACTTCTTCTATCTGTTTTATTTCACCATTTGAGTTTTTTATGTAGTAATTAGTGCTACTGCTCGGTTTGTTAGACACTTGACTAAGCCTGCCTTCACAGAAAGATAACGGATGAGATGAATTAAAATTTAAGTGTCTATTAGCACACGCTGGTATTTTATAAATGCTAGTATGCAGTCGTGTATGTGTGAGTAATTTGCTTGATAATGATTATGAGCCATAAATTGTGCTGGAAGCGTTGTGATAAGTAAATATCACTGTATAACAAACACTGTGAGACTTTATCATAATAAATTTTATCCACAATGGAAGAAGAAGCAGAAGAAATGTCAAACATTACTGAAACTCTCAAGAAGATAACTAACTACCCAAAGAACTTCACTTAACAAAATCAACACCAACGACATTAAATATGGTCGAAAACATGTATTCCGAAGGTATGCACCTCAGGTGTTGTCATTCTGTATACATCAGTAACGTCAGACGATATTTATCAGAAGAGTACTTTCTAATCAAAAACACAACATCGGACGTTTATCCGACTTTTTAGTACTGTTGTAGATTGGCGCTCGAAGTCATCCCAGAAATTAGTGCATGTTATTTTGTCAATTGTTAAATCATGTGTACCATTACCACCTAAAGTAACAAGGAACAATAGATACGACAGTCAAATCACCTTCAACAAGCCAATCATGTGCTTCGAGGCCAAAAGCGACATTTATAGTATGAAATAGTGTGTTTATTGAATATAATAAGTAGGACAAAAATTAACTATATACGCTGTATGTCTCTAATATGCTGCAAAAAGAGGTCTCACTTCCCCCATAAGAGTGTTGATAATAAGTAAACCACAACATGCATGAGTGCCAGTTATGGAATCCACTAATTCTGATGAATGATTGACTTTATCATAATTATAACCTAATGATGATGGTCACATTTCTCCGCATTTCAAATGATGAACACTACTCATAATCACTGTAGCAAGTTTCACCTTAACCTTAACCCTGCCTTAATCTTACTCTGACGCTAACTCCAAATCAGGGTGGAACTTGCAACAAACGTAAAGTGAATCATTTGTAGGAATGAGCGATCTGATTGGCCGGCTCAAGGTCATTTGACTATCGTAGCTAGTCGTTACTGCTACTCACCCATCCCACCCCTACTATTTCAAGCAAAAACCCGGCGATGTCGTGTCCATCAGCTATTCACATAAGAAGATAAGCATTAAATCCTGTGAGAAATACAGAAACAGAAAAAACAGAGTAAAAATGTTGGGTTTAAAAAAAGATTTAGTTTACATTACTTCATCGAATGCTTCTTTAGGTACAGGATTTGAATTTGTCTCTTTTAAGTAAAGCTTCCAATTAAACCCGTTACGACGATTACTCCAATCTGTATAGAGTTACATAGAAAAAAGAAACCAAAATACCACAAAATGAACAGAAATCACCAATGGAAAAGGTCAAGTTAAGCTTAAAGCGCCAGTACTGTACAGACGCAAAGACTTAATTCGAAAGTAAAGCAAAAAATTGAGGTCTATCAAGTCAGACATGTTCTGATGAATAGGAGGGAATTAAGTGACCCATTGACCGAAGATATGCGTCAGTTGTAAGAAAATTTTCTTCGGTAGCTGGATGCAACCTGATGCAATCATGAAATGTATGAAATAGCAGTCAGTGTGACGTAATCAAGGTAAATTTAAGCTGAATAACCGATTAATTATTTTGTGAGTAGAATTTAGCGAGGTAGTTGATGATTACACAATTGTGTCACATGTCACTTAAACGAAAGCGGAGATGACCCGTAAGAAAAGTATGAGTCATCCGAACTGTTGATTATGTAACTGGTGTCTGTTTTGTATAGGTTTAGTTGTGCCTTGTATACAAATCAATAAAGACTTGAATAAATGTGAACTCTGTTTACTAAGATATTTCCCAGTTCGCTATTGGATATTTTATTCAATCTGACCTTGTCATCTGAGTTGTAATAATTACAAATTGACTATAAGTAGGTTAACAGTTTAGAATAAAATCATTTTGTGACAAGATGCCAATGCAGTGGCTTTTCTTAATGTATCAGAAAATTCAACTTTTTTTCCTCTTGTTATGCTTTTCGATTATCAAAAAAACTTTGAGTTCACGAAGTTAATCATAAGAATGTTTAAATGGAGGTAGGTGAATCCTATGTGATATTTCCCTAATCAATTCATTCACATAGAAAAGACTGATTCAATTAGTCGGGAACAACGCTTACCTAATTGTTCCATGTAAAATGGTGTTATTACTTTTTTTGGAATAAATAGCTTGGTTGCATACTTGAGTGTTTTGAAGTCATCTCATCCAATTCACAAAGTTAACGTTTTCGTGTCTCTGTTTTTCATGCGTGCGTTAGTAATTGAGGTAGATTGGGATATGCCGCTTATCAGCACGATTTAGTATTTGTCAATGCGTTATTGTGTCAGCTGGTATTCGTTCCATGGGTTTAGGGTGAGGCAATATTTTGTACTTGATTAAAAGCCGTGTGATTTCACATTATGCGTGTCAAAATTATTTAGAATACACCCACTCACTCACTGTCGAGCACTCGAATTTCTCTTCCGAATTCAATCCTAAGCTCAACGTCTCTAAAGTCGACATTTTTTTATCAGTCTACGGAGTCCCAAGACACAAGTTATATCAGGTTGATCTAATTAGAATTATTTACTCGCACTTCACTTCATGTTGTCTTCGGTCATGAATTGGTGGGTGTTGAACTCCAGTCAAATACGTAAGAAGATTGACTCATTGAACACAGATGTAGTCAACTGAGGACTTCGAATTATGAGGAAGTGTGTGTGTGGGTGCGTGGTGTGGATTTCAATGTTCGCCACCACATATAGTGTATTAGGAATTCGAGATGGAATTTGTGATAAAGTCTTGAGTGATTTTCGTCCATATCCCAACACAGGTTTATGAGTTCGTTGCAGTTATATCACATAGTGAAAATCACATGTTAGTATAAATTGAGGCTTGCTATCCATAACGAGAATGTTTACTGTTGTTGTGTCTGTTCAAGAGCTGACCTGTTCACTGATGTGGACCTGTTGAAGACATAAGTGTGACTGGAAATGTGTATTATTTTCGATGGAGTGGTTCGAGGAAGTTCCGGCGATTAGCTCTACCGTGTAGGCTATTCGAGTGGGCACATTTCATTACGCTGACTGATAGTAGCTTAGTAGAGTGAAATTAAGCACCTTCCGTGTTGACTGTAGTGGCTTTTCAGCTAAAAGTGAGTGAGATAAGCTGTCGAGGTATCCATTCAGTCTCTGGAATTAAAACATACTCAGTGTGCAAGTAACTGGCAATCCACTGGTCTCTCGCAATGACAAAGAAAGTCAGTCGGGTTGTGAATGGATTGTGGTCTGGTGAAACGAAGAGTGTTTAGTGATCTCATTGGCAAGGCAATTAAGAGGGGAGGCAGGATTTATAACCGAATGCATTAAACAGCTTCACTAAAAGTTAACCCAACAAACTCCCAATTGATGTTTTCCAGTTGACGGAGTTAGCCTAATTCATTTCTGAAGAGACTTGACTACAACACGTACAGGTCGATAACTGATTCAGTGTTTATCACTCTGGCGGTAGACCACGTGATTCCTGTGAGATTAGAGACGGGTATTTCTCACTTATATATTCTGAATACCCGATTTCATACAGATTTACATCACTCACAATCGAATAATCAGTGAAGTGTCACTTTTCAACCAATCCATTATCAAGCTGTATGCTCCCACGTGAACAATGGAGCCACGTTTAACTCAAAGCACCTGGAACTACCAACAGTGTGTGGTTGCATCGATTACTTTGAATGGACCTGTGAGATTCCCCATCACATCAGCTCACGCTTCCATCCTGCTTAATTCGAGTCAAATAACGCCTGTTCTAGCAGAGTTACGTCTGAAATTTGGTGAAGACCAAGTTTTCCAGTATTACTTAGATGGCCGGGGTTGATTAGAACAGAACGCACTTGTTCATGTCGAGGAATCGTCAGTATAGTACAAAAAGCTTTAGTAGATCAATTGGTGGACATGTCCATCGTTGTGGAATTTCTGTGAACCGAGTTAGAGGAAGGGAAGCCGATGATTCTGCAAATTATTTCGTAGGAACATCTTTCTCCTTGATCCCATCTGTCGTTAACCCAGATTTTACATATTTGTGATTACTGCGTTTTAGAACAGGCTGTGAGAGGTGCAGCTGCTGAAATACAAAGTAGTCTCGTATGAACAGTTCAGTGGTACTGACACGGTAGAAGACGAGAGACTTGGTAAAAGGGTGTTTATCTGCAATTCAGTATCTCTATATAGCCAAATTATGTACACCTTATCTTCAATGCACCATTTGCACAGATCTCCCGTGTTGTACCTGCTACTTCTGCCCATCCATCATATTGTGTTTCTTTGTTTTCATCTCACGTCTCACATGTATCTCCGCTACACTGTATCATTTGCTTTCACTGACATCAAATCAATCTGCCTGCTATTTGATGTTTTTATGCCAGCCGATGAACTTCGCTTTACATCCTACTACTGGTAAATCTAATCAGTAGCACACGCCACACCAGCACTGCACAGATATTGCATCTTGGAAAATCGACAAACTTACTTCTCTATTCGGAGGAGATGTTATTATTGTACATTTAGATGAAACTGTCTTATCAAAGAGGAAATATAATCGTAGTCGTGAACAAGCCAGTAATGTTGTTTGGGGGATTGGATTATACGATGCCTCTCCATGGAAAGGATTCGTCCAGAGAATAACAGATAGAAAGTCAACTACTTTATCATACCGATTACCACTCGATTGGTGAAACGACGATCCACAATACACACAGATGAGTGGAAAGGATATAACTCGGTGTCATCCCTGGAACAGATTCATCATGGAGTGAGTAAACCACGCCGCTGATTTTGTGAATCCTATCACAAGGACCTACACCAGTTCAATTGAAGCATTTTGGAGAAGGTTGAAAAACAGGATTAGAGCGCCATTAAAAGATCTCAAAAGGATATTATTCATAGTCATTTGCATGAATGAGCGTAATACAGGATGTGTAGTGCTACATCTCTATTGATACTCCTATGGAAAGCTGGGAGTCACTTTTGTCACACATCAGAGAAGGGTATCCTGTGTAACACTTTTATGCCTTTTTCATCCATTTCTTCTCATGAATATATATGCGTTTTATACGTGAGAAAAGGCTATTTCATGTGAGTGGCATTTTCAAGATGATTTTCCAGTTGATAGTTACTGCTGCTTAAAGTATCACTTTGCGAAGGATACACACTGGTTAGTGCAAGCCATGGAAGTGTGAAAATATCCTGACTGTGTGACTGACTGACTGACTGACTAAGTGGTTTCGGCATAGAAGTTTGCACAGATGTGCAGCAGCAGTTCAAGTGGTCACACTCCCCCGCCCCCTCTCCTGCGCCATACAGAACAAAATTCAAGAGAAGAGAGTACAGATAGATTGAAAGGGGAGAGAGATAATAAATAGAAGTGTGAATGAGGCAAAAAGAATAATAATATCGAAGATAAACAGTGGAGGTTTATTAGACATAACCAAACAGTCAGTCAGTCACTTACGCGCCCTAATAACTGCAGTACTGACTGGATGACGTAGGTTCGAATCTTGGAAGGGATATGAGTTGTTCCTTCAATGTGGTTGCAGAAACTCCTTGCTGGCTGATGGTGATTGCCGAGAAGCACTCAACCTAGGTGTAGACAGGGCTTCCTGCGGCCGATTGCCTCCAACCATGTAATATGACCAACAGATGTGTATACGGAAGACCTTTTAACATGGCAAACTAAGATTGGAAACACATTCCGTGAGATTGTGAGCAGTAACTGAGCGCATAAAAGCAGACAGAAAGAATGAAAACACCATTTATACATTCTAGACGGTGAGTGAAAATGAAATAGGGACTAGTTGAATTAGAACTTTCCACAGAAGTGTACCACTTCAACATGACACAGCTGTCAGTTGAGTACGGCTAGAATTATCATTTTTCTTAAGCTGAGATTTAATGAGATAATATTTTAACAAGGATACTGGGACTTCAGAGTCCGATGAATAAGCATTGTTTTATTTAGCATATCAAATTGCTAAAATCAACAATAACTGATTTATTTATAACAGTTAGACTATTTTTCTGGATTGCATCATGAAGTGACATCCGTTGGTTAGAGAACTAGTGGACGAAACAGCTGTAGGGCTCTCCCAGCTGGTTTTCCTGAAACCAATCAAATCCCTGGAAACCAACACTTGAATGTCAATCTCGTGGTCACTAGTGACCGGTCGTATTCAAGTAGGCAGTTACCTGGGTTCTAGTGAGAAGTCGTTGCCAGTGAGGTATAGCAGCTCAGGTGTGAAGGCAAGTGCTCAACCAAAAATGATATTGGCTAGTGGCAGTTGCGCTATACCGTGCGTGAGTTGGTGGAAGTTGGAATTCATATACTGGGTGGCTATGGAATTGGATCGGGTCTCAGTGGCTTAATGGTCTATGAGATCGGTCACTCGCCTTGTAACCAGAAGGTTCTGAGTTCAAACTACAAAGGAGTGGGTGAGTATTTCTGAAGCGGAGTTACAAACTAGCATAACAGAGACAAGTGTCTGGTAGTACTCCCAGCTGGTTTTCCAGTGGTTCTCTAACCAACCGATGTCAGTTCATGATGAAATCCTGCAACCAATCAAATAAAATCATTGCAAACCAACACTTGAACATTTGTCGTATCTCAAACAAGTTACTTTAACCTTTGACTTAGTTAGTGTAATATACTGAAATACATTTCTTTTAAAATTGAAGTGTTTGAAGCTACTAACTACATATATGAAATATACGACATAGAATATGCTAATGATGATACAGTCCTACTCCTAGGTGAACACGCTGACAAAATAGAACAGAGTCTTCTAAACACACCTTGAGCTTGAGCAGAAGTAATCTTTGAATGTTTGGCATGGGGGCGATTCTCTCCTGCTGTCAAATGTAACATGATGCTACATGACTGGACTACATCGACTACTCCTAACTTAAAGATAGGCAGGAAGGAGTGAAGTGGTTGTTGGCTGACTGTCTGGCTGGCTGAACGTGTTGACCACCGTTTCATTTATCTGAGAAGTTGTTTCATCAGTCAGCCCCAACGGGTTGATTTGATCGCTGACTAAATCTCATTACGCATACAGAAGGCTCGTTTGGCATTTTTGGCCAACTTACGCCGTCTCTGGCTTAGCAGACGTGATATCCGACTGGCCAGTTATCCATCAAAGGACGTGTGTGTACTGTGCAGTAGTAGCTCCATGCTCCTCTACGACTGTGAGATATGGCCATTCACACGGTGGAAGACATGAAAAACCTTGATAGCTGTCTATCATTACAGGTGTCTGCGTTCTATCTCCCGTGTTGTTAGGTGGCGGTGTAATACGGTGAGCAATATTGAGGTGAGGCATCGGTCGAGTGTTAAGTGAGGAAGGGGGAGGGCAAATCGATCGACGAAGTTGTGAAGCAGTTACATCGATTAAGATGGATGGTTAGGATATGTGTTACGCACTTACACCTAGCCCTCGCCTTCGTCTACCGACGGGTGATGTTAGCTGACTGACATAGGATGGATGAGGTTGGAAAAGAGCTAGAGGTGGTGGTGGTCAAACTTAAACATGTTTTCATCAGTCAATGGAATCCTCAGCAATTAGTCTGAGCCAGCCAGCCATCCACGTAGGCAGGTGTAGACTTCCTGACTGTATTGTCGTCGTCCTCGAGATAGTAGGGACCAATGAAGGCTGGAGAGAGTTGGTGATAGGGCTTGCTCAAAGTGATCGTTCTCGATGATAGCTGTCGCAGATGCATTCACTCTTTGTGATATATAGAATCTAATATAGCTCCACTGTTGTTCTTCCATATTACTGTTCTTTTTCCATTGCTTACAATTCTGTCTCTTGTCATTCTTTCTCTCTTTTGAATCTCTCTTTACTCTCTTCTGTTGGTTTGTGTGCTGTATGGCGGGAGAGTGGCAACTTGAACTTGTGCACATTTGTGCAAACTTCCACGTTGAATCTAGTCAGTCACCATATGCCTTAATGATGGCTTTTAGTAATTCTCAGAAGCAATGATATTTATTTCTGAATCGTTTATTCTCTAATAGGAAAGCTTTGAGTATTTTTTTTTTGATTTACAGCTTGTGCAACACTGGACATAAATCATCCTCGAAGTTCAAATCTTCTTGTGTTTTCCGTTGTTGATTCAAAGTATGTCTGCTATCTCGCTCAGTTACAGTCTGTAACACGATACAGTTCACCCCACATCCATCATAGTAGGCAGTCTCACCGTACTGTGGTCTTTAATTCATACGATTCAGCTGAACATTACATTGCGGATTCCTTGGTATATGGCATTAACATTTACGTGTGGAATGGGGCTGATAAAGCCTCTTGGCAGGCAATCTTTGGTAGTGTTGAAGCAGTTTTCACAATTTATTTCAGTTCCATCCAAGGCTTTTTTTAGAGTGGATGAATTTGAGGTGCAGTGTTGACTGTTATTCTAATGCTCTGTTCGACGACGACGACGATAATGATGACGATATGTTTCACGTGAATTCGTCTTATTCTCGGAGGAGTAATGTTTACTTTCTTTTATTCCCTTACGTTCTTTACATATTAGGTAAGTTTATTGTGAATATCACATAATATTACGGTGTTCAGTGATATTCAACTTCTACTGTATTCAATGTTTCGAAATAAACTATATAAACAAAAGAATAGGATGGCAATAGCATGGATCACCAACACCCCCAGTAATAGCAGCAGACACATTTGTGGACATTTTGGGAACATAAGGCTCTTAGAACGTTTAATACTGCTTCACCTAGGTTATAGTTGAAATATGTGGATGACTAATTCACTACTGTGTTGAAATCGCAACATATACCTCAATTTCTCGTACATATAAACTCGACAGCAGACGGAATCCAATTCTCTTGTGAGCTAGAGTACGAACACGGTGAGTTGGTCATGCTAGACTGCAACATGCAAGCGAAGGCAAGATGGTGAATGGTTAGATACTTGCTGGCGTTTATAGGAAACCAACACACACACGCATGCTCTAATAAATATTTAGACCTTAATTCATCCCATTCACAATCCGTCAAGTAAGATAGGTTTACAAGTGTTGGTTTGTAGGGATTTGATTGGTTACAGGATTTCATCATGAGCTGACATCAGTTAGAGAACCATTGGAAAACCTGGGAGTACTGGACAGCTGTTTCGTCCTAGTTTGGGACTCTTCAGCAGTACGCACCCACCGGGATTCGAACCCAGGACCTTCTGGTTACAAGGCGAGCTCGTATACCATTAAGCCACTGGGACCCGATCCAATGGTCCATGAATTCTAACTTCTGCCAATTCACGACATAGCGCGACCCCTAGCCAATGTCTTCGGCGAGTATTTGTCCTCACGCCCGACCTGCTGCACCCTACTGGTCACGACTTCTCACTAGAACCCCAGGTGACTACCCACCTGAATAGGGCAAGTCGCTAGTGAGCATCTCATTGATTTTCAAGTGTTGGTTTGTAGGGATTTGATTGGTGACAGGATTTCATCATGAGCTGACATCAGTTAGAGAACCATTGGAAAACCTGGGAGTACTGGACAGCTGTTTCGTCCTAGTTTGGGACTCTTCAGCAGTACGCACCCACCGGGATTCGAACCCAGGACCTTCTGGTTACAAGGCGAGCTCGTATACCATTAAGCCACTGGGACCCGATCCAATGGTCCATGAATTCTAACTTCTGCCAATCAGAATAGCCCCTGTCCTCACGCCCGACCTGCTGCACCCTACTGGTCACGACTTCTCACTAGAACCCCAGGTGACTACCCACCTGAATAGGGCAAGTCGCTAGTGAGCATCTCATTGATTTTCAAGTGTTGGTTTGTAGGGATTTGATTGGTTACAGGATTTCATCATGAGCTGACATCAGTTAGAGAACCATTGGAAAACCTGGGAGTACTGGACAGCTGTTTCGTCCTAGTTTGGGACTCTTCAGCAGTACGCACCCACCGGGATTCGAACCCAGGACCTTCTGGTTACAAGGCGAGCTCGTATACCATTAAGCCACTGGGACCCGATCCAATGGTCCATGAATTCTAACTTCTGCCAATTCACGACATAGCGCGACCCCTAGCCAATGTCTTCGGCGAGTATTTGTCCTCACGCCCGACCTGCTGCACCTACTGGTCACGACTTCTCACTAGACCCGTGACTCGTTATGATGATTTCAAGTGTTGGTTGTAGGGATTTGATTGGTTACAGGATTTCATCATGAGCTGACATCAGTTAGAGAACCATTGGAAAACCTGGAGTACTGGACAGCTGTTTCGTCCTAGTTTGGACTCTTCAGCATACGCACCACCGGCAACTTCTGGTAACGATCAGTAATTCTAACTTCTGCCAATTCACGACATAGCGCGCCCTAGCATCTACACCTGCTTGTATCACTAACAGTACTCCAATTGATTTTCAAGTGTTGGTTTGTAGGGATTTGATTGGTTACAGGATTTCATCATGAGCTGACATCAGTTAGAGAACCATTGGAAAACCTGGGAGTACTGGACAGCTGTTTCGTCCTAGTTTGGGACTCTTCAGCAGTACGCACCCACCGGGATTCGAACCCAGGACCTTCTGGTCACTAGCGACTTGCCCTATTCAGGTGGGTAGTCACCTGGGGTTCTAGTGAGAAGTCGTGACCAGTAGGGTGCAGCAGGTCGGGCGTGAGGACAAATACTCGCCGAAGACATTGGCTAGGGGTCGCGCTATGTCGTGAATTGCAGAGTTAGATTGACATTGGATCGTCCCAGTGGCTTAATGGTATACGAGCTCGCCTTGTAACCAGAAGGTCCTGGGTTCGAATCCCGGTGGGTGCGTACTGCTGAAGAGTCCCAAACTAGGACGAAACAGCTGTCCAGTACTCCCAGGTTTTCCAATGGTTCTCTAACTGATGTCAGCTCATGATGAATCCTGTAACAATAAATCCCTACAAACCAACACTTGAAAATCAATGAGATGCTCACTAGCGACTTGCCCTATTCAGGTGGGTAGTCACCTGGGGTTCTAGTGAGAAGTCGTGACCAGTAGGTGCAGCAGGTCGGCTAGGAAATACTCGCCGAAGACATTGGCTAGGGGTCGCGCTATGTCGTGATTGGCAGAAGTTAGAATTCATGACCATTATCGGTCCAGTGGCTTAATGGTATACGAGCTCGCCTGGTTCGAATCCCGGTGGGTGCGTACTGCTGAAGAGTCCCAAACTAGACGAAATTTCATGACTTGGATCGGTCCCAGTGGCTTAATGGTATACGAGCTCGCCTTGTAACCAGAAGGTCCTGGGTTCGAATCCCGGTGGGTGCGTACTGCTGAAGAGTCCAAACTAGGACGAACAGCTGTCCAGTACTTGATGTATCATGATGAAATCCTGTAACAATCACCAGCGAATCCCGGTGGGTGCGTACTGCTGAAGAGTCCCAAACTAGGACGAAACAGCTGTCCAGTACTCCCAGGTTTTCCAATGGTTCTCTAACTGATGTCAGCTCATGATGAAATCCTGTAAGATAGGTTTAATTAAAAGTCTATATAATCGGGTCAAGCACCTAACTAGTAGTCAGCCAGAAGATTTAAATAATGAAATCAAACAAATAAAGGAAATATTACTAGTGAATAACACACTCACTAACCATCAGAATTTATTCAAAAATATGTGAAGAACCATAGAAAAAGAAAGATTAATAATGGAGATGACGAAAATAATACAGAGTTCAAAGCCTCTGTAGTACTGTCGTATAAAGAAGGGATGTCAAAGGCCTTACGCAGGATTCTCAATGAGGCTAGAATTAGTCGGGGTGGCATTTAAACCAACCAAGTCACTCACAGATAAACTTTGTATGTCGGCTTAAGCACCGAACAAATCTAATTAAGAAAATGTATAATACAATTTACCAAATACCATGTAATGCTGGCTGACTGTGAGTGAGGTCAATTACTTAGATCAAACTAATAGATTATTAGAACATGAAAATTTAGCCAGACCTAGTCTGATTTACCCTACTAAGTAAGCTGAATATCCTAGATAAAAAACAGAGCCCAGCCACTCCACAGCATCCACTTGCATGTAATCATACACCCTATAGGGTGGGTAGAACAGGGTGAGAGTATTAAAACGTGATATAGTCGGTTAGGTGAAGGGAGCGAGAGAGAGAAAGGTTAATCACTGAAGCTTTGTTTATCGATTCAACACCGAACACCTGCAACAATCGGAATGATGCGACGCAACACCAGCGCCTATACCGGAGATATGGAAACTGACAAGAAACAACACGCGGGGAAGTTGTAAAGAGAGATAGAATAGACGGAGACAATATACGCATAAGACAAATGGTGAAACCGTGTGCGACTAAAATTGGTTGATGTGATTATGAATGGCAATAATTTATGCTGGACAACTTTTCTGTTTGCCATCCAGTTGTTAATACTGCATCATCATCACTGTGTGATATTTAAAAATAAACCTATCTAATATGGAATTACATTCTACCACAGTGCTCAAGTTCTACACTTACTTTGCTGTTTTAGTGGAACATCCAGGGCTACAAGCTACAGCTTTTCGAAGTTTCAGTAGTAGTGGTGTTTATTTTTGGAATGGAGTAGGGTTGTTGATAACCTCATGTCCAACCTTCCATCTTTACAGGTCTTATTACCGGCTTAGCAAGGTTTAGGAGTGCGTCGGTAGCCGGGGATCAAATCCCGAACCACAGACGTGGTCACCGATCATTCTACCGCTGTATCAGCGACGCATTTGCAGTAATATGTACTACATCATATATATTATATATATATATATATATATACAATAACGATTAGACTAAAAGCAGTTAGCGGCATAGTGTAAGATTTTTTTACACTACGATGGGGTTCTGTGGGTAAAGTCGTACTGCTGGGGAATAGGGATGTTACAGCAGTAATGTGTTTCCCTTAGATGATCAGAATGCCAGCCACCTATGCTCTCTTTCCACTCTGGAGGGACGGGGTAAGAAAGGTCAACCCCGAAAATGGTACATCCCAACGGTGATCCGTAACCGGTGGTAAATTTACTAATAAGCAACCAAACCAAAAAGCCAGGTTAGACAGGCCGTGGGTGACTGGCCTCAAGCAGTTGTCCCCTGGGCTCTGTGGTCACGCAACACTAACCCTCTTTCTGTTTCGGTTATCCCAATAAAAAAACCAACTTTCACGGTTGTGTGGGCAACCGGGAAGTAACAACCACCCACACGTTTCCAAAAGAAAACGAAACTCTCCTGAACAACATACTCCTTTATCCACGTCACTCTCATCATCTTATTTTCCCACTATCCTTTTTCCCAGATAGATCAACACACACAACACACTTTGAAAAGTACTTACCACTGGGTATCGATAAAACTTGGTCATGATTTTCACAGTAACCAACAGGATGTAAAAGTTCAGAGGATACATGAGCCCATTGATCGAAACCTGAATCCCAACCATCGAAATGTATAAGGACATAATCTCCGATACAATCTTTGATTGTAGCTACACAAGCCAAGGCAGGATTTCGTTTATCTATGGCCTCCAATTTCAATCCAACGGCAAACATATGAGACGGTGATGCATCAATAGGCTACAAAAATTTGAGAACAAAATTAATAAATAAGCATGTATACATATGAAAAAGGAAAGAATAAAAACTTCAGAGAGGAGATTTAAATTCAATACTTTCAGCTAGAATACTTACTATCCAGTCAATACGGTATTTTTTCCAAGTGTTGATTCTAGGGGATTTGATTGGTTACAGGGTCTCATCATGAGCTGACATCGGTTGGTTAGCGAACCATTGGAAAACCAGCTGGCCATACTGCCAGCAAGTTGTCTGTGTTGTCCTAGTTTGGGACTCTTCAGAAGTACTCACCCACCCCACTGGAGTCTAAACCCAAGACCTGCTGGTTACAAGACGACCGAGCTCGTAGACTATGAAACCATTGGGACCTAATCCAATCCAATGACCAGCCAGTCCATGAATTCCAACTTCTGCCAATTCACTCACGATATAGCGCGACTGGCACTGGCCACTGTCATCGGTTGTGAGGCATTCCTCTCAAACTCGATCTTCTGTATCCCACCGATCGGGTCCTTGTGGCTGAATGGTCTACGGGCTCGGTCTGTAACCGGAAGGTTCTGGGTTTGAACTCCAATGGATGCGCACTTCTGAAAAGTCGCAAACTGGGAGAGCACAGACAACTATCTGGCAGTACTTCCAGGTGGTTTTCCAATGGTTCTCCAGGCAACCGATATCAGTTCATGATGAAATCCTATAAACAATCAAATCAAATCCCTGGAAACCAACACTTGAGTGTCAACCTGATGTTCTCTAGTGACTGGCCTAATTCAGGTAAGCAGTTACCTGAGTTCTAGTGAGAAGTTATGACCAGCAGGGTACAACAGATCGTAGATGAGGAGAAACACCCGCCAGTAATGACATCGCCTAGTGCCAGCCATTCTGTATCTTGTGTGAATTAGTAGAAGTTGGAATTCCTTGGCTGGCTGACCATTGGATTGGATTGCGTCTCAGTGGCCTCATGGTTTACCACCTCGCCTTGTAAACGCAAGGTCCTGGATTCAAACCTCAGTGGGTGCGTGTATGTGTTAATAAAAAGGACGAGAAACTCCTATGATATGCAAAAAAGTAATTGAAAATTGAAGAGGAATATATTTCCAGAAAAATAAATATTATACCGTTTTTTTTTATTTACAGCTTGATTCCACACCGTATTTTCAGTACAAGTATGGAATTTTCAGCATGGATATCGGTTGCCCAAATTCAGGCATACCATAGATATCGGGTGTGCGCCGGCAGGGGATCGAACCCCGGACCATGTGCATGGTCGGCGAGAGTCCTAACCACTGTGCCACCGACGCACATACATATATGCAGAGAGATAGAGGACCATTATGAAAAGCGATTTAGAGATAACAGAGGCAACGTTGGACACAAGATTTCACCATCATCAAAGTATTATAACTAGTTATTATCTGCTAAACATTCCTATTGTGGTCTTGGTTGCGCCTCATTTTCTCACGTACTGTGATGCAGAAAGCAGGAGAAAGCGACGGACTGCACATGAAACATCGATACCCAAGCTACCTGCGACTAACTTGTCAGACGCTACAAAATTTCTCGACATTGGAACAAGATATGAAAACCTACTATGACGGCGTCCACCTCTCGATATAAAGACAATAACAAGCGGTTCAGCTTGGCGTTCCTGTATCGGACCCAAAGTACGGCATAAAATATGATCCTATGAATTCTATTCACTGTGTTACATCATTATCTTTTCATCCCACTTT
Source organism: Trichobilharzia szidati (assembly GCA_944472155.2). Taxonomy (NCBI): domain Eukaryota; kingdom Metazoa; phylum Platyhelminthes; class Trematoda; order Strigeidida; family Schistosomatidae; genus Trichobilharzia; species Trichobilharzia szidati. The sequence continues at coordinate 26,236,630 of OX235279.1, read as the reverse complement.
GATCATACCAAATTTTGATTTTTCTATCTCATGAGTTCTGATCACTGTATTTTATCTTTGATTGAACAGTTATCACTGGTCTTGTCACCAACCTAACGACAAGGCTGTTCACTCTTACGAGGCTGTGGTATGAAATACACTGGATCGGATATAATTCCTCCTGAAGCAGTGAAAAAACCGATCCAGGGACTGCAGCAGATATGCTGAAGCCACCATTGTAAAAAAATTTTCAGGAAGAAAAGGCACCTACTACTGGTTGGAAAAAAGGCTACCTTGTCAAACTATCAAAGGAAAAGGTGACTTAGGCCGAATCGAGAGCTGATGCGGAATCACACTGCTGTCCAGGCCAAGAAAAATATTAAGTCATATCATCCTAGATATACAGATGCAGAACTCCACGAGACTGCCTGAACAAGCTGGATTAATGTTTTCTGATCAATTCACTGATTTCACCGCCACCTCATTCGGTAACTCAGTGATCATAGTGGCAGATTTTAATTTTTGTGGTTGCAGTTTCCTTACAGTGCTGGGTCATGAAAATTTCGTTAACTTTTCCATTCGACTGGATACTTCGCTTTATCCTGTATTTGTAAATGACTCCGGAATATATGAAGCTTGTAAAAGAGCCCCACTGTTTAACTCTGATCAATGTACTGTGCGGGTTTTACCCAAAATTTATGGAAAGTTACACAAGAGAAACTTTTCACACATGTCCGAGAAAATTATACATGGATGTCACTCTAAGGAGAATGTCCAGAATCTTAGGAGCATACTCAAAAACAAAAGGTGGGACTTGTCTTATGAAGACTCTCTTAATGACACTATCTCAAATAGTACATGGTATCTGAAATTTTGTCTTGACACTTGTTGTCCCAGAGAAACACTCTTCATCAGATTTGATCGTTTCCCCTCCCCTCAATTTAAATAGCTTCGCAGGGAAAAGGAAAAGTTATACAAAATGAAGTATAACATTGGCGTAGAAAGAATTAACATCCTGATCAAGTCTGAAATGCGGAGTGTGAAGTCAGTTTATAACCAGAAGTTTATATCCTGTAAAAACGCCTTTAATCTATGGAAACCTTCCAAAGAAATTACTGGCGTTTAGCAGATAAAGTGTTTTTTGTTCATTTGGTGTGTGTAACTTAAATAAGTCTTTCATATTTTCTCCCACAAATGCCATATTCTCTAGTGTCACAAGTGTTAATGAAACCTGCTTCCCTGGTTTCAATACAAATGATGTTCGAAAATGTCTCCAGTTGCTGAACCTTTCTTGTAGCCTAGGTCCAGATGATTTGCCTAGCGTTATTCTTAAAAAGTGTGCAGATATCCTATGTTATCCTCTCATTAACATATTTCACCAATCTTTTTCCAGAAACGCCGTACCTTAGTCGTCTACTGGAACATGTATTACATTTAGACCTATAGCTATTCCCTCTCCTTTTCTAAAAACTATGGAAAAGTCGCTCTTACTTAATCTTCAACCTTCACTCAAAGCCTTTAACGATTCCAAACAATTCACCTAAAAACATAGTAGAAGTTCTTTAGATGCAGCTGCAGTCTTGCATCATAATATTGTCTCCAGTTTAGACAAGGGGGCTACATTTGTTCCCTGCAACTTCCTAGACTACACATTTGCTTTCGACTTAGTAAATAGGGATATTTTTCTAAATAAGCTAGTCGAAATTCGAACTGAATGTTGAGTTGTCAAATGGCTGCATTCTTATTTCTCAGGAAAAAAGCAGTACACTGTATGTCAGAGGAAGTCGTTCACTTCATTGCTTACTGAGGCTGGTGTTCTGTCTCCTTTTCTATTTTCTTTCTTCTTGCATGAAATGAACTCTGTTAAGTATTTGGACGATCGAATTGTTTCAGTGGCTGCCAACTCCCAGCTAGCCAGTAAAAAGATGAACAGCTTTCTACCAGGAGTGAGCGGATGGTTTTTGTCTAATGGTCGTAAACTAAATCCTTCCAAATGTCAAACTGTTAATTTCAGTATCCGATGTAAAAGATAGTTAAATGATGAAGCTGCTAATTCCTATGACCGTTGCAAAATTGATGATAGTGATATAGAAATCAAGTCTGACGTTAAGTATCTTGGATTAATTCTTTCTTCTGATCTATCCTGGTCTTTCCATGTCTTAGCGATTTCTAAAAGAATATTTCGTCTGACTTTTTACATTAAGAAGTTACGGTACTCAGGCATAACTCAACCCCTACTCTTAAAATTTGTCAACTCGTGCATCTTACCTATTTATTTACGGTTCACCCTTATTCTTCCCTAGGTTGCTTAGAAAAGATTATCTCATACTTCGCAGAACTCTGAAGACTATCAGTAGAGAGAGTGTTATCTCATTTAGCGATATCGTTGACATCGTCACTGATAAGCACTTAATTCCATGCAACAAATTTTCTAAAAGGATTTTGTCAGACTGTGAGCATCCACTGCAGCACCCACAGCTTTCACCTTGTCTCTCAACAGGTAAAACAAAAAATTATTTCAAAAGACTTTGTGCATGTACGTCTAAGTTTAGAAATTCCACGACACCATATTTGGCGACACATATTTTATGTGGTGAAAATATTGTCAGGCATGAATTAAAACTAGCATTCTTTGCACTAGTAAATAAACCATTTTCTCCACCCTTACAACATCAAGCTTTATTGTTATTGTTTTTCTTATATTTATAATCCTCTCAATTTTTTGTTTTTATTTGTTTATTTTCTCATAAGTGTAAACATCATTTAAACTGTCTTTCCCCTAATCATGCTGCTATATCAACAGAACATTAGATTCAATGCTCTATAACTGAATATACAATACTGTTTGAAACAAACCTGTTATTATTATTATTATCATATTTATTATTCTCATTTTGCACTTTGAATATTTTTTATTTTATACGGTAAATATGGACGAATTCCTCTGGTTAATTTTGTTTTAATTTAATTCATATTTTGAGTAAATCAGATACAATATTGTGACAAATGCTGAGAATTCCATTCTGTATTATAAGTACTGTTTTTGGAATAAAGTAGATTATTATTATTATTACTGAATGGTATACCTGAATTATTCTCCAGATTTCTTATCTTATTCGGGTCAACTAATCGACATTTAGCTAGGCTTTTGTACTGCTCCGCTAGTTTGACTGCCTGATTGACTAAAACAAGTCCTACTACTTTCACCTATGCATTATTTCACCTGGCAAGCAATTAATTATTAAAGGAGGATATTAGATAAACTAAATTGTTTTTTATCATTGTCTCCATAGGCAGGATCCTCCAACCCACAAAGCTTGTTTCTAATTGAGTTTTTGGGTGGTTTGAATGTCAGCCACTTTTATTCCTTCCTGAATAGTTAGGAACTCTCCACCATAAGCTTTCCGAGGTTCCTTCTTTGTATGGAAGCAGGTAACACAAATGATTAATTAATTTTATTTTTACATTTTCCCGCATACTTCCTGATTAGTTCATCAGGATAATTATTAATTAAGTTTCAAAGATTCTCTTAAATGCTTCACTTCCCGTCTTAGATTTTCCTTGGCACTACTTAGTTTTTGTGCCCTATTTTCACTTAATCATTTCATCAGTCTTATTTTTAATGATAAAAGAGTGGGGATGATCCAAAATACAAACATCGGTTTGAATGTGTGGCTTTACTGTAAACACTAGTGTTAAGCTTCCCATCTTCTTTCCTTTTTACTCTAAAATCTAAATTTAGAAGCTCCTGTTCCTGACTTTCAAATTCATAAGTGAATTGAATTACCCCTACCTTCGAGTTGATGTGATCGAAAAATCTGTTTATGTTCTGCGTTCTATCTACAGTGTATGTGTAATCTTCACATACCTTCACCATACTTTTGGGGTGCGCTGGACTGAACGTTTCCATGAATATATCTACCACAACCGGGGATATTGGTGGCCACATGTTTGTGTATGTGCGTATTTTTCCCCTGGAATTTAAATACTCTAGAAGTCAGGCAAAGTTGCACTCCTTGGATTATGTATTCTAGTGGTACTTCTGTTGAACAAATAGGAAGGAATAAAGAAAACTAACTACAAAACGAAAATTTCGAATTTGTGTAGTTATGATCGATGATATGATTAAGAAAAACAATAAATTGTTTTCGAAACTGTGTCACCTAGTAATCAGTAATGCTATTTCACTCTGCGTGTGTGTGATATATCTATCTAATAAACAAATTAATATGGAAATACATACTACCACCACAGTGCCCAAGCGTTATATATATATATATGTGTATCGATATTATAACCACTTACTGAATCCCATGATACTCTGAACAAATGACGAGGAACTGGTTTACCTCCATGTTTAGCTAAATAACTTGTCCAATTGAATGGATGATATGATGGTGCATCAAGATATTCCTTAGGCGGTTGAAGTTGACGACTGTTATGAGCACACCAACCAACAGGGAATAAGAAAGGCGAGTCGACTGTTGTCCAAAAATCATATTTCTCTGGATAACCAACAAAATGTAGTTTAACACGTCTGCCTACCAATTCTGCAACGCATAGAACACAAATCAAACTTTCATTGTGTGGATCAATACCTTCTAAATACTGACCAGGTTCAAAATTTCCATCAGGTATTGCATGTTGTGCTGGAAGAATCGATGGTGATGGAATCTAATTTTGATAGTAACAGAAATGAGTAAAGGTGTTAACGTAAATGGTGGATACGAAAAAATATATATAGATTATGTATTCAACAGATATCGATTTAGACAACAAAAGAATGCACAGTGACATAACCGATGCATGGTAACTCATTCATGTATTAACAATACGTGTCGAGATGAAAAGGAAACTCAGTCAAATAAAAAGGTTTGCATTCCCTTGTTATGTGGTATAACAGTGTGAGTATTACTGAGGTATGGCGACGAGAGTTGGGTAAGGGGTGGGAGAGTCAAAGTGCTGAGTTTTCTTAGCACCCTGAACAGTAATCGTTGAATGTTTGGCATGCGATTCGTCTCTCTGCTGCTAAATGTAAGGTGATTATTCTACAGGAGTGACTGGACCACATCGATTACTCCCAGGCTGAAGATTGCAAGTGAAGTGGTAGAGTGTGTTGACCACCGCACTCATATATGGAAAGTTGCACTATAACCAACTGATCCATAGCTAACAAAATCTCAGAATAGATACAACTTATATCATCATCTCTCGCTTAGTAGACGAGATATCCGGCTGTTAATCGATTAAATAACGTATATACTGCTCAGCAGTAAATCACTCCGTCCTCCTGCATGGCTAACTCACTGGCTGTGAAACATGGCCGTTGAAAGTGCAAAACATGAAAAGCCTTGTTAGCTAGCTGTCTTTCATCACAGGGGTGTCTGCGTCCTATCCGCTGTGTTAAGTGATATAATAGGGGGTGAGTAATATTGAGGTTAGGCATCAGTCGAGTGTTAGGTAAGGACGGAAAGTCAATGGATGAGGCTGTGAAGCAGTTAAATTGATTGAGATGACTAGGACATGTATGCCGCCCCAAGGCTTCACCTTCGTCGAAGGCCAATGTAATCTAACACTGGAACGATCCAGTTTTCTAAACGGAATTCATGAACCATTGGACCAGGTCCTAATGGCCGCTTAATGGTCCACGATCTCGCTGCTCGCCACCCTTGTAACCAGGAGGTCGTGGGTTCGAACCACACGGGGATGGGTGCGTACTTATGAACAGTGCCAAACTAGGGCAACAGAGACAACCGGCAGTGCTAGCATCACTTCCAGGTGGTTTTCCAATGGTTCTATAACCGATGTCAGCTCATGACAAAATCCTGTAGCCAATGAAATTGATGTAAATAACCACTTGAGTATTGTGTTTTTCTTTAATTACCTATTAAGTAATCGGCTTAAAGACTCGCTTATCCCCTAGTTACTCTTTACTTTTACCTAAATTAGGCATTATGCAATCAGCTTATGGTGACCATTTCTATACTTCAATTGTGTGTACTAATTTTCTTCGTTAATTATCACCCTTACCCCTCGCTAACATGTTGATACTGACTAATTATTGTTAACGAACATATCAGTGCCTTGTTGATTTTGTATTGTAATAAAAATGCTATACATAATATTTTAGAGTAGAGCCTGAGTGAGATGAGGACCTAAATGAAAAGTTAATAAAGATTGATGTATCTCACTCCTTCGATGCTTAAAGTTTCACTACTTTTGGAACCGTAAGCGAAAAATGACAATGAGAATACGAGCAGTCTCATATGTATACATAATATCCACATACCTGGACTTCAAAAGGAACATGGAAAAATACAGAAGACTGAACAGGATCTGCGTCAACTTCTTTAAGATATGATATCCACTCAAAGGAACCAGATTCTGAATACGAACAAGAAAAAGTAAAGAAGAGAGAGAGAACTAAGCAGGATTGAAATGACAGGGGATTCATAAGCTGAAATCACTAAAACAAAAAATTTACCACAATTATATGATAGTAAAAGGTGTTCCGAGTGGAACACTAGCCGACGAAAGCCTTATGAAGGTTCAGTAGCGGTGGCGTGTGCTAGCACTCCTGAATAGTCGCTATTCTTTAACTATGCCAAGGAGTTAGCAGGTCTGGGAACAAACCCTGATCTATAGAGTGCTTGGCCAGTATGTTACTATTGAATAACAACCACTCATGCAATAAAAGGCTTATACTGAAGACATTCTACTGTGTGATCTGATAAACATTCTAAAAATATGTAGCGATTTTAGAGAAACACTCATCCCAGTGAAAGAATAGATATCATAGTCAAATCACCTTCAACAAGCCAATCATGTGCTTCGAGACAAAAAATGGCATTTATTGAATATAATAAGTGGGACAAAAATTAACTATATACGCTGTATGTCTCTAATATGCTGCAAAAAGAGGTCTCACTTCCCCCATAAGAGTGTTGATAATAAGTAAACCACAACATGCATGAGTGCCAGTTATGGAATCCACTAATTCTGATGAATGATTGACTTTATCATAATTATAACCTAATGATGATGGTCACATTTCTCCGCATTTCAAATGATGAACACTACTCATAATCACTGTAGCAAGTTTCACCTTAACCTTAACCCTGCCTTAATCTTACTCTGACGCTAACCCTGAATCAGGGTGAAACTTGCAACTAAAGAAAAAAGTGAATTATTTGTAGGAATGAGCGATCTGATTGGCCGGTTCAAGGTCATTAGACTAAAGTATCTATCAGTGTTCACTTTTAACAATTTGAAAGAATTTGGGCATTTGGTGGTGGTGGTATATGATATTCATTAAAATAAAAGTGCTTTGTATTTCCCAGTGAATGAATGAAAAAGAAAAAAGGATATTGTCCTCCTTACTGACGTTTCGCTATTTAATGCTGCGAATAGCTCTATCAAGGTAGTAATATTAAACCAGAAGAATTTACAAAATCTCAGCTTATATATAACAACAAATATCGCCAGAAATCAAAATCAGAAGAAATGAACACCGTAGAGCCGCATCTGTTTGACCACCGAGAAATAAATCCAGTTGAACTAGAAAAGCTTGAAAAATCATCATCCATAGGTCGTCTACACGCTACGCTATAGAATCAATCAGGTCACAAGATTGATTTTGACAATATATTGAAATCGTCATCCAGAAATCACAAAGAACGTCTCATATCATCAGAAGCACTCCATATTAAAGGGAATCAAAATTGACTGAACTGAATAGGAATGTTGGACCAAAGCAGAATATGTCCTGGTTACAACACAATACCCCCCCCCCGATTTCTCGCATGAAATGACAAAATCAACACGAATGTGATCAGCAATCTCATTATGTAAACACATGCTGCTTTTGTATAGTTTTGTTCACTTATCAAATCCAACAATCTACACACACACACACACTTGGTTTTGTTATCTTAACCAATTGGCCAACTCGACAACAACGTAAACAGAATTACCCACCATGCTGATGAACGTTGATTAAGTTGTTGCTTAATGTAGGCTGTGATTTTGTAAATTCATCTGGTTTAATATTACTCCTTTGATGATAAAGCTATTAGCAGCAGCAGCAGCATTAAATAGCGAAACGTCGTCAGTTAGAACAGCGACAATATCGTTTTATTTTTCATTCATTGAGAAATACAAAAAATGAACTTTTATCACAATGTATAGTATCTATTCTTTCCTCATTCCATTATCGTAAGCGTTTCTTGATTATTTATAAAAAATTAGGATATCATCGTTATTAACTACTGAGAAACAAAAGAAAGAAAGATGTCTAGAAGACGGAATAACCCTGTGATATTTTGCTGATTATTTATTATCCCTCTGCTCATATGTTTCGCAATAACAGCAGATATAAGTGACTGAAGGGATTCAGTGGTCACAAAAGCTATATGTAATTTGAAACGAGGCAAAGCGGCAGGACCCGACGGAATTATTCCGGAGGTGTTTAAATATGGGGGTGACATACTAGTATGTAGTTTAACTAAGGTACTAGGTAACGTCTGGGAATCAGAGACGGTTCCATCAGATTGGAGTAAGTCACTTATTATACCGATATTCAAGAAGGGAGACAAGTCCTCATGTGATAATCATAGAGGAATCAGCCTGACGAACATAGTCTCTAAAATCCTAGGCTCAGTAATCAATCATGCATAGACTAAGCCGAACTTGAGAGGGACAAACGAGGGAAAATCAAACTGGCTTTAGGTCAGGTAGAGGGTGCACAGATCATATCTTCACTCTCCGACAGATCCTAGAACATAGACACACTTTTAGGCGTCCAACAATTCCCATATTTCTTGACTTGAAGGCGGCATTCGACTCTGTGGATCGAAAGGTACTATGGCAATGTTTGACTGTGAAGGGAGTGCCAAGAAAGTACATTGCACTAATCAAGGCACTCTACTCAAACTCATGTAGCTGTGTAAGGGCTTATGGGGAATTGTCATCTGAATTGATAACAACCAGTGGTGTCCGTCAAGGATGTCCATTTTCCCCATTCCTGTTTAACTTCATCATAGATATGCTAATGGAAGTATCCTTAACTGAACTTAACGACTTAGGAATCGACCTGTTACCAGGGAATAGTCTTATAGACTTAGAATACGCAGACGACATAGTCCTGTTAGGAGAGGACGCTGACAAAATACAGCAGAGTCTTCTGAACACCTTGAGCAGCAATCTTCGTGTGTTTGGCATGCGATTCGCCCCTGTAAAATGCTGCTACAGGAATGACTGGACTACGTCAACTCCTAGCTTAGTAGTGATAGGGAGTGAAGTGATAGAACATGTTGACCACTTCACCTATTTGGGAAGTTGTATCAGCACCAACGAATTGATTGATTGGTGACGAAATCTCAGCACGGATCCAAAAAGCTCGGGCTGCTTTCGCTAACTTACACCTTCTCTGGCGTAGGCGTGACATCCGGCTATCAACCAAGGGACGTGTGTATTGCTCAGCAGTTCGCTCCGTCCTTCTCTATGGCTCTGAAACATGGCCAATACGAGTTGAAGACATGAAAAGGTTGTCTGTTTTTGATCATAGATGTCTACGATCTCTTTCTCACGTTAGGTGGTATAATAAGGTAAGTAATGTTGGCATTAGGCGTAGAGTGTTGGGCAAAGAGGGGAAATCACTCGAAGAGGCTATAAAGATACATAGATTGAGATGGCTAGGTGACGTGCTGCGCATGCCTAACAATCGCCTCCCCCTCCCGACGGGCATTACTAGCTGATAAATGTGCAGGTTGGAAAAGAGTAAGTGGTGCCATGCTAAACAAAAACATGGCATCAATCCATGAAATCCCTGACAGTTAAACTGAGTCAGGTAGGGAGATGCAGACTTCCGGGTTGGGGCCCTCGGGACTCTAAGAATCAATGGCTAGAGACAATAGGTGACATGGCTCAAAATCGTTGTCAATGGCTTACGCAGATGTATTCAGTCTCTGTAATCTTTCACATTCCTTTCCACCATTACTCATTCTGTTTCACTCTTATACTTGTCAAAACTCTATTGATTCTTTTCACTCATCTTCTTGTCTACCTTTGTGTGTTATTTGGAACGTGGCAACTCAAACTGCTGCAATTCGGTGCCAAGTTCTATGTTGAATCCAGCCAGCCAGCAGAAGGGATTCAGTATCATTCTATTTACGACAGATACAAATTCAGTCGTGAGATAGAAATCAACAGTTGCAAAAAACATTGATACACTCCATATGTTTAAAAGAATCTTTACCCAACACAAGTTATATGAATGTGTTTCATTAAGGCAACGTCGATAAACTGTTGTGAGATAGATTAGTAAGAAAATTCAGGCAGATAGAGAGAGAGAGGGAGGGACAGACGGGCAGACAGAAAGTTCACGAAAAACACTCATCCAGACATGAACAAAGATTTCAGCAGAGAGTCTCATTTCAGAGAATTCATTCATTTACTTAGCTGTACACAGTGTTGGAATGCCAACTGGCTGCACTCCTATTTTTCTGATAGGAAGCAGTACACTGGTTTGCAGTGGGAAGTACTCCACTGCCTCCTTCACTTACTCTAACTGGTGTTCCTAATTCAAGATGCTCTTCTCTCTTTCTCCTTCTCTGTTTTCCTTCTGCTTCTTATATGACTTACTTTCCCCATTTTGATGAAGACAATTTTTTTAAGTATGCCGATGATCCATCTGACGGTTTCTATGCCGGCGGTGACTTCCCAGTCAGACTGTTCCAAAATGAATAACTCTTTATTAGAAATTAGTCAGTGGTCCTCGTCAAATGGTCTTAAGCTGAATCCCTCCAAAAATATCAGATGGTTAATTTCACTTTCAGACGCAAGCGTGACATACGTGAACTGGTTAGTTCTCACGGTTCCACTATCATAGATGACACTGAAGTTGAAACTAAATCGAATGCTACATCCCTTGGACTGTGGCATTTCCTCTGATCACCTTTCCTCGTCTTCCACATCATGTTAGTTTCCACAAAGATATTTCGTTTGACGTTCAATGTGAGAAAGTTAAGACATTTGGGTATCATTCTTTCTCCACTGTTACTGTTTGTTAATTCTTGTGTCCTGGCTATACTTCTTTACTGTTCCATCCAGATAAATCTTTCCTGGGCTACTTGAGAAAGACTGTTTTATACAGTGTATGGCACTAAAAGCCGTCAGTAGGGCGATGCATATAGACATATGAACTCATTCAAGTAATTATCAAATATTATCCGTTGTCACACTCAGAACATCCTCTCCATACACAATTCTCTCCTTTCATCTATCTCATCACTAGAAGCAACCATAGAGGACTTACTGCTTGGACGACTTAGTACAAAAACTCTACAATACCTTATTTAACCGGCCAGAACACATTTTATGTGATGAGAAAGGTGTGTAAGACAGGAAATTACCAACTTACTGAGGAACTCTAAGTAGACGACACTTTTCTGTCTTTTTTCATTATTTCATTGCCGTTAATATTCTCACTTGATTGAATTTTATATTCATTTCCTATTGAATAATATTATAAGTGTAAATTATTATTTATGTAAATGTCCTATTTTGATTATTGCCCTTCTAATAAGAAAATTAGATGCAATATTGTATTACATGCTGAAAATTCCATTGAATTAATTCCTTTGTATATTGAATGACCAGTGTTTAATACATGTTCATTTATAGCACTCCACACTGACCCAAGTGGGATAATGTTCCTTGACTCTTTTAGGTAAAACACACATCGAACGACCTACATATATCTCAGTCGCTTGACAGGAGCAAGTAAATTGGTAGATAAACATAGATATGTCTGGAAATTCCTCAGCTAGTTCGTGAGAACTCGCAGGTTTAGGGATAGCATTGAGTGTTGGGGCAGAAAAGCCACCTATTCACTGAATCCCAGTAGATAGTCATATGTGTGAGGTCCGCCTGAACGGATCCGTTAGAGGAAGGAAGGATGAGGTTATCTGTCATTGTCTTTTCATAGTCTCCGCAGTTTAGACGAACTAAAGGATGATTTCTACCAAAAACTGTTTAGTTTGCTACCAGAAGCAAAACGCTCAGGTATAGTTGTTTTAGCAGGCGACTTCACTGTCCAAGTAGGGAAGTTATGCCAAACTTGAGAAGTATATTGCTGGTGGAATCAGTCAGTCAGTCAGTCCACTTGAGGGTGTGACCTTACCTCGCCTCACCTACTTTATTACTAGCTAGTCCTAACCTCTAGAAGAAATATATGGAAGTTATGATGTGAGACTAGGGACCCTACACCCCCCCTCCAAGAAAAACAATACCATCGCTGCTGAAATTCCAAAGAACACAAAAATATAAACCTACTTACCCGTATATGTCAAATTTATGGATGCATGAAAAATGAGTCTGTGCCTTCTGTTCATTCTTTGTTGCATCTCTACACCTCACCTACTTCATACACTTTAATAATACCCATTGTAACATTAAGAACACAATATATTCAGTGACAGGGACTCTTTTCACCAACGAATTTATTATCAAGCTGTACAGTTATATATATATATATATATATATATATATCCGGTGAGGGAATTAGATAAAAAGTGTGAATACATGAAATAATAATAATAATAGTCATGAGGGAAGGGTACGTAGACTAACTAAATATTCTATACTAGAACACAACTGATCGACTTCTGTGTCACTCCACATCAACCCTGACCCTGATTTTAGGATCATCTACCGAAGCCATGTTAGCTTGTCAGCCGTATTTTCTTCGTTCTAAGCATCTAAAGACAGTTGAGGCTTTGGCTGTTCATTCATGAATTTAAGACAGCCAGACCTTTGTGTACAAAAGAAGTATGTGCAGTCCCTAAATCCGCCTTGGCCGTAGAGGGATAGACATTTATTTATTTATTTTGTTTATTTAGTTAATCTATGTACCTTTCTCTCATGACTATTATTATTATTATTCTCAATTTGAATTGTTTCTACTTGTCCCACTTGTCATTCTAAATCCAAAAATGTTTTTACACTGTTGAATTCTATCTTATCAAATTTCACACCATTTCATGTAGCGTTTTATATTAGCCTACTAACCCTATAATTAAACACCCCTTTCCAACAACATCTATACATCTTATGAAGTATATGTATATATATATATATATATATATATGACTGTACAGCTAGATAATAAATTCGTTGTTGAAAAGAGTCTCTTCGTTGAATATATTGTGTTCTTAATACCATTATTTCTAACACACTTTAATTTTCTCTTTGCTAACTGGTAATAACCTTTGACCTCTGTTATCAGTCTATATGAAAAGAGATCTTTTTGTTGATTCATGTGTTATTACAGGATTTCATCATGAGATGACATCGGTTGGTTAGAGAACCATTGGAAAACCACCTGGGAGTACTGCCAGACAGTTGTCTCTGTCGTTCTAGTGATTGGGACTCTTCACAAGTACGCTACCACTCTCCACTGGAGTTCAAACGCAGAACCTTCTGGTTACAAGGTGATCGAGTGAGCTCATAGACCATTAAGCCACTGAGATCCGATCCAATCCAATGGCCAGTCAGTCCATGAATTCCAGCTTCTGACAATTCACTCACGATATATCGCGACTGACCCGAGCGTAAGCCATCGTTGGCGAGTATTTGTCATTACAACCGACTTGTGGGCGACCAGCAGGGTACACAGCAGGTCGGGTATGAGGGCAAATACTCACCACCGATGGCATTCACTACTGTAAGTTGCGGCATGTCGTGCGTGAATTGGCAGAAGTTGGAATTCATAGACCATTGGATCTGGTCCCAGTGGCCGCCTAATGGTCTACAACCTCTCTCGCCTGGTAACCAGTAGGTCCTGGGTTCGAACACCAGTGGGGTGGATGCATACTTCTGAAGAGTCCCAAACTAGGGCAACAGAGACAGGTGGTTTTCAAATGGTTCTCTAACCAACCGATGTCAGTTCATGATGAAATCCTATAAACAATCCAATCCAATCCCTCCAAACCAACACTTGAATTTCATGTGTTGGTAATTACATCAAATTGGGATTTTTCATACTTTCGTCCTCTTACCAGCTAAGTAGTTGTAAAAACAATTTTAACAATAGAATACCTATTTCACATAAAGACTACAAATAGAAATGTATTCAGAGGATTGTGAAAATTCTGACCGGATATGCTTACATAAATTAACATAAACAGTGAACGCCACAAACACATAGAATGTTTTCCTCAATCATCAATACCTTTCGAAGACATTTTAGCAGAGATATGAGACAGAGATAGCGAGAGAAAGAGAGAATCAAACGTGAATCCGCAGTCACGAAAAAAATCCTTTGATTTCTGTTAGCCATACAAAAAAACCCAACAACATCCTGGTACAGTTTCTACAATTTCTTTGATCTATGACCATATGTTGTGTTAGGGGACAAACAAAGCCTGAAACACTGAAATATCACCAAAAATGACGTGTTTCAGCCGACTGAAATCTGTGATTTAAGTGCTTTCACACAACAAAGATGAACTTATCAGTTAAATCTAGTTATGAAAACCTTCAAACACTCGTTATTGTCAAGTATTGATTTTCTAGGGAATTTGTTTGATTGGTTGGAGGATTTCATTATGAGCTGACATCAGTTAGAGAACCATTGGAAAACCTGGAAGTAATGAACAGCTGTTTCGTCCTAGTTTGGGACTCTTCGGCAGTATGCAGCAGTTTTGTAGTTCACAGTGGCTTAATTTCACGTATGATGACTAGCAGTCTGACTGACTGACTGGTTTCAACGTAGAACTTTTCACATACGTGCACCAGTTCCATCTACCACACTCCCTTCTCCATGTACCACACAAACCAACAGAAAAAAGTAAACAGAGATTCAAAAGAGAGATAATAAACACAAGTGTGAGTGAAGCAGAAAGATTAGTAATATGGGAAACTTTTATTGGATATGATAAGTCACAAAGAGTGAATGCATCTGCGCCAGCCAGCCATCACCGAGAACGATTTTCAGCCAGACATATCACCAGTTGTCTCCAGCCTTTAGTGGTTCTTACTATCCCGGTGACCCCAACCTGACAGGTAGTCTACACCTCCCTACGTGGCTGGATGGCTGTCTCAAACTAACTGCTGTGGATTTCATTAACTAATTCGCAGTTTCCCGTTGACCACCATTTACTTTTTTCTAATCTGGTCCATCCTATGTCAGCTAACATCGCCCGCTGAGGAGGCTTATGGCTAGGTATGCATGCATAACGCATGTTGTAGAGATCTCAATCGATGTGGCTTCACAAACTCATCGACTGATCTTCCCTCCTTACCTAACATGGGAGATGGAACTGAGACACCTGTGTTGACAGACATCTAGTTTTTTGATATCTTTTACTTTCGATGACCTAATCTTGCAGCCAGCCACAAAGAAGGACGGAGAGGACTGCTGTGTAGTGCACACACGTCCTTTTATGGATAGCTGCTGGTCGGATATCACCTTTACGCCAGAGATAATGAAATAAGCTGTCAAATTCCTCAAGAGCCTTTTGTATTCGTGATGAGATTTCGTCACCAATCAGGCCATTGGAGGTGATACACAACTTTACTACCACTCCACTCACTATCTTCAAGCTAGGAGTAATCTATGTTGTCCAGTCAGTCCTGTGGCATCGCCTTACATTTGACAGAAGGAGCGAATCACACGCCAAACATTCTAAGATTGCTGTCCTTCAAAGTGTCCAGAAGACTCCGCTCTATTTTGTCAGCTTCTTCATCCGGGAGGAATATATCACCTGAATATTCTAAGTGAACGATATTATTCCTTGGCAGTGAAATCCAGGATGCGAATTCCATCCTAGGAGGGACTCGTCAGCTACTGGGTGTACGTGCATTCCCTATTGAGTCATTGAGTGGTGGTCTTCCACTGAGGCTCGAATCCAGTACCCATGGTTTCAAATACCAGCCAAAGCGTTATCGTCTAGACCATCTGAACCACGAGAGCCACTTCTGTTTTGTGCAACGGATGTATCATTAATTATTCAATTCACCTTGAACTTTCCCGTTGACTGATTCGACCGAAGTGCTCGGCCTCTGTTGACATGTCGGTTCCTTTAGGTTAAATCTTCAGACATCGTCAAAGCATCCGCGCACAAGGTGCCGACATGTCAACAGAGACCGGGCACTTCGGTCCAATCAATCAAAGGGGAAAGTTAAAATCCAACTAAATATATTGTGGCTTGTTTACATCATCAGACGGTGGTCTCTCGAATTTAATTCAAGTTCATAGTGGTTTTCTTCAACTCTTTATTTGATCTTATGGAAATGGACCTTTTATTGAAAAACTGCCTTAACTTTTTCCAAATACGGCGACGAACTAGTCTAGTTAAGTGATAACAGCCACATCTTGCAATCTTTTAGCGACATTAATTAATTTTGAGGGAGTGAGGAGTATGTTTCTGTTTCCGTAATGTGAAAGTATGAAAAGTATTAACTCATGGAGACCTTGCAGTGTTAAAGTAATAATTGGTTAGTTGCAACGAATACTTCATATCCAACATAAGGAAATACAGCCCTCTTCTCAGTAATGTTGGGAGAAATCTCAGAAAGGAGAGAAAAAGTGCTTGTTTGACTCGCCTCAAGCTACTACAACTACATTTACAGCAAAGATACTCAGTTGGTTATCCATCAACGAAATAAAGCAGCAAAACTTGGTGGAATAACTCCAGAGGTGTTTAAAAATAGTGGAGAAAGTAAACTGTCTCCATTAACTAAGGTATTAGACAGCGTCTGGGAATCACAGGTAGTCCCGTCGGGCTGGTGTAAGCTATTGATTATCCCGATATACAAGAAGGAAGACAAGTCTTCCTGTGATAATCACAGGGGGATTAGCTTGACCAATATGCTATTTAAGGTTCCAGGCTCAGTAATCATGCGTTGACTGAGTAGTACTCGGTAGGAAAAAAAACAAGAGAATCAGGCCGGCTATAGACCAAGAAGAAAGTGAATTCATCTTATATTCACTCTTCAACAGATACTGGAACTTAGGCATACTTACCGGCGTCCAGCAACTGACATATTTCTTTAGCTGGAGGTGGAATTTATTTTTTTATTTATTTTTGATTACAGCTTGATTCCACACCGTATTTTCAGTACAAGTATGGAATTTTCAGCATGGATATCGGTAGCCCAAATTTACAGGCCGACCATAGATATCGGGTGTGCGCCGGCAGGGGATCGAACCCCGGACCATGTGCATGGTCGGCGAGAGTCCTAACCACTGTGCCACCGGCGACTCTTTACACCCAGAGGTACTATGGTGATGTTCGGCTGTGAAGGGAATACCGAGAAAATACATCGCACCAATCAAGGCAAATCTACTGGAACTCATGCAGTCAGCCAGGAGAGAGCTTATATAGAGTTGTCATCCAACAACTGTGATGACAACCAGTGGTGTTCGTCAGGGATGTCCACTGTCCCCATTCCTGATAATTTTATCAAAAATGAACTAATGGACTCAACCCTAACTGACTTGAGCGACTCAGGGATTGACTTGTTATCACCAGGAAATAATTTCGTTGACTTAGAATATACAGACGATATGGTCCTTCCAGGTGAAGACGCTGAAAAAATAAGGCGAGTCTTCTGAACACCTTGAGGAGCAGCAATCTTGGAATATTTGGCAATCGATTCGCTCCTTCTGTCAAATATAAGATGATGCTACAGCACTGGACTGAATTGACTCATAGCTTAAAGAGAGGTATATATTCACTCTTTGTGACTTGTCATATCCAATAAATAATAATAATAATCTACTTTATTCTAAAAACAGTACTTATAATACAGAATGGAATTCTCAGCATTTTTCACAATATTGTATCTGATTTACTCAAAATATGAATTAATTTAAAGCAAAATTATCCAGAGGAATTTGTCCACATTTATGATATAAAGTCAAAAATATTCGAAGTACAAATTGAGAATGTTAAATACAATAATAATATTAATAATGACAGTGAGTTTGTTCCAAACAGTATTGTGGATTCAGTTTGGATATTTTAGCATGTTCTTCTTATATTACTATTCTTTTCGCTTCATTCACACTTCTCTCTCTCTGTTTTGATTCACCCTTTAATCTCTTCTTTTGCTTTGAATGGTACGTGGAAGGAGTGTGACAACTCGAAGTGCTGTCGCACATCTATGCAAAGTTCTACGTTGAAAGCAGTCACTTAGTAGTGACGGTGTTCATTATTTTTACGGGGTGGGGTTGCTAGCCTCATGCTCAACACTGGCAGTCTATTACCGGTTTAGCGAGGTTTAGCAGTGCGTCGGTGGCTGGAGTTCGAACTCTGGACCAGATGTGTTGTTGGTGAGCATTCTACGGCTAAGCCACCGATGCAAAGTAGTCACGGATGAACGCTAGTAATGCAATGAGCACTATTTCACAAACACTGGAAACACTGTTCTGTTGTCCATACAGAATGACCTAAACCAGGAGTGATGTACTAACGACAGCGTCCGTTGGTGGTCGAGTTGGCGAAGTTAAGCTTTAGGCAGCCAACATGACGCAAGACCGACTAGGATCGATTAGAGATAGTAATAATCAAATCAAATTGTGCCTTACGTTCTGGCTGCTAACTCTGCCGTCAATAATAATAATAATAATACTGGATCTATTCCAAAACAGTACTTGAGATACAAATATGGCATTTACAGCATGTAGTACAATATCCCATTCAATTTCATCTTTAAAACACACGTAGTACAGGGGGAAATAAGTAAGCTAAAAATTAAGCTAAAAATGATGGAAAGTTCCATTTTCTCGGCACTGCCATGCAACGCCTAGAAGATGGTAGTCTCAAGAAGTCAGTTTACCGAAAGCCTATATGGAAACGACAGTACTTACATTTCAATAGTTTTTATCCAAATGTACAGCTGTAAACGAGCACTAGTCAAGACTTTGTACTGTACAGCTAGGAGATTATGTTCTACAGAGAAATTAGAGGAAGAATTTATGTTACCCTCAAAGGTTCATTAACAAGTACAGTAGATCTGAAGTCTCAAATGTCAAGCAAATCATAGTGGAGAAAAAGTCCATCTACATTAGGCTTGATTTTAGAGGTGAAAATATGAAAGCAATTGTCAATAGAAAACTGAGGACGTCACTAGCCAGAGGCGATCCTGCAGCTAAGTTTGTTCCCGTCCATCGAACAACATGACCTCCTTTGCTGCAATCAAAAATCGATAGATATCCTTCTCATGTTAACTCTACCTGTATATAAAAATTTACATGTATCTGCGGGAGCAGTTACATTGGAAAAACAGAAAGAAGAAGGGCATACCTACGATTTTCTGAACATTTACCAAAAAGCCTATGTCTAAAGGGAACAAATACTTTAGACAGTGCCATCATCAGGCATTTCCTTGACACAGGTCATGAGGTGGACGTCGAAAGATAGTACAAAATTATCAATAAGCAAAAGAGTTCAATTCCCCTTAAGTTTGCCGAAGCGATCTCCATCAAGCGCCTGAAACCTCATTTGTGCGTTCGAAAAGAAGCAGTTATCAGTCTTTCTTTGCCTGGGTAACTGGACATTTTCACTTCTCTTTTACCTGATTACTTAATGTTGAAAGTTTCCATTGTGTTTGATCATTATTGTTCGGAATAGTGTTTAATATAATATTATATATATACTGTATGCATATATTAATTGATTTTGTTTAAAAATGAACTCTGTGCAAGCATGTTAAAATTGTTTCTGTAGATATACGTAATAATGACTTTGGCCTGTAAGCAGCTGATGAGAAGCCAAGGAAATAAGCAATGGTGGCGCTATCTTCTTATTCCGCAAAAACTGTTGTTCTTGCTTTATTCAAATTCATTAAGGGGAATAAATGTATGAAATGGCATTTACACTGATAATATTCTTCAATAAGAATATGAAAATTATATTAAAACTTAATTGGGAATATTAATAGTAATATGTATATTAATGAAAGAAAGAATAAAAAGGGCCGTCCACTTAGTGTTTCCCAGTAAGTTAGTAGTGTCATGCCACCTTACACACTTTTCTCGTCACATACAATGTGTCCCGGCTGGCTAAATAAGATATTGTAGGGATTTTGCATTTTTAGTCTTCAGAGGATACAGTCTTCTATGATGGTTGCCTGTAGTCCTACCTGATGAGATAGATGCAAGGAGAGAATTGTGTACAAGGAGGATTCTCAGACTTCGACAATATAATATTCGCAAATTTCTTGAATGAGTCCATGTGTCTATCTACAATAGTATTAACGAGTTGGTTGATGAAATCCCCCTGCCCTACTGACAGCTTTTAGTGACCTTCACAGTGTAACAAACAAAGTCTTTTCTCAGTAGCCAGGAAAGGTGAAGTTGTGCGGGAGCGGAAAGGAAGAATAGGTAGAATGCATGAATTACCAAATCATAAAAGAAAAGTGGAGACTGTGTGATGTCTGACTGTTTTATCTTTCTCGCATGGAAGGTTAAACGAAATATCTTTCGAAATGTGGGAAAACCGGCAGAGATCAGAAGAAATACACAGTTCATGGTACTTAACATTAGATTTAGTTTCAACTTTACTACCATCTGTGATAGTGGAACCGTGCTAACTGACCAGTTCTCGTATGTCACGCTTGTGTCTGAAAGTGAAATTAACCACCTGACATTTGTGGAAGGATTAAGCTTAAGACCATTTGACGAGGACCACTGACTAATTTCAGACAAAAAGTTATTCATTTTGGAACAGTCTTACTGAGAAGTAACTGGCTTACCCAACAAAAC
This sequence comes from Trichobilharzia szidati, assembly GCA_944472155.2. Taxonomy (NCBI): domain Eukaryota; kingdom Metazoa; phylum Platyhelminthes; class Trematoda; order Strigeidida; family Schistosomatidae; genus Trichobilharzia; species Trichobilharzia szidati. The sequence goes on along the minus strand of OX235279.1, from coordinate 26,215,881 downwards.
TGGCTTCATCAGAATCAAGTAAGTACGAAAGAGCAGCACTCTGAGGAATACCGGCTGGAGTGGGAAAAGCAGACTTCCCCTTATACGTAGAGTATATTGCTTCTTATCAGAAAATTAAGGATGAAATCACTTATTAGTCCAGCACTCTGCTTGTTTCACAGCAAGCCTGTTTAACAAAAGACACCTACGTACACAGTCGAAGTTAGATATGTTGTAATCAAGGAAGACACACTGAACATATTTAACACCTCTGTCTAACCTAGAGACAATATTATGATGTGAGACAACAGTGTCGTCTAAAAGGTACACTTATAATTTTTATAAACAAATTGTTTAGAATCATTAAAAGCCTTCAATAACGATCCAATTTTAAAAGTAAAAACAATTTTTCCATTATTTTTAGAAAAGGCAAGGTAATAGCAATAAATCTAAACTTGACACTTGATCCACTTGATGATTTAAGCACAGGAATAGTTTTGAATACACCCCCCCCCCCCCAAGAAATAGGTACAACAAAATCCGTTATCTACGACCATGAACTTTTAGTCGAACGTAATCACTACAATTCTGATATGAAGAACACTCTGTTTAAGAAGAGAAGACTAATACTTGTAAGTTCTGAGGTCAAATTTTGATCACACCTCATACTGTAACAACAGAGGGCAAGACACGGGAGCCAAAGTATATTTTCAAGTGATCAAACGGCTGTTTATATATATATATATATATAGTTTATATTCGTTGACCAATCACTGAGCTTGTGATTTTGGTTTACATTAAACGACATGAAATAGAATGTTCAAATATACACATCTGGTATTCTGTTGTGAATGTATTGTCTCTAACATCAAATAGAGTGTTCAAATAGGTATATCGTATTCTGTTGTTAACGCAGTATTGAACTGTGAGAATATGTGAGAATAATATTCCAACACAATAGGGAATAATAAAAAGACAGTTGCAGCGAAGAAAATTTTCTTTTCGACGAAGTCATCAACTAGACTGTACATTCTTGTATTTATAATAAATGGGTGGGAAAGTTCCAGAATTATTTCCGGTCAAGGGTCAAATTAATCAAATTACAATTAGGAATTAAAATACCATAATAAACAGGGGGAAGGGGTGGGGATAAAACTGAAACAAAGTACCAACACAATACAATTTCGTTAATTATACTTTGATGACTGTTTCATGACTCATATGACTGGACAAAGTGTTTTAAAAACAAGAGACGTCCTTTCTCTATATAAACCTCTGTTATTTTAATTTCAGTTAATTTCCCTGAAGAATGTCAGATCAGTTTGCCGAACTCAGGAAACATTGGAACTACTCATTTCAATTTCGCTGAGATTTTACAAATAGAATGTCTACCGCTCACTCGATGACGCCCAATTATTTTGGAACTATTCTGTTAAATCTTGATCACAGTTCATGTGAAAAATGGGAAATACCAAGTTTTGCGGAGGATACATTTTTCTTTTAACGTAGAATAACAGATTAGCAATTATGGGGTGTCAAAATAAATAGTCGTATTTGAGTGTGACAAACGTGCTAGGCTGAAATCGATTACAAAATATTGTAAGCACCTGAAGAGGAGAAATTATTGAAAAGAATATTCTTCGTTCAGATTGACTTTTAATTCACATGGTATGGGAATATTTCACACTATTAAATGCCAAGTTTGCCTTATCTAACCTGCTCACTATACAACACCGATACCAGTGATAGTGGGAGAATTACCAAGTGATTTTGTACGTCACTTCATATGTCACTGTATGCTTCCATGGAACCGAAAAGTTGTCAGAAGCATGTACAAACTGCATTATACCATTTGAAATATAGAAAATATCAAAATCTTACTAAATATTATAAAATCTTACAAGGCTTCCAGCCGATTGCCTCCAACTATCTAATATCATCAAATCAATGTGCACCGTGATGGTGAGCTACCTAGAATGGTGGCCACATTGCAAACCTGACTGATAGAATTCAGTCTGCACCAAAGAAAGGACTAGACACATCACACTAGTTACTAGTGTCCAATGAAAATCTTAAATATATTAATAATAATAATAGCATTTGAGCAATCATAGCCGAGAAAATAAAACCTACTCGTGTGTACATTTACTGATGATGATGCCCCACTCTTCTTTGTTACAGACAAATTTTGTTGTTGTTGTTGTGTTTGTTGATCTATGCCACGTTGATTAACTTGACGTGAAAATAGTCTGTCTTTAATTGTTGCAGAATTTCCTCGTGCAGTGTTTGCAGTATCAGAAACTCGCTTTTTATTTGCCGTTGCCGTGGTATTAGTGGTTGCAGTGTTGCTAGTGGTATCGTTGCTGTTGTTGTTGTTTAAATTGGCTATAAGAGGCCTGTATCTAGCTACCATACCAGATTCGAGTGATTGTACTCGACCTAATAAGATGCAAAATTGATGAAAACGAATGCTAAGGTGATAATCAAAGCGATAATATTTAACAAGAAATATGAAACTATGGCATTTAATAACGACAATAACGGAAACGAAATTTAATTAAATTCCTCAGGTCCGATGCATCTGCAGTCCTGATGGCCTGGGCGCAGCAAAAACGGTACTTCTGGAAGAAACCTTCATCCAAAATGTATACCCACCAAGATTCATCGACAAGAATATCAGATCAAAAGTCCAGAGAAACGAAATACCACAAAAATATACTTTACATGAATTTCGAATTCATGGACCATTGGATCGTGTGCCAGTGGCTGCTCAATGGTCTACGCGACCTCTCTCGCCTTGTAACCAGAAGGCCTTATGTTCGAACCCCGATGGGTGCGCACCAGTGACGAGTCCCAAACTAGGACGAAACAACTGTCTCGCAGTACTTCCAGGTGGTTATCCAATTGATCCATAACTGATGTCAGCTCATGATGAAATCCTCCAACCAATCAAACTAAGCTCCAGTGAGATAAAAGTACTGGAGAAAGGACTAAATTTCAACGTAACAGTTAATAAACTAAAACCAGAGGATGTCATTCCTAACATAGAAGTAGCACTAGGTTCAATAGATAAAACAACAGCAGAAGAGGTTCGAGCACAATGTGCATTAACCCTAAAAAATCAAAAGAAGGCAAAATCAAACTTGACAAAATCGGAAAGAGAAGCTTTAATTAATCTAAAACAGGATAAAAATATTGTCATCGCAAAAGCTGACAAAGGAAACGCCACCGTAGTTTTGAATAAATCTGACTACATCAAGAAAGTCAATGAACATATTGAAATGGGTCCATATGAGGAAATTAAGAAGCCCGTAGACACAATAATGAATAAGGTTAAAAAATCCACAGCGGAATTAGTACGCAGAATGAAGCCGTCACTTGGTGAGTCTAAATGGTTTAATTTAATGCCTAAAACTAATAATGCTAGTAGAATATATGGTACTATTAAAATACACAAGCCAGGTTACCCCATACGACCAATAGTGGATTTTAGGAATACTCCTACTTATGAATTATCAAAACACTTAGCTCTAATATTATGTCCCATTAGAAATCGTTCAAACTCTAGGCTAACTAACTAATTCATATGAGATGAAAAAGAAACTAAATGACATTTAACTAGAGAATAATGAAACAATGGTTAGTTTTGATATAACTAGTCTTTGTACTAATATGCCAATCAATATGGAAACCTTAGAAGCAGTCGAAAGAGAACTAACTGCAGATCCTGAAATTACTCATAGGACGAAGCTGCCCATTGAGAAAATTATTTTGGGCATTCAGTTATGCTTCGCATCTACTATCTTTAAATTCCAAGGCAAAATATATAGACAAACAGAAGGTGTAGCAATGCGATGGATCACCAATATCCCCTATCGTAGCAGATATCTTCATGGATGGATAGCTGGGAAAATATGGCACTTAATACGTTTAATCCTACTCCAAAAATATGGTGGAGATATGTGGATGACACTTTCACAGTGTTAAAAACAGAACATATCTCTAGCTTCTTGACACATATTAACTCACTAGTAGAGGGGATAAAATTCACATTTGAATCGGAAGATGAACAAGGAGAGTTAGCTATGCTAGATTGTAAAATAAAACGAATAGAAGAAGCTAAACTTCACACTAGTGTGTATAGAAAACCAACGCATTCTAATAGATATTTAGATTTTAATTCGTCGCATCCGTTAACTGTTAAGGCAGGCTTAGTTAAGTGTCTAACAAACCGAGCAGTGGCACTGAGTAGCACAAGAAAAGACCTACATGATGAAATAAAACAGATAGAAGAAGCGTTGGTATCAAATAACTATCCTATAAAATTCATTAGGAAGATCAGTAAGGACCAAAAGTAAAATAAAAATAATTGTGAAACTAGTAATGATAACATAAATAAGAGAGAATATAAGTCATCCACTGTTATACCATATAAGGAGGGGACATCTGAGACCCTATATGGGATTCTTAATGAAGCAGGAATTAGGGTGGTGGTATTTAAACCTACAAACTCACTCACCCAGGTAGGACAAGCTCTGTAGGATAAAGGACCCTGTCGTTGGACCCAATTAGACAAAATAATACAATTTACAAAATACCTTGCAATCACTGTGAGTTAGGTCAACTACCTAGATAGGTGAGTCAAACTAGTAGATCGGGGATAGTCAGAATGTCGGAACATAAGAATTTAGCTAAGGTTAGAATGGCTGACCCCACGAAGATAAGTAATTTAGAAAAAATAACTCGGCGCCACATTGCGGTGCATGCATTAATACACAACCACACAATAGGGTGGGAGAGATGTTTTGATTGGACACTAGTCAGTAACTAGTGTATTGCAGAATGTAATGTAGTGTAGAATTCAGTCTGCACCGAAGATAGGACGGGACACATTACACTAGTTACTGACTAGTGTCCAATCAAAAATATCCAATACATTACTACGGGAGGTCAATCGCGAGTCTGAATAGCTCAATGGTAACGTCTCTGACTGCAGCACTGCGTGACGCGGGTTCGAGGTTGCAGATTAGTCTCGCTGATGAGTGCCAACTAGCACGAAACCTAGTTCCAAGGCTTCCTGCCAATTACCTCCAACCACCTAGCACAAACAATTCACAGGGTGGGAAAGTTAAAATTCTAAGAAGTAATCTATGTAGGTGGAGAGAGAGAGGTTGATTACTGATTTCTTGTTCATCGAGTCTACACTCAACACGTGCAATAGGAATGACTCATCATCACTCATACCGGAAATATGGAAAATACTACTACCAATCAAATCAAGCGATGAAAAATAATGGAATTGTATAAACGAAGTTAGAAAGTTGTGTGTGAGTAGTGCCTTGATATGATTATGAGCAATAAATTGTGCTAGAAACGTTGTTGTCAGTAAATATCACTGTATAAAAAACACTGTGAGACTTTATCAAAATAAATTTTACCCGCAATGGAATTATACTCTACCACCACAGTGCACAAGTTTTATTTTTATATCAATAAACAACAACTCTAACTAACTTTCATTCTTATCAGACAAAGCTGATGTACACAGACACACACACACATGCATACAAAAATAAGCATATTTAATTGCGAGTGTACAGTTCAGCTAAGTGAATGAATTCGCCTCCGAAAAGATACTCTTCGATGAACTACGTGTTTTGTTTGAGGATTTTATCATGAACTGACATCGGTTGGTTAGAGAACCATTGGAAAACCACCAAGGAGTACTACAAGATAGCTGTCTGTTTTGCCCCACTTTGGGACTCTTCAGAAGTATGCATCCACGCCATTGTGTTTCGAACCCAGGACCTTCTGGTCGTAGACCATTTAGCAGCGACTGCGACCAGATCGTATGGTCCATGAATGCTAACTTCTGCAAATTTACGTCTTTTGTTTTCATTAATTACTGAGGAATATTGATGAACAAGAACAACAACACAATGAAACGAAAACTTACGGTATGTTAGACCAGATGGTCTATCGGATTTGCGCATGTTTAGAAAACAAATAACTGAACATTTTACTAGTAATAGTAGTAGTAGAAATAGTAATTGTGAATATTATAGAAAATTATCTGATATTTTTGTTTTAGTTTTTTTTTTTTTAAAATATAAAATTGAAATAAAAATTATACATAGATCCACATTTTTCTGTCAGCCAGTGTTGGCAGTCTCCCGACCATCAACTGGGTTATTTAATCTCCGTAAATTGTGTAAGAGAATTTCGCTTCCAGATAGAAGAGGAGGGGGAAAATATCCGCCTTTCCAACCACGTTGGTGAGAGGAATATGGATCTCAACAGAGTTGTAGAGGAACACTGCAAGTTATAAAGGCGTGCGATCGATAGACCGATAGATAGATCGGCGCGCACAATAAATTCAATACAAAAGGGTAGTTAAGACGGCTATTATTTCAGCGTCTGTCCGTCACACTAACAATATAATTTCAGTTATTGATCAACAGCCAATTACAGAGTAATGAACTGATCGATAGGATTGGCAATCTGTCTGTCTGAATGCGTGACGATATGTATATGGGTCTTCGTACATACACACACGCCAATACCTTTACGATTAAAATGATTGTTTATTTTGAAGGCACATACATTTGACCAATCGAAATTCAATCAAGACGAGTACTGCGACAGTGAATATGTGTGTGTTTGGTCTACGCTCTTTGAGATCATTGGTCTGTCTAGGCTTTGTTCACTGATTAGTTGTAGTCACCATATTGGACATGCACCAATTTCGGGCTGGTCTAATCACTATCAAAACATAGGTGATGGTTTTTTGTTTAAGTGACTCATTTGAATGAGTGGTTATCAACATACGCAAATTCAGGTGACTGTTAGATGTTTCTATGTGACAAATACTACCATGGATACATAATTTTCGAAAAGTTAGGTTCCAGGGTTTGATTGATTTCAAATTCCCATCACAGATTATTGGAGAAGAATTCTAAACGATCAGGGAACTACTAGGTTGAGCTGTTTCGTCCTTGCTTGGGACTCTTCAGTAGTAAGCTGGCTGGGTATTCTTTCTTGTAGTGAATGTCAAGAGCTTCAGACGTCCGAATGATCAGTCTTCTAACAGAACGCTTCAAAGGTCGGCAATCCTACCGGTATGCTACAGTGAACCAGCCAGCGAAGTGGAAAATTTCGACAAAGAAAGAAAGACCAGACTTTCAGGATAACATGATACCATCATCATTCTACTTCACAGGTCCCTCTCATCAGCTGCAAACTACCTGAAATTACAATGGTTATAAAAGTATGATGTGAAATAACATACTTCAGAGTTGGAATGATAGTAGAGAACGTGTCATTAGCGGTTAACACATCCGAAATGTGAGCATTACAACCTTGAGTCTAAGTCGCCATCTCAATTTATACACCACTGAAAGTAAAAAACGAGGGAGGGCGAAGACAGAAAGCAGGAAAATCTAATCAACAGTTTTTTCCGCTTATAAGGACACATAGCAACTCAAGAAAGCTTTACTTCATAAGATTGAAAAAACTTGCTCAGTGAGCTGAAATCACGAATGTGGATGATCAGTCAGTGTAATCAAAATGTAGTTACCAAGCTAGTGAGAGACTGATTACACCTGAGACCAAACACTTCGGTCCAATCCATCGACGGGAAAATCTAAAATTGAATTAAATAATTAATATGACCCGTTGCACGAGAGGTGGTTCTCGTGGCCCAGTTGGTCTAGTGGATAACACTTTTGAAACAATGGGCAATGGGTTCGAGCTTCGGTGAGGACATTATCACTCACTGCGGAATGCAGGTGTATCCAGATGACGAGTCCCAAATAGGATGAAATCTGCATCTTGGATTCCAAAGCTAGTCACCATCCACCAACTAACTTTTGATTACACATTGTCTTTCTGTATGCATGAGTTCGGTTTGAAAGGCTTGACTGCAACTGCTTCAGCAAGTCGTTAATTTGCTGTGCTGAGTATGCTTAATATTTTGAAGTGTGATTCGAAAATAACGACGAAATAGTCCGTGTACACAAGGTGTCTTGTAACTGCACTTTGAGAATATCAACTTCCCTTCAGACATAAATTTCCTGGAATATTCTCTGAAAAAATAAGTGGATGGAAGCCCTTCTTTCTGTCTTTCCAGTGTACTTGCTATCGCAAGTATATATATATAAATTTATAAACGCAGTTGTAGGTGACATCATCAGGGTACTAATTCAGTTTAGATTGGCTTAAAGAGCATGTGGTGCTGTATAGTATTGCGAGCTTAGCTTCAAGGAAGCATCATTTTACTGCTTCTTTCATTCTCTTATAAAATCATTGGCTATATTGCTGGGACAGAAGTTATTTTTGGTGAAGATATTTTCCGGTACAAGTCTCTTTTCTATAGATGGAATTTTCGATCATACCATCATTTCTTCTTCTTACATTAAGGTCCAGGAAATTGAAGTCATCGTCATTTTCATATTGTATGGTGAGTTTAATGTTAGGAAGGAACTCATTGAGACGATGAACATATCATCAAGATATCCGCGATATTAGGTTTTTTCATTGAAAGCAGAACTCATCTACACCGTTGGAGATATCCCATGAAGATATCAAGGAAATAAAAACAGTCTCACAGGGGAACCCATCACGAATTCATCAATGTTTTCTCTACTGCCATTGAAACATTGAAGTATGTTATTATGCGTCTTCCTTTTGTAACCAATGTAAATTCAGGTAGCGGCTCGTAACAGCTGACGAGAACCTGTGAAAAAGAATAATGATGTCATTTTATACTGCAAATTTGATCTTTCTATTTCTTTATCGAAATTCGGTTGGTTGGGTGGTTTCATCATGAGCTGACATCAGTTAGAGAACCATTGGAAAACCACCTGGGAGTACTGGACAGCTGTTTCGTCCTTGTTTGGAACTCTTCATCAGGTTCAAACCCAGCACCTTCTGGTTGCAAGGCGAACTCGTAGACCGTTAAGCAGTTACTGAGACCTGATACAATGGCCAGTCCATGAATTCTAACTTCTGCCAATTCATGACATAGCGTGACCACTTCGTAACGTCTTCCTTTACGAGTAACTGCCTCACCTTCAACCTGATGTGCCCTACTGGTCACGGCTTCCGCCTAGAACCCCAAGTAACTGCCTGAGTTCGAACCCCGGTAGGTAGGTACTGTGAAGAATCACAAACTAGGACGAAACACCTGTCTTGCAGTACTTCCAGGTGGTCTTCCAGTTGTCCTCTAACTGATGTCAGCTCATGATGAGATCTTCCAACCAATCAAACAAAATCCCTACAAAAAACCAATACTTGAAAATTTGTCTAAATTTATTAAGGGAACTAAGTGCAAAAAATAGTGCGGAATGATGTAATAGCAAATCCAACTGACTAACTAGCTCACTAACTAAATGGTTCCCCTTCTTGCTGGTTTAATTTCATGAATAATTTAGAAGTACATCGATGTCTATTACGATCCAGTGTAAACTGAGAGCAAACTGTACCACATGTACCTAACTTGAAGTATATTTACGAGAAAGCCTATGAATTTGAATTTTTATCAATGTTTGACACGTTTAGCATGACTACCAGACACTGTCGTCGATGAGTATCTGTCCTCACTCCCGACCTAAATGATCACCACTTCTCACTAGAACTTCGATCACTGGCAGACAAAAGATTAATTTTCAAAGTTAATTGGTAGAGATGTCATTGTTAAGGCCTTAGCTGATGCTTTTTTCAAAAGAAATCTAATTATGAATCATAACAGGTGTAATTCAATTGATGTATAGACTATATTATGTATCATATTATTCCCTTGTGTTCCCAGTGGAACATGGCGCTTCAACAGCACATCTCCACTTTCTCCCATTTTCTGCTGTCCTCTTCAGCTGGCTTGTCCCACGATTACCCATAATTTCTCATCTCATCCCCTAACTCACCCCATCTCCTCCATGTCAGCCTCTCGGCAACTACTCACTCGTCGCTTCCCATTCGGGTTCCACTCGAGTGATAGATGGCCTGAATTGAGTGCAATGTCATTCGACGGCCTCCTCAACATATCCCTGATTCATCTCCACCTTCTCCAAAATATTTGTTGAGCAATCGGCAGCTCTTGGTTGGTTCGTTCATCGCCAGCCAGAGTTTCTTGTTGCTAATTCTTTCTAGTAGGTCCCCCGACCAGCTGGCCTTTTGATTTTCAGTATGGAGCCAGCCAGCGAAGGTGGCAGCTGTTGATAAAAGTCAGTTCAAATCTAGTCTCTCTTTACCATAGTGTGAGCAGACAGCACGTCTCACTTATTATGTTCACAGTTCTAGGAAGTCACTATGCACCTGTGATCTATCATCTCTTTCTTCCTTCTGATCACCAGATCTCGACACTTCACAGGAAATAGCAGAAGACTTCATTAGTTAAGCAGGAAGCATATTGCTGTGGATTAAGTACTACCTCTCCAACCAAGTCATAAATTCTTCCAGCCGACTCCCAGAACATGAAGAAGAATTGCTGTCAACATCCTGAAATGGTTCATTCAAGAAGGATTTAAACAAACACAGAAATTTATTAGGAAAGGATTAAAAACTACCTCAAGCCTACTATCCTCAATAAATAATTCTGAGATCTGGAGCAGGACTTATTGAACTGCTTTTGATTGTAATTCCATTATGGATAAAATTTGTTTTGATAAAGTCTCACAGTGTTATACAGTCACTAGTAGAGCGAATAAAATTCACATTTCAATCGGAAAATGAACAAGGAGAATTAGCTGTGATGTTAGATTGTAAAATAAAGCGAATAGAAGAAGGTAAACTACACACTGACGTTTATAAAAAGCCAACTCATTCTGCTAATAGACATTTAGACTTCACTTCATCTCATCTGTTCGTTATCTTTCTGTGAAGGCAGGCTTAGTTAAGTGTCTAACAAACCGAGCAGTGGCACTGAGTAGCACAAGAAAAGACCTAACTGATGAAATAAAACAGATAGAAGAAGCGTTGGTATCAAATAACTATCCTATAAAATTCATTAGGAAGATCAGTAAGGACCAAAAGTAAAATAAAAATAATTGTGAAACTAGTAATGATAACATAAATAAGAGAGAATATAAGTCATCCACTGTTATACCATATAAGGAGGGGACATCTGAGACCCTATATGGGATTCTTAATGAAGCAGGAATTAGGGTGGTGGTATTTAAACCTACAAACTCACTCACCCAGGTAGGACAAGCTCTGTAGGATAAAGGACCCTGTCGTTGGACCCAATTAGACAAAATAATACAATTTACAAAATACCTTGCAATCACTGTGAGTTAGGTCAACTACCTAGATAGGTGAGTCAAACTAGTAGATCGGGGATAGTCAGAATGTCGGAACATAAGAATTTAGCTAAGGTTAGAATGGTTGACCCCACGAAGATAAGTAATTTAGAAAAAATAACTCGGCGCCACATTGCACTGCATGCGTTAACACACAACCACACCACCTTTGCTTTTAACCGCTTCCCATTTCAGAGACCTGAATTTTCCCATGTTTATTCAGAACAAAATAGAGCGAACAATTTTGGTTCCAATGAATTCTTTTTCAGGCTCTGCAATTATAAATCCGTTAATTTATGCATACAACAACCAGTCAAGGTAAATTAGAATCATATCAGGAATGTATTTGGGGACAAGTATAAGATGGGATGGAACAGTATTCAGTTAGTCTTTGAATATGCATGGTCAATGAGAACATGAGATAAAATGAGATGAAATAATTTAATGATATATATATATATATATATATATATATATAATCAGTGACGCGTGAGAAAAATGAGTACTGTAGAAAAGTAAACCAACGAATGGGATGGACTAGCGATTCAGTTTCATTGGCTGGAGGATTTTGTGATGAGCTAACACCAGTTAGAGAACCATTAGAAAACCACCTGGGAGTATTGCAAGACAGCTATTTCGTCAGCCTATTATGGGACTCCTCAGTACCACGCAGCCACCCCATTTTGATTCGAACCCACGACCTTCTGTTTACAAGGCAAGAGAGGTCGTAGACCAGTAAGCAGCCAGTGGGACCCGATCCAATGGCCAGCCCATGAATTCTAATTTCTGCCAATTCATGACATAGCGTGACCACTTCGTAACGTCTCCTTTTACGAGCTACTGCCTCACCTTCAACCTGCTGTACCCTACTGGTGACGGCTTTCCACCAGTTCCCGCAGGTAACTACCTACCTGAATAGAGCCAGTCACTAGTGAGCATCAGGTCAGTTTTCAAGTATTGGTTTTGTAGGGATTTAATCTGATTGGTTGGAAGATTTCAAGTTGAAAATAACGACAATAATAATGACTGTGAAATAATAACGATGATGTGGTGTAAACCTAGAAGTACTATTGGTAAATGATTATCAAATAATAATAATAATAAATTTAGTGAAGTGGAAATGGTCCAATCAAAGACACGGTTGATGGGCTTGACTATTATTGTCGATACGTGGATGATACGTTCATAGACAATGATAGGAATATTAATAAACAAGATCTTTTGAATACTGTTTTAATAATCTTCACCCAACTATTCAGTTCACGTGTGAGGAAGAAGAAAAAAACAGTAAACCTCCTCGATAGTATAGTGGTGAGTATCTCCTCCTGTCACGTGCAAGGCCCGGGTTCGATTGCCGATCGAGGAGTTGGCAGATGCCTCGGTGGCACAGAGGTTAGGACACTCGCCAACCATGCACATTGTTCGGGGTTCGATCCTCGGGTGACACACACCTGAAATCAATTGTTAGCCTGCTGAATTTGGACTACCAACATCACATACTGTAAATCCTATATTTGTACCAAAATGCTGCGTGGAACCAAGCTAAAATGAAATAATAATAAATAAACGCCCTCCTCACCAAGTAGACGGCCGGATACTTAAAAAGGAACCCCTTTAGAAAGAAGATTTTAACGGATCAGTACACCCATTTTCATAGCTTCACATCGATTCAATACAAAAGAAACGTAGGTAAGTATCTGAGCCATGGAATAAAACGAATATTTTCGGAGGAATGCATTATAGAGGAAATGTGTAAACTGAAATTTACACTAAAAGAAAATGGATATCCAGAGAACTTTCCAAAAAGGTATTAATCGATCGATACCTAGAGATAGGGTAGAGATGAATACCGTAGATAAGAAACCCTTGTATCTTAATCTACAAAGGGTAGATTGCAGCTAAAAGTCTAAAATGTTGACTTAATAGAGCATTAGAGAGAAAATTTTCTGCAGCTAAACTGGCGTTCAGCTAATAGATATAAGTATAAAACTTGGGTACTGTGGTAGAGTATAACTCCATTATGGATAAGATTTTATTTTGATAAATCACACAGTGTGTTGTACAGCAATATTTATTGATGACGTTTCGAGCGAAGTCTGTCACTGCTACTCATAATGATATCAAGACACTACTTACACAACTTTCTTGCTTCATTTATATACATGAATAAAATTGATGATTAGATATTTGAGCAAAATCAATATAAGATGAAGTACAATCGGAAACAGTAGTTATCAGTAAAATACAATAAGATGGGTGGGAAATAAGATGCTTTTTATAGTAAAATAAATAAATAACTTGTTAGAACGTTATAACGTGTGTGAATTGAATACATTTTAACATTATTTATTATTCGCTGATTTGACTGGTAATAACATCTTCCATATCTCTGGTATTTGCGTTGAGTCATTTCTGTTGCATGTGTTCAGTGTACACAAGAATTCAGTAATCAACCTCTCTCCTCTCTCTCCACCTGCCTATATTACTTCTTAGAATATTAACACTCTCCCACCATGCTACTGTGTGGTTGTGTGTTAATGCATGCAGTGCAATGTGGCGCTAAGTTATTTTTTCTAAATTACTTATCTTCGTGGGGTCAGCTATTCTAACCTTAGCTAAATTCTTATATTCCGACAATTTGACCACCCTTGACCTACTAGTTTAACCTATGTAGTTGACCTCACACAAAGTCATTACAGGGTATTTTGTAAATTATATTATTTTGTCTAATTGGGTCAACCATCAGGGTCCTTTAACCTACAGAGCTTGTCCCTGAGTAAGTTTGTGGGTTTACATGCCACTCTAATTCCTGCTATATTATTATGAAAAATCCCACGTAGGGTTGCAACACTGTGTGATTTTATCAAAATAAAATTTTATCCATAATGGTACTCAGCTTCTCAACTAAATCAGTACTCATACAACAAGTCAAGAATGAATTACCAAAGATGGCCTCATCACTGCGTATCTATGAATTCATCTGCTCATATGGAGTTAGTCACATTGGCCTTACTGAGAGGGCTTTATCTATGCGCGCAAATGAACATGTACCTGTATGGTTGAGTAAAGAGGTAAACAAATGCGTAAATAGTGCAGTCTTAACCCACTTAGTAGATACTGGACACTCGATAAAGCCTGAGCAGGCGTTCTCATTCATTTACCGCATTCTATAATATATCTAGAGAAGGTTGTCTACATCTTCTGTCAGTAGCTGAAGCGGTGGCAATCAGTACCAGAAGACCGGGTCTTTGTATAGAGAAGAAGTATGTTCAACGGTTATGTTTACCTTGGCCTACAATAAGGACAATAAATCCGCCATAAACATTAGCACTTTAAATTCCTATCGCAATTTTTCCTTCTTTTTCTTTGTTTCATTGACAAACGTTCATTTCTGACTTTTTATGATTTCATGACATTTCTTATGATTTGTATTACCTTAGGTTTAAATAGTGTGCTTTTCTAACTTGTTATTATATTTACAAAATCCTGTTTATCATTTCACTTCACTAAATTCATTATTATTATTATTGTTATTTTTTGATAACCATTCACCCATAGTACTTCTAAGTTTACACTACATCATCGTTATTATTTCACAATCATTATTATTGTCGTTATTTTCACCCTTGGACTTACGTCTAGTCCATCTCATTCGTTGGGTTTTTTTTTCTGTAGTACTCATATTGTCTCACACACCAGTGACTACACTCACTCTCGAAAGCTGTACTTTTGTTGACTAACTGACTACTGTTCCATCCCATCTTACTTATACTTGCTCCACAATGCACATTTCTGAAATTATTCTAATTTGCCTTTACTAGCTGGTTATCGTATGCTTAAATTAATGAATTTATAATTATAGAGCCTGTGGAATAAATTCCCCTTTCTTTATAATGTGACATTGCCTGTCTTTCATATCTATGAACTGAGCTGAATTCACCACAATGTTATTCAATTTATTAGTTACTCATTATCATTTTTACCCCTTCTCTTTGATTACGCAACTCCTTTGCCATTGTATCCAAGCATTTCATTTTGTTGTTGAAACTCGAACTTTCTGGATATAAACTACATAAGTGTAATATTTTGAGTACTATTCATTAAGTCTTGAGTCTCGTGTCATTAATTGACACTATGTAACATTTGAAAGTATGTTGAAACTATTCTGTACATAAGTCAATAGTTTCTTTAGGCTGTATGCAACTGATGAGATGCCAACGAAATAAACGAAGATGGCGTCATCTTCTTATTCTCTACAAACTGCTCTTGTCCCTACTTTATTCAAATTTTAAAAAATGGGAGAATGTGGATGAAGTTTTACATCGATTTATTTTATCTTCCATATCGTTATGTTGTGGGATATTAGAGAACAATACATTAACCACTATTACACCATACCACAGGTCCACTGGGTAGCTTTGTTTGTTTCCTTCAAAATGAATAGTATTCATCAATTAGTAAAATATTCACTGAAATCTGACTATTTTCTTCAAATACAAAATTATTATAATTCTGCTGGGTTCCGAGGCGAACATAAGGCTTCAACAGAACATTTCCATTTTGTCTGGTTTTCTACGGGCATCTTCATTTGACCCCACGATTGCCCATAAGCTCTCACCTCCTCCTCCTCCTTATGCGACCCCCTCCATATCACCCTCGGACACGCGCCCAACTCGTCGTTTCCCGTTCAGGTTTCGCCTGGGTAGTGGCATTCTACACGATGCCACCCGACGATGTCGACCACTATTTTCGTCGCACAAATACTGCTTTGAGCAACTTAAAAATCCCCATTGAGTCGTATAAATGAAAAGGCGTTCAGAAGAGAGTTTGTTGTGTTGCTCTATTTTGACCAAACTAGCGTACACGTATATCCTAGTACTTCTTCGCGTTTATAATTGTGTGTTAACGTTGTGATTACTCGACATCCACAACGTTATTCAAAAGGCACTTGCGAAGGAATACGATCGTGTATTATTACAGTAATCAAAATTCAGAAATTGAGCGAGTACAAAAGTATCAATTGTCAACAAGCAATCTTTAGAGTGATAAACAAATCAAAGTCGAATTACATAGTGAAAGTATACTACAATGATGAGTAATAAAATGGGTCACTACAAGTTAATCCTCTTTTTCGCGACATAATTCTCAAGCTGTAGAATCGCATATATACAGAGTAAATTGTCTCATTAATAAAAGGAATATTTAAAAGATTTGTCATTAGAATTGTAAATTTGAGATGGCAAACTACGTAATGTAGAAAGTGGTAATCGCATTAAAACTAAAATTAAATTAATTAAATTGACTAACGTAATATAATTGACGGGGGTAAGTAGAATTCAATTGAAATTTGAACGAGAGTCAAATTAACAACAGTGGTAATAAGGGATAGGCATTTAATAGGTGGTGAGGGAAGAAAATAATACAATTAAGAGACGAAAAGTAAATATTACGTATCCGCTGTTAAGATAGATCAGGTCCATTGTAGATTTAGTAAGTGAACAAGCCTCTTCGGCATGCAAAATTCAAGATTTAACATGGGAATTGCCATTGCATCTGCGGTTCGAAGAAGTTTGATTCGAAACCACTGTAAGCAAGTTTCCCATGTATTCTGTAGATGACTTTGAAGTTGGTTTTTGGGTGGGTTACCTTGGTGTCCAGATGATTCGATTAGGTGTTCCAGATGCTTCGATTAGGTGTTCCAGGATAGCGATGGTGCGTTTTGGGGGACCTGATTCCTCCTTTTTTAAACCATGACTGTGGGTAATTGTTCGATGATACATTTGGATAGCAAATGCTGAATACTTCCATTATGGGTAAATTTTATTTTGATAAAGTCTCACAGTGTTATACAGTAATATTTAATGACGACGTTTCGAGCACAATTTACTGCTCATAATCACATCAAGGTGACATCCTCTGGTTTTAATTTATTAACTGTTACGCTGAAATTTAGTCCTTTCTCCAGTACTTTTCTCTCACTAGAGCTTAGTTCCCTTGATGAGAGGTTGATCATCCACTTTGTTCTGTCGATAGAGGATGAAGCATTGACATCAATTTCATTTGTTGTGTTCTTTTCTTCAATTAGTTTGTTGAATTTTGATTTTGTTTTTGATTTTCTTAATGCAGATTCTCTAGCTTTTTTGGATGTTTCAAGAATAATTGTATAATCTTTGTCATTGATCATATATTTGAGTTTGTGTTTGAGTTTTTCAATTTCATTTCGTATATTATTTAGTTTCACAGTAACTCGATGTAATCCTTCTCTTAGACATAATCTACTGACATTTTCGGCAGCTGATGTTATTTTGCTTGAAGTAATTGGAGTAAGTAGACGTAAATATTTCGGAATTATATGATTTTTTAAACGTCGACTGTTAAAAATCCGATCATTTGTGAATCTTGCTTCAGTTTGACAAAGTCGTGTGAGTTTGTTGATAAGCTTCCTGGTAGGAAGACCATATGTATCACCTTGATATGATTATGAGCAATAAATTGTGCTCGAAACGTCATCAGTAAATATTACTGTATAACACTGTGAGACTCTATCAAAATAAAATTTACCCATAATGGAATTACACTCTACCACAGTGCCCAAGTTTTATTCTTATATCAAATGCTGAGTACGACTCACATACCTAACTCCACGGGTGGAGCAGGTGGATTGATAGATGCATATTGGTGAGGCAGTCAACAGTGATAGCATACCCTCCACATTAATGCTAATCACTGGATTCATAGAGACGGTTAGTTGGAATTCAGCGGTGAATAACGTTTTCTTCAGTGAGCCGGACAATGAGCGGTTTCTTAATATATTTCAGTTGATGAGTCTCCATCGAATTTTAGATTTGAGTAGATATGCTTACTTTTTTAATTTAATTTCTACCCAATCAACGCAATTGGTTATCAAAAACAATTTACAATTCTCATGACATATCTTTGAAAATATTCCTTTTGTTGCTAAGATAATTTACTATATGTGTATATATGCGATTGTACGGCTGGCGAATGATGTCGCTGGAAACTGTAAGTCTTCACTGAACACGTTTTCTTTGATCAATACTGTTTTACCATTTACCTCTTAAGTTCTTAAGAGATATTCTACGTTGAAATGTGTTACTTGCATATATGGATATCTTTTTAAGGATAACAAAATTTATTTTGCTACCGTAAGAATTTGATGACAGCATACTGTTTGGTCGGACCCGCCTTTTAAAATAATTGCAAAACTCGATTATTAATTCTACACAGAAATATGCTGCAGTGGTAGCTAGCTAACCTTTAAGTGATAACTTTTCAAAATTTTTGGTTTTAAGGACTAAAGTGGGTTTTAATCATGATGTCTTCGTAGAACAGATTACAGAACTTAAGTTTCATGGTAAATCATGGTAAAAAACTGTCTCATAAATATGTACTACTTGATGTTTGTAAGTAGTAAACGATTTTCATGCAAATTTATCTGATTGTTACCATGTCAGTTTTTACTATAGATTCAGAGACGGCGTGTCACGAAAAGCATTTCGAACTGTGTGCTGAAAACTGTTGCCAACAGCTGACTTATTTTCTCCATACTGAAGATCATATTGTTAGAAATTATTCGCAACAAGGAATCCTGTCAGGCAACCAAGAACCTATTGTCCAACCAACCAAACCAGCACAAGCTGAGAAGACCGTTTAGGTAGCATTACTCGCGAAGCAAGCTTATGAATACAAATCGAATGGGAAACAATGAGTTAGGTCTTTGAAGGCGATATGGAATAGGGGGTGTGACGAGGAGGCAGGATTTCACGGACATTCGTGGAGCCAGTTGAGGAAGACTCCAGAGAACAGGATGAAATAGAGATGTTCTGTTGATGCACTATTTATATTCAAATCGGAACCCAAGTGCATAAAAGTCGTAATGCTACTGTATCAGTTATGCTTCCGATCAGCGTCTGTTGCTGCATTTTTGAGCATCAGTTGGTCCCGGACTATCGGTGTTTGCTCATAAAATTCTCAGACATAAATTTAATGGTAACCCGGGCAACGGAAGTGCAAATACCTTCAATCTATGTATTTTCAACTATTCGTAGTTCTGTTTTAGTGCACACTGAGCATACAGTTGGTATTAATAAAGCACTTAAGGTTATTCATCGCATTCCGGCCACATTAGTTTTGCTTTAGGGATTCGTCCTTTACATACAGATGCAGCAATCGGAATCAAAGTGAAGAAGCCAAACCTGTGTTCAGAAAAAATCCCTGCAGCCACTTTCTTAATCTTAGCCATCGTTAGGAGGAGAACGCCCTCCGCCTAAACCTCTCACTCATTATGAAATCAATTTGGGAGGAATTCTAGTTGTTTTGGGGAGAACCAGCGCATCTCTCCAAAATGGTTGCCCTGAAATTGGTTCAGTTATATATTTGAGTGCCAAAATATTTATTATTTACTGTCCCTTTGGGTTCATGGTAGGATACAGGACTTCAACAACACATCTCCACTTTGTTTCATTTTCTGCTGTCCTCTGCAGCTGGCTAACCACACAATTTCCCACAATCGCTCATCTCCTGCTGCCACAACACCGGAAAACCAACTAGTCGATTCCCATTGGGATTACACTCAACCGATGGCGTGGCGTGCAATGTCTTTCGATGGTCTTCTTAGTGCTTGCCAAATCCATCTACACATTCTTCTGTATATTTTTTACTGTCACAATCTTGAATGAAATTGGTTCCCACTGCATTAGAGCTTTGGCTGCCACTGGTGACATCATTATAGCCACTCACTGCCTCAGCGTCCTCGTGGTTGTCACCTGTGATGGTAACCGGAGTAGATTACTCACTCACCAGTTGACAATTTTGACATTCCGAAACCATTCCATCTGCTCTCGCAGACACCCAGCACTTCTATACCATACCTTCTTTGGCTACCCGGGTAGTGTTCCCAGCCCACTTCGTATACTGTACGGACATTCCACGTCCCCATTCTTACTCTTGCTTTCATCGAGAGAAGAAACATAGGCTGGCTGACTGGCTTCCCGAAGGCTTTCACCAGCCAGTCCACTGTATCATTTCGCCTCTCCGAATCCAACGAAGAATAAAATCGTTCTTTGAATTTTTTGTATTTTTAATGCACTTTTTGGGTGTCAAAGTTTCTCTAGCAGTTTGATTGGTTTTTTGGTGTAGGGCTGCTAGCCCTACCCCCAATTCTCCGGCTAGAAAACTAGCGAGCTAGTAAACTTGGCGAGGTTGGTGCGGATATAACGGCTGAAAACAGAGAATTTCAGCGACTTTTGAGACGATTTTAGGGGTTTCTGGGGAAATTTGGGGCTCTCTGGGAGGGGGGATGATGCATTCCCCCAAAGTTTTTCATTTGTGGTACTATGGAAAACCATTTTTTAAAAGGAATCAATCATTACATGTCCTAATATTAAGAAGAGCTTTCCAGGTGGTTTGTCCATAATGTCAACACGTTTTCATTTTTTCAAAAATGACAGTTTACCACTTTTTTGGGAGAGTAAGGGGATGTAGTACTCTAATCACAAAGTGCTGCGTCTACTGGTTGCTAAGTTACAAGGTTTACAGTACTTATTTATTTTACTTCATTATAGCTTGATTCCACACCGTATTTTTTGGTACAAGCATGGAATTTTCAGCATGTGATGTCGGTAGCCCAAATTTAGCAGGCCGACTATAGATATCATGTGTGCGTCGGCCGAGGATCAAAACCCGGACAATGTGCACAGCCGGTAAGCGTCCTAACCTCTGTGACACCGATGTGAACATGCCAGTCGTTCAAAAAAGCTTTAGATTTTCACCACTTTCATCGATACAGTTTTCACTGGGATATTAAAACAACGACAGGCGAAGTACAAGTTACAGCATAGATGGTCAAACTAGATTCAATTCCAGTTATTTGAAAAAAATTGGGGTGAAGTTATATAATAGCATCCCAGAGAAGTGAACTCTCCGATGACCTTGAACGCATAGTAGTCACTGGCTTACGACACCTGTAGTTATTATAGCGTAAATATGAACACTATTCACCAACTAAGGTGCAAATTTCGCCCAGGTCACGCTTTTAAGTACCGTTTGGACATTGTGTTACTAGCTCGTTAGGGTTAGGATCAGGGTTATAATTAGGATTAAGTCAAGATTAAGGTTGGGGTTACGGTTAAGGATGGGTTTAGAGTTGGTAATATTTATTTAAATTTGTTTTATTATCAACATTTTCCTGGTAATTAGTCGTCGATTCTCTTACTGGAAACCATAGTAATTCAACCGACGGCTTTTGGGGAAGACTACAAAACAGGATATGAACGATAAACGGGTCTGTAGTCATCTAGGTGAATACATGTACACAAAATGGTCTAACTTAAAAGCTGGGACTCCTCATTATAACTGGGACGTATTTCTAAGTCATTTCACAGTAAGATGCTCTGTTTAATGTGTTTTCTTGCATTTTCTTCTAAGGTCATTCGTGCGTTCACATCCCTTGGGAAACTATTGTTTAACTTTACCAAGATTATTTGGGCGTGGTGACTACAAGTCACTGTGATAAGATGGATTATTCATTATATAAATAAACATTTTATGCTTCTACAAACTTAAGTTCTTTGGTTATTAAGGAAGTTTAGGTCACAAATCAAAATTTCAAGAAAATACTGACTTTAACGATTTTTTGCAATGATATTGGTGATTATAAAAGAGCGTGAGTTATCCTGTGATTCGAAAGTCAACATACAAGCCAACTTCTTTCTTCAGAAAATGTATGTATATATATTTCTACAAATCGATATTTTCTAGCACTCATTGTTGCACGAATGTCTGAATCAGTTATAACCTCATGTATCTAGGAAATAACTCATCCGAAGTTGACTGCTAAATTTAAGCGGGTGGTTATACCTTAAAATGTGAGGCAATATCAAACAAGTGTAGATTCAGGCACTTCTGTGCATAAATGTCGACAAAAATGTGTCTCGCATTGACAGGAATAAATATAATATTATTATTATTACTACACCTTATTAGACTTTATTCCTTACTATATTTTAAATGCAACGTCATTTATTTTACAAGCTCGCTAGTTTTCTAACCGGTACCAATCACCGGTAAATAGGGAGGATTGGGCGTAGGGCTAGCAGCCCTACACCAAAAAACCAATCAAACTGCTAGAGAAACTTTGACACCCAAAAAGTGCATTAAAAATACAAAAAATTCAAAGAACGATTTTATTCTTCGTTGGATTCGGAGAGGCGAAATGATACAGTGGACTGGCTGGTGAAGGCCTGTGTCTTCTCTCGATGAAAGCAAGAGTAAGAATGGGGACGTGGAATGTCCGTACAGTATACGAAGTGGGCTGGGAACACTACCCGGGTAGCCAAAGAAGGTATGGTATAGAAGTGCTGGGTGTCTGCGAGAGCGGATGGAATGGTTTCGGAATGTCAAAATTGTCAACTGGTGAGTGAGTAATCTACTCCGGTTACCCTCACAGGTGACAACCACGAGGACACTGAGGCAGTGAGTGGCTATAATGATGTCACCAGTGGCAGCCAAAGCTCTAATGCAGTGGGAACCAATTTCCTCCTGCAGGATGATGACAGCAAGATTCAACTCAAAAGGAAGAATGGTTGCAACTGCCCATTGCTACGCACAGTGCTACCTTCAAACAACGCGGAACAAGAGAAGAAGGAAGATTTTTACAGACATCTACAAACAGTAATGGACAACATCTCAAATGGTGACATCAAAATCCTCATGGGTGATATAAATGGAAGCCAAACTGGGAGCAGACAATACAAGAGGAGAACTAATCATGGATCGAGGTGCTCTCACTCGGTGAAATGAATGATAATTGAGAATTATCCTTAGACTTCTGCGATTTCAATGATTCGGTGATCGGAGGCAGCATTTACAAGCGTGCCCAAGTACATACAAAAAGCAACATGGATTTCTCCTGATGGACACACCACGAACCAGATAGACTTCATCTCAACGTTTCTCAAGGAAGTGGAAACTCAGCCTGCTAGATATGAAGTCGAGAAAGGTGAGCAGATTCGGGCTCAGACCGTCATCTAGTTAAGTGAGCCCTCAAAGTCAAACTGAAAGCATACAGAACAACTGGAGACAGACCACAACTCAAGTTCAATATTCAGAAACTGATGGATGAAACAACGAGGAATGTCTTCACTGCGGATCAGATCAGAGCAAAGTCGAAGGCACTACGTGGCATTACTGAGGAAATCTGTGTAGAAGAACATTGGCACTTCCTGAATCTGGTGCTGAAGGAAACGTGTACATCTGTTCTAGGAATAAAGAAGAGATACGACAAGGAATTAGCCGCCTTCCTCACAGTATCCATATATAGATAGTTAAAGAGGATTGTATTGTCATCTGGAACTATATATAGTGTTCACTTGTGGAATCAACAACTCGGAATCATCTGATACCCTTTCTAACCATCTGGGACTAAGGATTTTATCCCCAGGAAGTATTATTAAAAGAAATCTTGACTTTTTAATTTTCCAATGCGTAGCTGTTTATCGTTGTTTTGATACCTCGATAATACAAAAATCTTTTTTTATATCCTCAAGACCATTTTTCCAGAAATTGTGAAAACTAGTGTCTCTGTAATGGTCAATTCTGTCAAAAGTGTAAGTACCTTTAGAAGACTGAGATCTAATACTCGTCAACCATCTGAAGGCATCAGTTCTACAGACGATTCTAAACATTTGACACTAGAAGCACCCAAAGTTATTCTATAGTACCTGCTATCATGGAGCAAATGATAGATAATTCAACTCCCACCCAAAATCATTAACTAAAAATTTGGAAATCAATAGCAGAACTGCAGAGCAAGTTTGACAGCATTATGCCCCTCACACAACTGTCCGACCCATCATTCATTAAATCCGAGTGCATAATTGACTATTTGGCTGCAGAGGCTGTTAAGAGGATTATGTCTTCACATAAGGTCTTGGCTTATAACATTCCAGACAGAGAGCCAGTCTATTTCTAAGCTCAAAACTTCTTGTCTAAAGATGCAAGCATAAAACTTGGGCACTGTGGTACAGTATAACTCCATTATGCATAAAGGCTTTTAATACGTCGTTAACAGACTGTCAGGTTTTGCGTCTTCGTAAGAATCGTTAAATATTCCCATTATGGGAATTCGAGAGAACAATCCTAGTCTTCGCATACAGAAAAGTTTGTTCTACCTTTGTCTTCCCCTTGACCTAGGTGAATTCTAATCAAAGCCCTCCCACCGTTTCTTATTTTCCATTTCCTTCGTACTTTTATGATATTTATTTAAACTCTGACTATTTGTCCACTTCACCTACACTTAGCATTACGTAACTTTTGAGATTTGACCTAATTATTAATTTATTGAATTGTCCACATATGTTCATGTATTACTAACTTTGTTGTTCTCATCGCCACCTGCATAAACCTTACGATCATTATTTTGGTTACCATTATAATCATCGTTATTAATGACGTTCAAAATATTCGCCACATATTATTATTGTTCCCTTGGGTTCCTAGTGGAACATAGGGCTTCAACTACACACCTCCACTTGCTTCTGTCTTCTGCTGTACTTTTCACTTGCATCCATGTTAGTCCATACTGTTTCAGTTCCTCATCACATGATCTCCTCCATGTCACCCTTGGACGTCCCACTCGCCGCTTCCCTTTCGGGTTCCACTCGAGGGCCTGACGCGTGATGTCACCCAACGGCCTCCTCAGCGAGTGTCTAATCCATCTCCACTTTCTCCTGCATATTTGTTGAGCGATTGGTTCTTGTTTCGTTTGTCCCCATAGTTTCTTGTTGGTGATTCTTTCCGGCCATCTGATCTTCAGTATAGAACGAAGACAGTTGTTGATAAAGGTCTGCAACAGGCTGTTGGAAATATTCTTTGTGACCCGCCAAGTTTCTCATCAGTATAGAAGAAATGACTGACTTGACGTTTGTATTGAAAATCCGAATTTTGTTGTTGATGCTGAGTGACGAAGATTTCCAGATTGGTTTCAGGCTGATGAATGTGTTTCTCGCCTTCCCGATTCTCGATTTGACATCCTCGTCCGTTCCTCCTGTGGTTGAGACAATGCTCCCTAGATAAGTGAATGAAGTAACCTCTTTCAAATCCCTCCTGTTGATGGTGATTGGCGCTGGATGTTGCTGCTGCTGTTGTTGTTGTTGTTGGTTGGTTATTTTCATAACCTCCGTCTTGTCTATGTTCACCTGGAGTCCTGTCTTTGCTGCTTCTTTGACTAGTTTGTCGGTTTTCGCTTGTAAGTCTTCGATTTTGTGTGACATCAAACATAAATCATCCACGCGCGAAATCCAGGTCTTCTAGGTTCTTCACGTCGGTCCAGGATATCCCTGTCTTCTCGTTTCCCACTGTCTGACGCATAATCCAGTCCACCACAATTAGGAATATCATTGGTGATAATAAGCACCCTTGTCTGACTCCTGTGTTTACTCCAAACACCTCGCTGAGTTTTCCGCTGTGGATCACTTGACATATGCCGTTGTCGTACAGCTGTTGAATAAGGTTGATGAATATTTGGGGTACGCCGTAGTACTTTAGTAGTTTCCAAATTACTTCGCGGTCAACGCTGTCGAAGGCCTTCTCAAAGTCTATAAAGTTGAGGTAGAGATTTGATTGCCATTCCATACTTTGTTCGATGATGATGCGTAGAGTTGCAATTTGGTCAGAACATGATTTGCCTTTCCTGAATCCAGCTTGTTCTGGTCGGAGTTCTGTATCCAGTGCGTCCTTTATTCTCCCCAGGATGATGCGACTCAGGATTTTACTTGGCGTAGACAGGAGCATGATTCCTCGCCAGTTCTTGCAGAGTCCCAGGTCGCCCTTCTTTGGTAGTTTCACAAGGTAACTTTTCCTCCAGTCAGTAGGCACCTTTCCCTCTTTCCAGATCTTTCGCAATAATGGAGTCAGCATATCTGCTGTCGTCTCTGGGTTCGCTTTCAGTGCTTCCGGGGGTATCCCATCTGGTCCAGCTGCTTTTCCAGCTTTCAGAAGCTTGATTGCATTCAAGACTTCAGCTTTCGTTGGAGGATTGGTGTCAACTTGCAGTTGTGCACGTGCTGTTGTTGGTATTTCTGGACGGGTTGTAGCTGGTGGTCGGTTCAAGAGTCCTTTGAAGTGGTCCGCTCATTGTTTACTCTGTCTTTCTTCTTTGGTAATTGGGTTCCCTTGGCTGTCTTTTATAGGTTTCACT
This sequence comes from Trichobilharzia szidati, assembly GCA_944472155.2. Classification (NCBI taxonomy): domain Eukaryota; kingdom Metazoa; phylum Platyhelminthes; class Trematoda; order Strigeidida; family Schistosomatidae; genus Trichobilharzia; species Trichobilharzia szidati. The sequence continues at coordinate 26,189,391 of OX235279.1, read as the reverse complement.
TGTGTTGATCTCTTCCCGGATAGAGACTTGGTTATCTGATATAGTGTCCTCAGGTCCCTTTTGCCTGCTGCCTTCTCAGCTTCAGTAGCCAGGTTGTCGTAGAATTGTCTTTTGTCCTTCCTGGCACTCTTCTTCACTTCTTTGTCCAGTGCTGTGTAGGTTGAACTCAGCGTCTCCTTCTCTTGTCCGTCTTTGCATTGAATCATTTTCTCTTTCACCATTCTCCTCTCCACCATTAGCTTCCAAGTGTCCGTTGAGAGCCATTCCTTGTCTTGTTTCTTATTTCTTCCTAAAACCGTTGAACACGTTTCGTTAAAAATCACCTTCAGAGAGATCCAATGGTCTTCCACGCATGATTCCTCAGTGACGTCACGTAGTGTTTCCTGCTTTGCTCTGACAGTTGCAGTGATAGTGTCATTTATGGTTGTGTCCTTCAGCTTTTGCGTGTTGAACTTGCATTGTGGCCTATCCCCAGGTATCTTCGAGACTTTCAGCTTCACCTTGAAAGTCCCTTGTACTAGATAGTGGTCTGAACCCACATCTGCTCCTCTCCTCGATCTTGTGTCCAGTAGGCTCCGTCTCCACTTCCTTGAGATTGAAATGAAGTCTATCTGGTTTTTGGTGTGTCCATCTGGTGAAATCCATGTTGCCTTGTGTATGTCTCTGTGTTTGAACACACTGCCACCAATCACCAAATCGTTGAAGGCGCAGAAGTCTGAGAAGAGTTCACCATTTACGTTCATTTCACCGAGGGCCTCACGACCCATGGTGAGTTCTCTTCCTGTATTGTCTCCTCCCAGTTTCGCATTCATGTCACCCATCAGGATTTTGATATCGCTCTTTGGGACGTTGTCCATTACTGTTTGTAGTTGACTGTAGAAATCCTCCTTCTTCTCTTGTTCTGAGACGTTTGTAGGCGCGTAGCATTGAATGATTGTAACCTTTTTTCCTTTTGAGTTGAACCTGGCTGTCATTATCCTGGAGGAGATTGGTTCCTACTGCATGAGAGCTTTAGCCGCTGTTGGTGACATCATGATGGCTACTCCCTCGGTGTGCTCGTGATCGTCCTCTGGGTGACTGGGGTAGATTATTGTCTCTCCAGTTGGTAGTTGGCACCTTCCACATCCGTTCCATCTGCTCTCGCAGATTCTCAACACTTCTATTTTATATCTTCTCACTTCTGCGGCTACCCGAGCAGTCTTTCCAGCTTCGTACATTGTACGAATATTCCAAGTCCCCATCCTTATTTTTGCTTTCATCGAAAGAAGGCACATCGGCTGACTGGCTTCCCGAAGGCTTTCACCAGCCTGCGTCATTTCACTTCCCCGATTCCAGCGAAAAATAAGGTTATTGTTTGTATTTTTAGAATTTTGAATATATTTGTGCGTTGAAGTTTTAGTAGCAATTTGGTTTAGTTTTGTGGGTGGAGTTGCTAGCACCACGCCCCAACCCTCCCTCTTTATCCGGGCTTGGGACCGGCTAGAATACTAGTGACCTAGTAATCTAGGCGAGGTTATTTGCCACATTATTATTATTTGATCCACAAACTCAGCATCATTGGTTAAAATGTTTACATATAAATCTATGTGAATTAGAGTAAAGCCTAAAACATTATTGTTCGCTTAAAAGTCTTTTTCTTCATGATAAATCTGTAAACCACTCATGTTCGGTGCTTTCCAAGTTTAGGTCTACTGAAGAAGCTAGGGATTTTCTGAAATCCGGTGAGATAATAGGCTCTTCATCACCCCATACTAACATTAGGGTTGCACCTGATTTAATACCATGACAAAGACGATGTCGCTCAGGAACACTGAATGCTGATAACCCTAATAAGGCAACTGTAGATGACATTTCACGCAGTATTGCCTCTAGTGATATGCCTGATGACTGCGTGCATCAGATATTTTCTGATGTCCATACAAATATTAGCAAACTATTATATAAAGATACTGCTGCTGACATTGAAATGGTAGACACAGATGAATCAACAGGACATAATGTTGAAATACATTGTTTATACACTGACGCAAACGTCAAGAGCCATAAAAAACATCAAAACCCATCCCACTGGTGTTCCACCTGTCTCCTTACAAGTCAGTTAATCCTTAGTCTGCAGTCCATCCACCATGAAGTACCAGTCCAATGTAGCTGCCCAAGTTAGCAAGTTCCCTAGGCGTTATGACAAATGTTCCATTTCCATTAAGCGTTGCAGATGTCTAAGCAACAGAAATCCACATATAACATGTGCCGGCTGTCCTGTTAACCACCATCGGCCAGTTACACATAAGATAGAAGATACCGACGTAACTAAATCGAATTCCGGACCAAGAGCACGAAAACCCATTGGTATGATAGAGACGCAAGCACCTGTAAGCCATCTTACTAAGAGAAAGTCAGATATGACAGACCAAGCTCCTAGAGGTAGGCCCAATCCTTCTACGTAAACAACACAACGAGGTAATCGGTATTATTCTGCGCATCCACTAAGCAAATTCATTTTTAACCATCCCCTTTGAATGTTCTATGAACTGAATGTTATAGAAAATCCCCTAAACATAGGCTATAGACTACATTTAGTAAGCCAAATAAGCCTATGGAACCCATTCAAACATCTTATGTATATAGTAGGGAGCATGTGCCGATATCTGTACAAAATAGATACCAAAACTTCATTCTTATACTGGTAATAAATTACCTTCGGGCAAGATTTTCACCAGCGTCAGTTAACAGAAACACCTGGCATCATGCATATATATCGGATCAATTGCTTGCTGGCATAGCAGTCTACAGCTAGGACACGGCATATTTTCCTGGAGATAGCTGACACAGTGTCGGCACCAAACGCGGATACTAATATCTCTAATTATCCCACATGCGTCTCTCATTACGTACCCTATCCAAACGACGGACCACCCCTGACTACCACCACCTCACAAACCTGCCTAAGTCTTACTATGATCCAAAGATATATTAGTGCGTCTAAAAACATGTATACGCATGATAGCCACGGAGTATTTTATCAAGATGTTGTCCGCTCACTGAAACCACGTAGCCAGTGTTTATTTATTATCCTAGTAAATACTAGATCAGTTCTAAATAAACACTTAGCACCAAGTACATTAGCTTCTATATGCAGACCGTCATTGATTATGATAACTGAAACCTGGTGCACAAGTGAAATCTCTAGCGACAGCCTAAGAATTGATAACTACAACCTTTTTCGAGGGGAAAGAGAGACAGGCCGTGGGGGTGGAACACTAATTTACTGTGAACAATCCATGTGTGCAGCCCAGTCCAGTAACCCAATTCTGTCACAACTCAATGACTCGATCTGGATCGAAATAAAAGCTCTCAGAAGTAAACTTATACTTGCGGCTTGTGTGTACCGACCACCTTCATCCATCAATGAGTATGATGATATACTCAGCAACATTTTTAGTGTTATAGGCAATTTTCCCTTCAGTTATAAAATTATTGGAGCTGATTTCAACATGCCAGAAGTATCGTGGTCTTCACTCCGAGGGCCCCAAAGGTATGATAATCTCCTGAATTCCATTGTCACAGGAGGATAGACAACACGTAAATTCACCCAATAGATCCACAAATATCCTAGACCTCATTTTCATGGACAACATAATGCCATCTACAGTACATGTGGGACATGAATTTCCAGGTAGCGACCATAAAATAGTAGTGTGTTCTTTTGACATCTTTCCTGAAACAAAACGCAGAGATGAAGTTGGCCAGACACCTATGAGATTGTACACACATGCTGACTAGGACTTGTATCAGCACCTAATTAGATGTTCTAATTGGGACTCGTACTTTTCGAACGAGTCCTTAGAGGCAATTCTTAACAACTTTTATCAGAATATTAATTCAATTCATGACGTCATTGCACCTGAGAAGATTCTTAGCTTCAGATTCCCCCAAAGCGATTGTATTCCGACATCGTTTAGGAGAAGTCTACGAAAGCACTCAAGAAAATACTACAGATATCATGACTTGTCATCACTAATTGCTATTAAGTCCCTTCTCAATAGAATTGAAGAGTTGAGAAATACAGGTGTCAATGGACGTGAACATTGAACGTCTGTTTTATTGGGTCTGGCAGCCATTAATGGGCAACTGAAAGGCGAGAATGGTCGATCGCTTGCAAGTTGAAGGAAGACTGGAGTTAAATACGAATAAAAGTACTTTATAACTTCATTTGTACTTAACATTTGTTTGTAGACTTTGTAGTTTTCTTCAATTTAATTGCCAAACAATATAATTTCGTTCAAGGGATACTGGTGTTTTGGATTTAAAGTTGAAGAAAGTACATAGTATTTATCGGCTCAATCGCTTAAGTCTTCATTACGATAGGAACTTAGGGCTAAGTTCCTTGACAACAGGCCTCAGAAACAAAGAAATGCGAGCCATTCAGGCACCACGTAACTCAGGAGAAATAGCCAAACTTTTCAAAAGTAGGTTGACGAACTCCAAAATAAAATGGGTCACTACAAATGGGCCTATATATGTACGGTAAGATCCTTTCAAAACTGAACACAGTCACATGTCATGGGATAATGTACCTAGATTTAACCTTTTCCGATAATGCAAATAATGTATACACAGACACTATGGTGTCTGAATGTAAACGACTTACTGGCTTTGTTCTACTGTAGTACCCCTATACCAACTATAAACATACGCTTTTAAACTAATTTGCATACCCATATTATATGTTTACACAAACCGATTTTATATGTACTTCGTAAACATTTGTCAATTTACTGTTGAACGTTACCTTGATACAATTTCGAAATTTGACTACGGCTATAATACACGATTACACTCTTCACAAGTGCCTTCTGATTTTCCGTTGTGGGCGTCGAGTAGTCACAACGTCTACGCACATTGATAAACGTGAAGAAGTACTAGAAAATACGTGTACGCTAATTTAGTCAAATAGAACACGCAACAAATTGGTGAGCCCGACGACAACTTGTTGACCTCGACGCATCGTTACACTTGCTGGAGTAATAAAACTCTAACTTTCGCGGATTTATATATTTATTAGACATTTCGAACTCATTCTTGTGTTTGCTCATAGCACAACCTGCAGTAACTTGGGGTATGCATCTGCATTGCATGTTTCTCTGTTTTGCCATATTCTAAGTGTGCACAAATTTTGCTATTTTGCTACTCTTAAACCATTTTTTACGAATTGTAACATGTCTTCCAATAGTTCTGATAACTTAGAGCTGGAATCTGTTAGTACTATTTCTCTTACTGTACCAGTTTTTAAGCCCAGAGACCCTCATCTTTGGTTTGCACGACTGGAGCATTATTTGGCTAGCAATAAGCTCACGTTACAGACTGCTAAATTTGGAATTTTGAGTACAGTACTACCAGAGGAAACCTCGCCTAGATTACTAGGTCACTAGTATTCTAGCCGGTCCCAAGCCCGGATAAAGAGGGAGGGTTGGGGCGTGGTGCTAGCAACTCCACCCACAAAACTAAACCAAATTGCTACTAAAACTTCAACGCACAAATATATTCAAAATTCTAAAAATACAAACAATAACCTTATTTTTCGCTGGAATCGGGGAAGTGAAATGACGCAGGCTGGTGAAAGCCTTCGGGAAGCCAGTCAGCCGATGTGCCTTCTTTCGATGAAAGCAAAAATAAGGATGGGGACTTGGAATATTCGTACAATGTACGAAGCTGGAAAGACTGCTCGGGTAGCCGCAGAAGTGAGAAGATATAAAATAGAAGTGTTGAGAATCTGCGAGAGCAGATGGAACGGATGTGGAAGGTGCCAACTACCAACTGGAGAGACAATAATCTACCCCAGTCACCCAGAGGACGATCACGAGCACACCGAGGGAGTAGCCATCATGATGTCACCAACAGCGGCTAAAGCTCTCATGCAGTAGGAACCAATCTCCTCCAGGATAATGACAGCCAGGTTCAACTCAAAAGGAAAAAAGGTTACAATCATTCAATGCTACGCGCCTACAAACGTCTCAGAACAAGAGAAGAAGGAGGATTTCTACAGTCAACTACAAACAGTAATGGATAACGTCCCAAAGAGCGATATCAAAATCCTGATGGGTGACATGAATGCGAAACTGGGAGGAGACAATACAGGAAGAGAACTCACCATGGGTCGTGAGGCCCTCGGTGAAATGAACGTAAATGGTGAACTCTTCTCAGACTTCTGCGCCTTCAACGATTTGGTGATTGGTGGCAGTGTGTTCAAACACAGAGACATACACAAGGCAACATGGATTTCACCAGATGGACACACCAAAAACCAGATAGACTTCATTTCAATCTCAAGGAAGTGGAGACGGAGCCTACTGGACACAAGATCGAGGAGAGGAGCAGATGTGGGTTCAGACCACTATCTAGTACAAGGGACTTTCAAGGTGAAGCTGAAAGTCTCGAAGATACCTGGGGATAGGCCACAATGCAAGTTCAACACGCAAAAGCTGAAGGACACAACCATAAATGACACTATCACTGCAACTGTCAGAGCAAAGCAGGAAACACTACGTGACGTCACTGAGGAATCATGCGTGGAAGACCATTGGATCTCTCTGAAGGTGATTTTTAACGAAACGTGTTCAACGGTTTTAGGAAGAAATAAGAAACAAGACAAGGAATGGCTCTCGACAGACACTTGGTGGTATCATTATGAGCGGAAATGAATTTTGAAACAAAACCTCCATTGTCATGCGGAACACTAGGTGGAACTGTCTGCCTCATTCGATGAAGCAGGTCTCGTAAACTACCGATTTCTATTTCACTGTCACATTTATTTTAATACGACTTACATTTATTTATTCTAACAAGTATATTATTAACATCACCATATAGGATAACTTAACCGAATCTCTTATTTGCTAAATCCATTATTCCATGGAAATGAGAGTTCGCCTCAATAGACACAATTGTCATTTCCTCTGATTGCAGCCGACGTCTAGATACATCGGTAGACATGAAACTTGCTGTGCATGGATGGTTATGCACAGTTTCATAGGTTGTTATCTTGTATTCTTCAGCTGTATGCAGTACTATTAATGTCACCGACATAAAATACCTTAGGACCCAAAAATTTTAAAATTTATATTCACAGACAAGTTACCCTTCGTTCCTCAAGCCAGCACCTCCAGGGGCACGATGGTCTTCAAAAGTGCATTCGTACTTCATATACTCATATTTAATAGGGCCTGATGTGTCCTATTACGACTTCAGGCAACGCGGTTGGATGTGTCTGATTCCATCCAAAGAAATAATAAACAGGTTAGTTATTACCTTCATAAGTGCTGTGTAGCAAATAGGTTGTGATGATTTCCAAGATTATAACTGATGACAGTGGTAGATTTAGTGATTGGCCTGGAGGATTGCAAGAGAAGATTAGTTAGCTTGTGGTAGGAAATAAAGTTCAGCCTGAGACGTCTTTTCCAGAGTGGTTCAAATCTCCATCTGTCGCAACGCTCAGCGCATTCAAGGATATGTTCTAAACCAAGAGTTGTTGAGGTAAACTGCCGTTGCACTCTCTGATTTAATAATTATACTTTGTATAAACTGCTAATTTTACAAGGTATTCATGCTATTTTTACAAGCAGGATCAGATGTTTTTAACTGTAATCGTGAAGTATCACAAATTAGCCCTTTAAGAGTCTAAATGGTAGTTTTTAGCACAAGCAATGTTTAATGCTAACAACATTGGTCTTAGCATGTAGGGTGAAGATAAACGTTGTCGCATTTTAAATTTACCACGCTTCAGGTTTTCCCGTCTTTCATTGGCTAGAAAAGTGGCGGTCAACTGAATTTTCGATTCGTCCTAGGTGGGTGTTATCGTGTGCGGCTTTGTGTGGTTGTGCTATGCGTGGTTTGCAAGCAACTGTGATGACTATAAATGTAACATTTGACTATTCTAACGTTGTATCACCGCTTTTTATACAAATACAATGTTCTTTTCACTAGAAACTCCCTTGAAACTGGTTAGCCATTATGGTGGTTATCACTGACCAAGATCCCGTGGGTCCCAACGCCTTTCTTGAGTTGTGATTATACGTACAGTATTTTCTACTTCGATATTTCTCACTAACATAGTCTGGTATCCTGTGTTTCTTGCGAATTAACTTTGACAAGCTGTGGCAATAACGCCAGTCGCTAACGAGCCCTTTTTCTAGAATTTCATCGCCGGTAATTAATGAGAGCGGAAGCAGCACATATGTAAGAAGCTCTCAAAAGGCGAGTGTGTTTGTATCAAATAGCGTACACATACAGTTATGACAGGTAGATAAGCAATTCAGAATGTAGATAAACCTCATAGGTATGAAAGATGCTGAATCTGATGCTTACATTAGAAGGTACTGGCTAAGAACTCGAAACTATTGGGCTTCATCATGCAACCGGTTCAATTACGATATACATTTCAAGATAATTTGTGATTTTTCCTAGCTGCATAACTTGCTGCAGCCTGTTTTACAGCTTCTCACACACTTTGCTGGGAAGAGAGTGGTTATAGTTTGTGCGTTGGTGGCACAGTGGCTAGGATTCCCGCCGACCATGCACATGGTCCGGGATTCGATCCCCTGCCAACGCACACCAGATATCCATGGTCGGCCTGCGAATTTCGGGCTACCGATATCACATGCTGAACCAGAAATACTGTGTGGTTTTAAGCTATAATCGAAATAAAAAATGAATAGGCTTGCAGAGGAGTATATTCTACTTTTGTTTCTTAAAATGCATCTTGTTTCCTATCTATGTAGGACACACCAGTTTTCAGGCGTGGATAAGTATTATTTACATTACATGAATTTGATTTATAGTGAAATTACCTGGTTGCTGTTCTCTCTGACATTAATTAGTGAGTACAATCTAATAGCTAGCGGTTCAATGGATCACTTGGATGCTTTATTATATTCAAATATTTATCGTAATACAGATGTAATAACGCTTAAAGAAACTTGGCCACACGAATCGCATGATGATAATTTAATCTTACTAAATGGTTTCAGACAGGACAGAACTAGTTCAAGGAAGAAGCGAGGTGGTGGTGTTGCTACTTTCATTTATTCTCAGTGGTCTGTTGCCAACAACGTCTGTTTTAAATTCTCAAATGATAATTATTATATATTTATTCCTGTTTATGCAGGAACATACCAATTGTACAGGCATGGATAAGTTATTATATAAATTACAGTTTGTTTGTTCAATCTAACATTAGAGTCAGTCAGAACAGTCTGCAAAATAGTCTGTCTGTGTAACACATAAAGAGATATAGAAATATTGTCTTCGCATTAACAAAAAACCCAGACTTCAGATGAATGTGATACAAATATCTGGGAAAAATAAAGCTTGAAGTCAATTCTCCTATAAAACTTTGTTGTGAACAGCATCCGTGAGATAAAGTTTATTGATGTATTATTTTGAGTCAATAATGTATTTATTCCATTTTTGTCAGCAGTCTTATCGTAGTTTCATAATAGGAAACAAATTTGATCTTTGATACGAAAATTAGATAAGGTAATGTTAGATTGTTTTACTGCATCAAATGGGGTCAATTCTAGAACTATCCATTTGCGCCATTTGCGTCAGCATGGCAGACTGTACATGTAAGTTGAGTAATACATTGAAAACTGTTTGAAAACCAGTTGTTTCTTTATATCAGATCAAGAATACTCCTTGTACAGAATGTTGGCCAGCGTTTTCAAGTGGTTGCAACGGGTCGTTCATGGAATTTGAGTTTGAATTTACTTAAATGGTCATTTCAGTTCAGATGATGGGTTGTTCGACCTCGACCAGGAGATATATAGAAGTGCAGGCTCAGGATATAATAACAGAAAGAGAAAGTATGTAAACATGAACAGGACGTTAATATTTTATGTATATATAAATGTTTATAAATGTATATCATTGTATAGTAAACACTACCTATAATCTAGTTGTTCTTTCATGTATTTATGCGAAGTCTTAGAGTTTATTTAGTGTCATAATATTTAGTAATGAGTCTAGGCGTTATAGTGTTCTAATAGCTCATGCGTTTTAGAAATAAGTGGTGCGGTGTGATTGGCATAGTCATTAGGATGAAGCAGTTCATATAGCAAGCGTTTGAAGGTTATGATAGAGTGACAGGTCCTTATTTCTAGGGGTAAACTGTTCCAGATCTTAGAGTACATGACTATGAAGAAGTCTGCACGGATTGTTGTCTTGCAGTTTTTCCTAGATACTGTGCACGTTTGGTTACGAAGATTGTAACAGCCTTCCGGTGAGAACTGCATCTCCTTACTGTCTGAGAATGATATTTTATGCAATATTTTAAAGAAAAATGTTAGGTTAATGCTGAGTCGTCTCATCCAGAGTCGGTCGATACCTAGAGTTATACACCTTGATGTGTAGTCCTTTTCGCAGTCAAATCCTAGTAGTTTAGACGTGAAGTATCGTTGGACACTTTCTATTTTAAGTTTGTCACTTACGCGAGTGCTGCTGAGAATAAATGGACAATATTCAAGTAGCGGTCTGACACAAGTTTTATGTAATAATAGTTTTGCTTCGAAGCTGTGGAAATTCCTGAGTATGCATCCTTAGAGCATCCTCGATTTACGCGTCTGTGTCGCCACTTGCTCAGAAAATGTCAAGTCACTAGAGTACCTGAGTCCTAGGTCAACAACACTTTGGAGTTTAAGCAAGTCGATAGATTCAAGTACCAGTTTGACATATATTGAGGGTGCACCGAAACAGATCCAACCACATATTTTAAGGTTGAATTTTAGGTTCCATGTGGAGGACCATGCGGCTACTCGATCTAGTTCTTCCTGAACAGCTTTCTGAAAGTACCCTAAGTCATCACAGTGGAATGTGTAAGCTACTTTAAGATCATCTGCAAAGATGAATGGTTTGCCAAGTGAGAAACAGCTGCATATGTCGTTGACATATAGAGTGAATAGGAGGGGGCCTAAGACGCTACCTTGAACTACTCCAGAAGTGACTGGACTAGGTTTAGAGTTTACAGAACCCAGTCTAACTACTTGGGACCTATTGTTAAGGAATGATTCAATCCATCCTAATAATGGGTTACTTATTCCTAAGGAGTTCAGTTTCTTTATTAGAAGCAAATGGTCAACGCGGTCAAAGGCTTTGGATATATCAAAGTAGATGACTAGTACTAGTTATTGTTTGTCTCGGCTGCTAGTTATATAGTTAAAGAAGTCAAGGTGACATGTCATGCATGATCTGGATTTTAGGAATCCATGTTGGTTTGGACTTAGAATATTGCAGCTGAGCATATGTTTGAGGATATCATCTTTAACTATTCGTTCAATGACTCTAGATACTATGGGTGTAATATTGATTGGCCTATAGTTGTTGACTTCAGTTTTTGATCCAGATTTGTGTTTAGGTACTATAAATGTGGTTTTCCATTTATCTGGATAGGTTTGGCTTTCTAGGGACATTGTAAAAATCTTAAGTAATAAAACGGAAATGTCAGAACCACCGTGTTTATAAAGATACGATGGTATACCGTCAAAACCGGCACTACTAGAGCTTTTAAGAGTATTAACGGCTTGGTTAATATTAGAGTAAGTGAAATGAACTGTAGTGATTTGTTTCAGCGTTGAAGAAGAAGGGAGTTCTATTTTAGATTGTAAACCGAGAAGTGGACTTGTAGGCTTAAGGTAGTTAGCTGCAAACGTCTCATTAAACAGTTCACACATGTCTGCATGGTTGCTTTATAGTTTGCCCTTGTTTATAAGGAGAGAAATTTTATGGCTTTGGCGATTCATTCGTTTCTTTAGTATTTCTGTGAGAGTACCTACTCTGGTGGTGCTGGCTAGTGCCGTGCATTCTTCATTTCTCATACGCAAGTTATGAGCTTGCGAGATGGAGCTAAGAGTACTAAGTATTGACCCTAGTGTACTAAAGTCGTGTCGCCTGAAGTAACTTGTTGACAGTCTTTTCAGTTTCCTACGATCCTTTGGCTTTATGAATGACTTTCTATGTGGGGAAAACTTTAATGTTTGAAATGGGATGACAGCATCTAAGCATGTGTTGGAGTTATAGTAAAAGATGTCTAGAGCTTTCGAGAGGCTATCAGTATAGAAGTACTCACTCCATTCTGAGGATCTTAGCATTGATTTTACTAGAGTCCAGTCTGCCTTACTGTAGTTCCTGTAAGTTATTTGTTGTGAAGTAGGGGTATGGGTTGCATTGCAACTTGACGGAAGTGGCAGTGCACACAGCACTGTTTTGTGGTCACTCCCTGAAAACTCAGAACCTACTAGGGTAGAAAGGGGACTTATATTGTGGCAGAAGATTAAGTCTAGTACGTTATTACCTCTTGTAGGGGTTGTGACAGTCTGCTTCCAGACAAGTATATCCAGTGTGCCTAAGAACTTATCAAGTTTAGTTGGACCTGTGGGTATTTCCCAGTTGATTTCTGGTAAGTTAAAGTCTCCACATAGGATCTTATGATCGTAGTAGAGGGTGAATAATTGTTCTAGAGTATTAATAAGTTGGGTCTCGTAATTACTAAAGGTGCCAGGTGCTCTGTAGGTGCATCCAATTAATACTATTGCGTTATTTAAGTGTAAGTTAACCCATAAAGTCTCAGGCATGTTAAGTGTACTACTTTCTAGCTGTGATACAGTAAGTGCATTCAGAAAGTACATAAGACAACCCCCTCCCTTACCACCTTCCCTGTCACACCGAAAGTGTGTATAGTTATCTAAGCTTATCTCTTCATCCAGTATGTTCGAGTTACACCAGGATTCAGTGATGACAATTATAGGGGGTTTGTATATTACTGTGAGTGCTCTGAGCATCGGTAGTTTATTTAGAACGGATCTAGCATTTATGAGGATTAGGTAAAGATGAGATTTGAAATAGCATTTGAAGTACTTAAGTTCGTTAGTCAGCCCCGAATTTGGTTCAGCACCCAGTAGTACTGTTTGACATGACGACCCTATGTTAAGAGGAGTCTCAGCATCATGTTCACCTATGTCTATCGAGTTGGTGTGTGCTGTTTTCGGTGAAGAATTGAGCGTTGGAGTACTGGATGTGCTATAGGCTAAGGCATTTTTATTTTTAGTTAAGCTAGAAACGTGGGTAGGGATCTTTATTTGACCTAAACTTGTGCATGTACCAAGTGTGCCTAGTGGATGCGGGCGAACTAGACTGTTCCTACATTCATGCAAAGGGGGAGCCAGCACTAGCGGTTTAGGAGTGTTAGCATCCCTACCAGCTGTTTTTTCAACGCTGACAGGGACGCAGGGGATAAAAAATGATTGGGACCTTGTGAAGACCATGGTCTATTATTCCACCTATTGTTAGGTACTAGTGGTGTCCTTGTAAGGGTTTCGAATGTACTGCTTTGTGGGTTAGTTCCCAGCAGACTTGTACCGTATATCCGATCAAAATTTATTAGCGTGCCATACTGTGAATGCCCTGAGTTGTTGGTGGTCGAGTTCTGACTTTTGTCACTTGTACTCTTGAGGGTGGCATTGTTTTGGCGTTGGTTATCAGTGTGGGCCATGGTGCTATTTCGCACGTTGTGGGTGCCAATACTATTGACCGTGGGGAATGTGGGCTTACTTATACTGCCATTGTTGTTGTTGGCATGATTTGGGGTCATATTCTTCTCTTTTTTACCAATGGACTTATGGCTAGGAGAGGACAGGGTCAACTTTCGGGGGATTTTGACTTTTTTCCGGGATTATTTGGTGACATGTCTAAATCTACGGTGGTAGGTGGTATAGTTTTATTGGCTATTTGATTACAATTTAGTGGCCTTTCGGTTGGTGTCGCTCTCTGAGAAGATAATTCTGTGTGGTTAGAGAGGGGTGGTGCGGTGGATTCTACGGTGTCTCTCAAAGGGTTGGGTATAATTGCTGCTTGCAATGTCCTATTGTTTATTCCACAATTAGACTCAGTGTGATAATTATATACGCGCCTTTCTATGACGGTCTTGTCCACCGCAACCTTTATTAGTTTGTAATTTCTGGCTTGCGATAGGGTGTGTTGGGAGTGGGTAAATTTTCTGGCCTCAGCCGGTGTTTCGAACTGAAAACGAATAGGACAACACTTTTCATGTTGACTCTTCTTCAGCCTGTAGCACTTAGCCTTGGAGTTGGGCATTTTCGCCTCACTAAGTAGGATGCGCTGTACCTTTTTTAGTGCCTCATTATCCGGAACGTTGTAGACAATAGCATTTAATTTAGCATCTAGTCGTTTTGTTACTTCTGTAGTAACAAAGTTAATTAGGTTATCCACCTTAGATACCGATTCACTGTCAAGTTTGTTAAGGTCTACAGTTTTCATGAGAATAGTTAAAGGTGTCAGTTCACAGACCTGCAGTCTGATATCACTGATCTGACCTGATAAATTAGAGATTTTGGTATTGGTATCGGAAATTCCAGGATCTACTGACTTATTGTTTTTTAAGTCCCTTAACTCGGCCTTAAGTTCTCCTATAGACAACTTTAGAAGTTCTATTTCTGAAGATAGTACTGAAACAGAGCTTGAAGGCTGGAGCTTTTCGATAAGCACATAAGGTGAAGGGAGGGTTTCTGTATGAGCAGAGGGTACTGAATTTTTGGGAGTAGTGCTAATACTAGCTGTCAGTATAGTTTTATCCTCAGTTTCAGCTCGACGCTTACGACATACAAGTGAGTTTTGTGGCTCACTATAACCATTTGTAGGAAGTATGTTGCTTGATGTAGCAATCAACGACTTAAAATTAGTCATCAGTTTTACAGGGGATTGAGTTCGCCGCTTTTTACTTTGGTTAACCATAACTATTTGATATGAGAGTTAATAGTTATAGGTATGGAGGTAGTAGAGGACTTGTGCAAGGATTACAACAAGATAAATTTTATGTAACGAATCACGCAAAAATGTAACGCAAACATTGGACGTACCGCTACTTATATTGACTGTATAACTATCAAATGTCGACCTAAACATCTATCTAAATAGAAATTCATTTATATCACGAATATTTATATCACAACGTGTTGTAGCACTTCAGAATTATCTATGTTCGCTGATGAATTCGATATTTTTGCTGCCGCCTCTTTTGGTAACTCCCTGTCCATAGTGACAGGTGATTTTAATTCATGTGACTTCAGCTTTCTCACAGTGATAGGTCATGAAAATGTTGTTGACCTTCCCACTAGACTAGAAAATTCTCTTTATCCTTTATTTATAAATGATTCCGAATACACGAAGCTCGTACAAGAGCTCCACTGTTTAACTCAGATCATTGTATAGTACGGGTTTTACCTAAAATTTATGGAACGTTACACAACAGAACTTTTTCACACCTTTCCAAGAAAACTGTACATGGATGTTACTCCATAGAGAATGTTCAGAATCTCAGAAGCATGCTCAAAGACACAAGGTGGGACCTGCTTAAAGAAGACTGTCTTGATGACACAATCTCTAATATTACAAGTTATGTCAAGTTTTGTCTTGACACCTGTTGTCTCAGAGAAACGCTCTTCATCAGATTTGACCGTTTCTCCTCCCCTCAATTCAAAAAGCTTCGCAAGGAAAAGGAAATGAAGGATAATACTGGTCTGAAAAGAATTAACATCCTAATAAAGTCTGAAATGCACAGATTGAATTCAATTTACAACCAAAAGTTTATATCCTGTGAAAATGCGTCTAATATATGGAAACTTTTTAGAGAAATTACTGGTGGTAAGCAGATGAACAGTATTCCTTATTCCCTTGATGTTTGAACACTAAACAAGTCCTTCATACATTCTCTCACAAATTCCAAACTTTCTAGTGTTACAAGTATTAATGAAACCTGCTTCCCTGGATTTACTACAAATGATGTTCTAAAATGTCTCCAGTCTATGAACCCCTCCTGTAGCCTGTGTCTGCATGGTTTGTCTAGTGTTATTCTTAAAAAGTGTGCAGATATCCTGTGCGTCGGTGGCACAATGGTTAGGACTCTCGCCGACCATGCACTTGGTCCGGGGTTCGATCCACTGCCGGCGCACACCCGATATCTATGGTCGGCCTGAATTTGGGCTACCGATATCCATGCTGAAAATTCCACACTTGTACTGAAAATACGGTGTGGAATCAAGCTGTAAATCAAAATAAAAAAATAAAAATGGACATATTTAATGAATCTTTTTCCAAAAATGTCGTGCCAGCCGTTTGCAAGGACATTAAAACTGTACCTATTCCTAAGCCGTCTACTGCGACATGTTTTAAATTTAGACCCATTGCTATTACTTCCCCTTTTCTGAAAGCTATGGAAAAGTTGCTCTTACTTAATCTTCAACCTTCACTCAAAGCCTTTAACGATCTCAAACAATTCGCCTACAAACACAGTAGAAGTAGTTTAGATGCAGCTGCAGTTTTGTATCATAACATTGTCTCCAGCTTAAACAAGGGGGCTAAATTTGTTTGCTGCACTTTTCTAGATTATACATCTGCTTTCGACACAGTACCTAGGGACATTTTACTAAACAAGCTTGCTGAAACTCAAACTGACTGTTGGGTTGTCAAATGGCTCCATTCTTATTTCTCAGGAAGAAAGCAGTACACTGTATGTCAGGGAAAGTCGTCCACTTCATCGCTTACTGAGGCTGGTGTCCCTCAAGGCTCTGTCCTTTCTCCTTTTCTGTTTTCTTTCTTCTTGCATGACTTGCCTCACTCCGATGAAATGAACTTTGTTAAGTATACCGATGATCTAACTATTTCAATATCTGTTAACTCTCAGCTTGACTACATTAAGATTAACAACTTTCTATCAGAAATTAGCAAATGGTCTTCATCAAATGGCCTTTAACTTAATCCTTCCAAATGTCGGACTGTTAATTTCAGTTTCCGATGTAAACGAAAGTTAAATGAAGCCGTTGATTCCTATGACCCTTGCAAAATCGATGATACTGATATAGAAAGCAAGTCTGAAGTTAAGTATCTTGGTTTAATTCTCTTCTGACCTATCATGGTCCTCTCATGTCTTAGCAATGTCTAAGAGAATATTTCGTTTGACTTCTTACACTAAGAAGTTAAGGCACCCAAGCTTAACCCAACCCCTCCTCTTACAGTTTGTCAACTCGCGCATCTTACCTATTCTTCTTTACTGTTCACCTATATTCTTTCCTGGATTGCTTAAAAAAGACTATGTCATACTTCGTAGAACTCTGGAGACTGTCAGCAGGACGAGTGATATCCCATCGGGCATTATCGTTGACATTGTCACTGATAGACACTTGATGTCATGCAACAAATTCGCTAAAGGAATTTTATCAGTCTCTGAGCAACCCACTCCACCTGCAGCTCTAACCTTGTGTCTCCTCAGGCAAAACAAGAATTCTTTTCAGAAGACTTTGTGCCCGTACGTCTTAGTATAAAAATTCCACTACACCACATTTGTATATGGTGATGATGTAATGGAAATAGTGTCAGGCATGAACTAACTACTCTTCTTTGCACTATTAAATAAACCATTTCTTTTACCCCTAAAGCATCATTCTTTATTGTTATTGTATTTCTTATATTTATAATCCTCTCAATTTTTCCGTTTTGTTTATTTTTTCATAAGTGTGGACATAATTTTAAGTTGTATTATAACTGTTAATTTTGTATTTTTAAATATTCCCATTTATAATATTAGAACAAGACATATAAGCGAACAATAGTCATGGGCGTGTTACCATTCAGAGTTGAGGATATAGATGTTGGAAGGAGGTCAGCAAATGAACTCAACGGTGATTTTACAACTTAGGGCGTCAACCTGAGAAGGGTTGTAGGCGTACTGCTGTAAGTCCTACAATTCTTCAAGGGTAGTACGTCGAAGCGCAGTCCAGCATACTTGGTGTGTTGTTTTGTACATATGTTCATTTTGTATATATTGATATGGTGTCATCTTCCATCTATTTGTTGGTTAATATTGTTTGTGTTCGGACATTTTCCACTTGAATCGTCAACCTGAGAGGGGTTGCAGGCGTACTGCTGTAAGTCCTGCGATTCTTCAAAGGAATTACATCAAGACATGTCTTGCGAGGTTATGTGTACTGTTTGTATATATGCATTGTTTATCGTATCAATTGGTGTTTTTGGATTCATTGTGTTTATTTGTTGTTTTCGTAATTTGTTGTATTGTATATTTTTGTTAAAATTTCGTTGTGCTTACTTCTGAAGTTGTTTCGAGTCTTCTACATCTGTGAATGAATTGATTGATGTTAAAGACAGCAGATGGGTTGTATATGCCGGGGAGGCTGCTGAGAACAACATGCACATGTAGACAAAGATTAGCTGTGGAATCAGTGATTGAGAATGAATGTTTCGATTCAGGCTGGGACCCACACGCCGGGGAGCGAAAGTGTAGACGACTGAGGCTTGCACACGTCACCGTTACTAGAACTGAGGCAGAATGAGTGACAAGTGATGGCAGTGGTAATTGGTACTGAATAGATAAGAGGATGTGCGAAGAGTATCATGAGGTGCTCCAATGGTCACGTTGCTTTCTGCAAGAGTCATTCTGGCAAGTGGCGATTGTGTTGCAAGATGTCAAGAGGATGCCTTTAACTGGAAGGTGTAGGTCGTCCTCGACGAGTGAGATTGTGCTGTGGGTATGCCCGCAGTGTGTTGGCTTTTTTGTTTGTTTTCCATTTCAGCTTTGTCCTTGTGATCCAGGTTTTGGCACTGGTATCCAAGTCAACGTGCATTGGTCGTGATGGAAAACGGGGATGGATCCCTTTTTTGCCGGGGAGTGTCAAAGTAGTTGAAGAATGAACGGCCGATTTAACGGCTGTTTGCTCAAACCCAACTCCACATTTCGGCGGGAGTCATCGATAGTGCAGTCATCGTTCCATAGTTCGCAGTTTGTTAGAAGACAGAGAAAAGCTATCAGAAGTATTATTGTGATTAATTGTTATAACATTTATCCTTAGACTTTGTGTATAATAACCTTGTGGTTGGTTCTGTATTGGCTCAAGAATATAGGATTCTTGGATCACCAATTTGTGTTCTGGTCTTTCGCGTTGGTTATTGGCAATAGTTTCTGAAAGTCTTCTAAGAACAGCGTTAAGTCCAGGGTAGTTAGACCTGGACATTGACAGAGTCAGTAACAGTAAAATGCCTAATTTCGTCTGGATTTGTCAGTTTTAATCCTCCAGTTATATTAAATGACTCGTACATGAAATATATCGCCGATTTAACTTGCTTCCAAGTAAACGCTGTATACTTCTTCAATGAAATGAAGAAATACTTCAGCTTATTTCTTAACACGTAGATCCTGTATGATGGAAAAGGAATTTTGGAGCTAAATGAGCTGAAAATTTTTGTACCATATGTTCACATGTTGTCTCAAATAAAGGTTTATTATTGTTTAAAGTAGATCCAACCACATTTGCTTAGGCTGAACGGTAGATTCCTCAAGGATGATCACGCAGTCACCCTATCTAGTGCATTCCTCACAGCATTCCGAAAGTGCCCTGGATCAACGTAACACATAAGCTACTTTTATGTCATCGGCAAAGATGAGCGGTTTACCTTGTGAGAAGCAAGTGCATATGTCGTTGACACAAGTGTAAATATGAAGGGCCTATGATATTGCCAAGAACTAAACCAGAAGTAATTGGGCCAGGTCTGGAAGTCACAGACCCAAATACAACTTCTGGGATCCAACTGTTTGAGAATGATTTAAGCCATCCCGATAATGCGTTATCCTAAGGAATTCACCTTATTTGTTAGCGGCAAATTGCTGACGCGGTCAAATGCTTCAGAGATGTTAAAGTAGTCGCTAAGTGTTAGTTGTCATCTGTCTCGGCCACCGGTCGCAAAGTCAAACAAATCTAGACGACAGGTCAAACATGATCGGGATTTCAGTAATCCGTGCTGGTTGGGGGTTACAATATTGCAGCTAAGTATATATTTGATGGCGTTATCTCTAATCGGTCTTTTTATAATTCTAAATTCTATATGTGTGATGTTGATTGGCCTGTAGTTGTTAACTTTTGTTTTAGAGTCACTCTTGTGTGTGGGTATAACAAATATCATTTTCTGGATAAGTATGAGTTTATTAAGGTCTTTATAAAGAATTTTAGCAGTAATGCAAGAGTGTCAGGGCCAACGCATTTATAGAAATGTGACGGTATACTGTCAGTGCTAACACTATCAGGGCTTTTGAGAGTTCCAATGGCTTGGTTGATGTTAACATATGTAAACTCATCTGTACTAACTTGTTTCACTCAGTTAAGCATGTGTTTGCGTTCCCATAGTGCATGGTTAGAGCTTTCAATAGAACATTAGTGATGAAGTATTCTGCCCATTCGGAGGATCTTAGCACCGCCCAACTGTAGTTGTTAAAAAGTAGAGTGGACACTTGCTGCATTGCAAGGCGCTCCGTAAATGCATCCATTTAGTACTGTGGGACTTTAAGTGTACGTTGGCCCGCAGAGTGTTATGCGTGTTGTTGTGTTCCCTATTTTCTAGATACAATACGGTAAGTGTAATTATGAAGTACAAGAGAGAGCCTCCTGCCTTGCCATTGTTCTTGTCACACCGAAAGTGTGTGTACACATCGACGCTTATCTCCTCGTTGGTATATGAGAGTGACACGACTCAGTAGTAATAATTACAGGAAGTTTATATATAAGCGTGTGTGCCCTGGGCATCGGTGGTTTGCTTATGATAGATCTAGCAATAATATGAATTGGGTAAAGTTGATAGTTGCTATGCTGTTTGAAGTAATTTAACTCGCTAATCAGGCTCAAGTGTGGTTCGTCAGCCAGTGATTCTACATGGCAAGACATCTCTGCATTACAAGAAGTGCCACTATGACGCCAACCTATGTCTACTGAGCTAATTTCTTCTCCTCTTGATAGCAATGAGAAGCTGTAGTAATGGATTTGCCATAGAATAAAGTGGTCACATTCTTAGTTGGGTTGGAGACATGGTTGGCAGTTTTTATCTGGCTTATGTTTGCACAAATATGGGATGTGTTTAATAAACATGTGCGACAGACTGTCCCCTTTTTATTCCAAAGAGGGGGACAACACTAGTGTTTTGGGTTGAGAAGAGTTAACACCCTCACCAGCTGTTTGGCCAACGCTGGCAGTGATGAGGCGAATAAAAATTATTGGCGCTTGGTGATGCCCATGGCTCATTATTCCGCCTACTGATTGAAGGCACTAGTTGTGCCTTTACATGGGTTTCATTGTGTACCGCTACAATATGCATTAATTCCCAGAATACTTAAGCCACATGTTCTATCAAAGCTTGTTCGTATGACATACTCTGACGACCCTGAGTGGTTGGTAGCTGAGATCTGAGTACTATCCCATGTAACATTCAGAGTGGTGATGATGCTAAACCACTTATGAGTTCGGGGTATAAATGGACTTGGTATGTTATGCAGGTGTGTACTGATATAATTTTCCGTGGAGAGTTTGTACTTATTTCTGCTATTAATGAGATTGTTAGCATAACTTCCTTCCTTATTTCCCTTCCTGCGTGGATTATTCTGATTTCGCCAATGTAGGGCGTTTTGTTCCATTATGGGTAAATTTTTATTTTGATAGAGTCTCACAGTGTTATACAGTAATCGTGTGAGTTTGTTGATAAGCTTCCTGGTAGGAAGACCATAAGTATCATTGATATAAGAATAAAACTTGGGCACTGTGGTAGAGTGTAATTCCATTATGGGTAAATTTTTATTTTGATAGAGTCTCACAGTGTTATACAGTAATCGTGTGAGTTTGTTGATAAGCTTCCTGGTAGGAAGACCATAAGTATCATTGATATAAGAATAAAACTTGGGCACTGTGGTAGAGTGTAATTCCATTATGGGTAAATTTTTATTTTGATAGAGTCTCACAGTGTTATACAGTAATACAGTGTTATACAGTTATATACTGTATAACACTGTGAGACTCTATCAAAATAAAAATTTACCCATAATGGAATTACACTCTACCACAGTGCCCAAGTTTTATTCTTATAGGGCGTTTTGTGTTACGAGTGGCGTGTTTCAGCAGGATCTTTTATCTAATTGGTCTTTAACTCTGGCGTTATGGCTATAACTTTATGGTTATATCCTTACTTTGACTGGTAATATCCTGTAGAGTTGTAGAGTCAGACCTGAACCCTGAAGCTGAGACTTTCTCCTTCTGCGTTGATTGAGGCATCGTCTGTAGCGCACCACTCAACAATGACTTGTCAACTGCAACTACATTCTTCTTCACTGAGGCAGCATCTCCGCTATGTCCTGCGAGAAGTTGAACACCACATCCAGTTTACTGGACTTTTTGGGTTGATAACTGGGCGATGAGGTGTATATCAACTTCCTGGTTCGCCCTGATTTATCACTCTAAGTAGCATTTCGTTACATGTTCATCAATGACATACTTATACCTATTCCACGGGTTCGAATCCAGGACAAACTTGCTTCTTAGACTCATAAGCCACTTAAAAGCAACATCGTGGTTACAATTCAATCGGTCGTCATTATGTTTTGCACTACACCTATAGTGAATTGTCCGTTCTCGAACACAAAAGAGCTTCTCCCTTGCTACAAAACGTGAGGTATCTGGGCTACTATCACCAAGAAAATCCCTGTTATACGTGTCGTAAATCATAATCTATACGTCTGCATCATCATTTTGACTAGAAGTGATACATGGGCTCTCATTACGTGGCCCCTCACTGTCCACCCAAGTGGCGTCTTCATTGCATGCCGATCTTTTTTTATCTTTGCATCTCCCTTCTACCACCTTATGTGCTTCTGGTAAAATGAACCGAACAAGTAGTCTCACTTTATGTTGGTGCATTATGCGCAACGGTATATCATGCAGTTGGGGTTTTCTGACGACCTTCCCACGTTCAGATATCACGACTTCATTTAGGAAGCATTATGCGTATTTCGTACCTGTATACTCACTTCAGTTGTTGAGGATTCCAAGCAAAGTGATATTCATTCACTAGGAAGGGTATTAAAAGAGTCAACAGTGTTCAGCATTAAAGATTGTTTAGGTTCTTTGATTTAACTCTTTTCAAAGAGGAAGTTTTAAGAAATTTGGCACATTCATATAGTGGCTGTGAATTATCATAAGTGATACATTTTTGTGGTTTTAAAGTGCTCTGTAGGCCTTTCATCACAAATCATTTCCACGTACGAATATATCAGTATTGAGGTTTGGGATGCCAGCTAATTTGCTGATTGTTTGGCCACAAAATATCATCACACTTAGGTTCAACATCATCTTCCTCCAAGTGGGCACTGACTATAAGTCACTTTCTTCATAATCGAGTAGGTAGATATCTGGGGATCATCTCAGTGACAAAACTCGAATCCAAATCATTCATGCAATTGGGAGATATTCAGATATTTTTATGGATCATCAAGTTATCCAGAAATAAAGTGAGATCCACGGAGTAATCTATTAATCATAACCTCTGACAGTGTGAAATACTCTTTTAGAAATCATGGGTGGCCTTTCAAATCTCTGACGTAATATTCTGATTCCCTCCATGTAACCCTCCTTGAGAGGCAAGAACACAGAACTGTATCGCACTAGCAGCAGGACCAGTACAATGCCTCAATAAATAGACCAACCTTATTTCATCATTTAGTCTGTTATCAGTCAGCATAACTTTTATCTCCCATAAAAACACCGTCGCTCAAATTTAGGAAAGTTAAAGGATATTCCATGAAGCATGTCACTGTCACCACTTACCCTAGCGCTTGCGACCAAACTGCCTTTTCCTTTCCTTGACTCAGGCGTTATACAGCATCACCTAGATGAGAACCAGAAGGCATATACCAAACAGTGATTGTTCAATGAAACAGAATTGAGGGTGGTCAATGGAGTAACCAGAGTGCTAGTAATTTCCAGGTAAATGAATCCAGGGGAACCAAAAGAAACCACCGGTAGCTGCAGAACAAGAAGAACGTTGAGCGAACAAATCCAGAAGAAAATAGACAAGGAAATACCATCAGTCCCAATGAAACAGCAACTCAAAAACCGTAGAGCATGAGAAAATCCGAAACTCTTAGCACCGGTATCAGGAAAATTTTCCGTAGAAGCAACACAAATTTCCGGGACTCAGAATACTATTTTATGCGTATGATGGCCAACTCGATTTCAACTCAAACGGCATTGAGAGACAGACGATGAGCCGAAGATTTATTGATATAGAAAGTTAATTACACAGCAGTTCGACTTTGTGATTCACAGCTGGCTACTATAAATACACTCTAAAAGTATACAGATAACTTCAGTATAATATACATTAATTATTCTGATCGTATTGCTCCGGTTTTCTGTGGACGCGCAAACATCTGAGCCATAGCAAAGACTGTTGCCTCCAAAGAACAGGAAACTCGTTGGAATAAACAAGTTCACTGAACACTCACTCAATGTTTATCATTACTGACACGGCACGACTTCCGGAGAAACCTTTCATGTCTCATAAACCTCCCTACAACTCGGTGAGACCGAGTTGGGTCGAGGCACAACAATTAGCCTACGGAATTCACTTGCAAAGACATCAAAGAAGCTTCCAATGGCTGCTCATAAATTTGGAAAGTTTTGTAATCAAGAGCTGCTTCCTAACCGTGACTAAGGAATTCTCTATAGGAAGGAGACAGAATTTAGGATTAACCCGAAATTCATCCCCTGGACAGAGGTACGCAGTGTAGTGCCACAATGCACAGTATTTGCCCCTCTTCTACTCATCTTATATATCAATGAACTACCTGGGCTAACCGAATTTTCCGTGGCTCTCTACGCAGATGACTTAAAACTTCGGAGGAATTAGGGATGATAATGATAAAATTATGTTGCGAGATCTCAGAAAACTGTTAGATTGGTGCAAATAACGGATGGTCCTAACCGGCGTAGTTAAGTGGGCAACCATGTATACAAAGCACGTGAGCGCCCGCTCCCACGACAGCGGGAATGATACTTCCATCAGTTCAGGCTAATGTAGATGTAGGTGCCATGGTAAATAATGGCCTAAAACGACATGTTGTTGCGTTGTGATAGCTCGAAGTTTGAGGCCCATATGGGTAATACACAGCATCATTATTGAAAGTGTCCACCACTTTACACACATCTCTATTTAGGCGAAAAATGGGAAACTGCATTCAGCCCTTGTCTTAGGAGGATCCACCCATTCTGGAAAGGGTTTACAGGAAGGTCACACGTATCATGCTTGGTATGGCCAATTTACCACACGAAGAAAGATACAACAGGTTGAATCCCTTCTGCATATGGTACAATAGGCAGAGATCTCATCGCAAATTTCAAAATCGGTTCACTCTTCTCCATTCTGTGAGGTCGGGCAATCTCAGAGGATACGGAAACGGAGTCCAAAAGCCAAGGAAGAGCTACACTGTCATGCAGTGTTGTTTTTTGCCACCGAATCGTCAACTTCCAGAAGTTGTATCAGTAACCTCAACTGAATATTTCAAGAGGGAGTCAGTCATGCACAGATACTTATTAGAAAAGGATCAATGTAGACTTCAAGCCTTCTGTTATCAGCTAGTAAATCTGGAATCTGAAATGAATCCAAGTATCTTCTATTGATTCTCTGATCACGGGATAGCCTCGTGATTGGCTGTCCTGTATTGTGGGAATGTTGAACCTCTCCATGTTTTTAAGCAAAACATGTATAATATACCCACTGCACCACCTGTACAATCTATACCTGCGTTCTTAACTAAGCTAAAGCTGCTAGTAGACAATGAAGAAACAAATGACCTTATATACTGGGATCCGGTAAGCATATCTTTAGATTTTTAATGACTATTTAGCTTGGTGCAAGCTTTCATATTCGTGACGGGAATCGGTTAGCCAAAGAATTATTACCTCTGTACTTTAAACACAACAATTTGTCAAGCTTTATAAGACAGTTGAATATGTGTATGTAAACTTCTATTCATATTCGTGTTTTAGATGGCTTTCGTAAGATCAATCGCGTAGACCCAGCTTTACCCATGAAAGCTGATACTGAAGATATGGAATTTAGCCATCCTTTCTTCATTCGTAATAAAGAAAGTTTATTGCCTCAAATTCAAAGGAGAACTTCAAATATGGGCTCTCCAGTGTTAAGTGCGAGAAATCAGAATTGGGGTGTAAGACTACCTTTTACCCAAACCAATCCAGGTGTTAATGGCACAATAAATCTTTCATCGCCACAAAGGCCAATTACTGCGGGAGATTTTATGCGATTAGCTGAAACAGTTCGACACTTACACTGTAATCAAGAGACTTTAAACCAACAAATTGGTGTCTTAAAATCAGAAAATCAGCTATTGTATCGTGAACTTTCCGACTTACGAGAACATCATGATAAACAGTCACAACTTATTCAAACGGTAAGTCTTATGATTGCGAGTTATAGTTGCTTAGCTTTTCACATTTTTGTCAGCTTTTGCGAAAGAAGGAAGGTCAGCAAGCGTATGTATTGGACAATCCAAGCGGAAAGCTCTTCCTTCAATTGCATCTTCAAGTTCAAAATTTCAAAACAGAGGCTTGAAGCTGAACCTTCCACAAGGTGAGTTTCAGTTGTGGCTTAAGTCTTATAATTTAAGTTGGTTTTTACTATGATGGCAAAAATTTATGGACTGTGCGTATAACCCGGTCTATGTTAACTTTAAGAAATTCATATTTCAGATCAGATTCCAAAGTTGTTGATTAAGGATAGAAAGCTTGAAGCCTATGTTATTCCTTTTCCAGTAAGTTTCTGCGTTAGTCCAAACCACTGTTGAATGAATAAGTTAAGGTTGCAGGAACCACTTCCTTTGGGAGTCGGTTGCAGGAGTTTATGACTCCGTGGGAGAACAAGTACTCCACAGCAATATAGCCTCTCTTTGGCTTTTGAACTCTACTGTTATGTCCTCTAGGGTGTTCCGACCTGGTGGGAAGGAAAAGAGAGAATAGATCAGGTCCGTAGTCATTATTTAAGATTTTAAACATTGTGATTAAATCTCCTCTCTGCCTACGGTATGACATGGAGAAGAGATTTAAACTGTCTAGTCTTTCCTCGTATGATAAGTTAGTCATGTCGAGAAGCATACGTGTTGTCTTCCATTGAACCCTTCCCAGAATGTGTGAGTCCGCTTTAAGACAAGGACTGGCTGGCTGTCTGGATACAGTTTCCCAGTATTGACCCTACCAAGGATGTATATAACAGGGTGAAGACATCTCTGCGAATTGCCCATAAGGATCTGAAACTACGTGCAGCCATCACGAGATGGTGTGCTTTAGTTTTTAAGTCATGACTTACTATATCACCTAAATCCAAATGAGTGTGAATTGATGGGAGTGTTATTCCCTCTAGTTCGTAGGAGCTGATGCTTGCGTGTCCAATGCGTGTGGTTGTACGTTTCGCTGCATTAATCGGGAGCATCCATTCTCTCGACTACTCTGAGAATTCGTTGATGTCTTCTTGCAACGTGAGCGCATCACTATCGCCCTTCATCTCTCTCCAGTCTTCTGCGTATAGGACCATAGGGGAATCGGTGAGCAGAGATAACTCATTGATATACAAGATAAGTAAGAGTGGCCCAAGTACTGTGCCTTGTGGGACTTCGCCGCGCACTGCTTTCCAGGAGGAGAGTTTCAAGTTGATTCCGACCCTCTGCCTACTACCCATGAGGAATTCCCTAATCCAGTTTAGAAGGTTGCCGTTGATTCCAAGACTTTCCAACTTCACGAGTAGTCCCTTGTGAGGAACTTTATCGAAGGCTTTGCTGAAGTCTATGCAGTTGACTCCAACGGGTCTTCTGTTGTCCCTCGATTTGATTCAGGTTTCTCTCGCAGTGAGATTTGACAGGCAATGGAGACTTCCTCGGAAGCCTTGCTGTACTCTGTATAACAAGTTGTTTTCCAGATATGCTCTGATAGCTTTCTTGATGATTGTTTCCAGTGTCTTGATTAAGGTGTTGGTGAGACTAACAGGCTTGTAGTTTGAAGTACATTGTCTTGATCCTCCTTCGTGGATGGGGTTAGTATAGTGTCTTTCCAGTCACGCGGTGACACTTGTGACTAGTCTTATGTATTCAAATTTGAGTTCCCGTCCTACTTGATTCAATGTACAAATACGAGGGTTCTCTTAAACTAAGTGTCTAATTAGCTTCGTTACAAGTAGTTGGGTTAGTCAGGGTACTTAACAAGTTTGTAGTGAAGTGGCTTATTTTGCCTTCGATATTGTCAAACAGTCTCCAGACATCTTTAATCCCATTAAAAATACTAAGCTTACTAGCGCTGAAGAAATGAGCGTATTGTAACTGTCTCATTGGTATACCCCTTATAATCAAAGGGCTTAATGTTTATCTTAAAATTTATGTATTGGTGTGATTTTGTGTATTCAACTTATCGTTCGTCATAGAAAATTGGAGTAATGTTTGTTACGCATTCTTTGGAGTTTACATCGTATACCAGTAATTTCGTCACTAAAGTGGATATTTTCTTGCGTTCAGTCTTTTTTAAATCAAGCGATCAGGTATTCAATAACTGGTTCATTTTGCAAGTCACTGATACACTTTTTAAGCTCCTTGTTTATCGCTGCATGATGGAGTTGTTACATGACACAGACGTACGGTAGTGTTTAAATTATCCTAAATAGTAATTATATTTTTTTGTTTGGTTTTAGTATCTGTGTTTTTTGGCAGGTAAAAATAATTCGTTTGGCATTGTTAGATAATTCAGTATTGCTCAAGAATGCGGTTGACACTATTCCCCCCCCCCCCCCCACCACACATACACTAGTTCTTTAGCAGACTTGTCGCCTAAAATTGCTGTATCGTTACTCATATACTTAATCGTTCGTTGGTAGGTAGACTTTTACGCGAATGGTAGGCATCTGGTATGAACGTTGTTGTGGCTTTCTAGACATGTAGGACATTTGCAATAGAGGTTATTGGGAATTCGGATACACAATATGTTGAGGTTTTAATGTGTAACCTATCTAATGTCATTAGAATTAATTAAGAAAACAGCCGAAATAATAAGTTATTCCAAATTAGTGTTTGATACGTTTGCTCTGAAACCATTCTTACGATTCATTTGAATTAGTTTAATTTCCTACATGTATTTCAGCAAACTGTTTAACAAGTTAATAGTGTTTAACTGATAAAAATGTGTTGAAAATGTTATAGGTCGTAATAATTTCCTCTTGTGTTAACTCCATCCTCTCTATGGTTGAGTAGACTATATTACGGTTACAAATTGAATTCTTTTCTCCCTTTCATCGTCAGTAAATTGTGTCTTCGAATACTTCCTGTCGTGCTAAATGTTTGAACAGAGTTTTATTCTATAATTCTGAATTAAAAATCAGAAATAGAATTCACTAGTTGATGACTTTACTTTACTCTAGGTTTCCAGCTTGACAGGAGTTCAGTCCAACCTTTTCAGTTTGTTCAAACTGCTGATTTAATTGGCCCTACACATAAACGCCCAAAATTCGATGTACGAACTCTGTCTGCAACAATAGGCAATGGGAATGTGAATACAAATATGAACGGTCAAATTTCTGACATTGGTTCAGTTGTCCAAATTTTGCCTACAAATCTTCAACTCACTCCAGTAAGTCTACGCAGTGATGGGAGGTATGTATACTCTTTAACTGGATCAGCGCCTGAATATAATGGAAATTCACAAAGTCTGGTTAACACTGTTCCTGGAAACGTTCAAGAAGTGCCTATATACTATGTCACAAAGGTAATGAAAACTGATTACATTCTTGTTTGTTTATCTAAAATCAACTTAAAATGGTGGTTTTTTCTGACTCAATGGAGTTGTCCAGCTAGAGGTGATTGAGTGCATATTGAAGTTTGAAAACATTTCATTAACAAGTGTGTTAAGAATGACAGGTAGTAAGGAATTAACCTTTTGTATAGTTTGTAACAAGGAGGTTATTTCCTTAAAATTTAGTTAATAATTTATCTGCATATAATAAAACCCTTCTTATTGTATGAAAAGGATTGTCTTAAGCAAGAAGTTTCGCGATAACTATTGACTACAATCACTGTACAGCGAAATCATGTCACCGCTAATATTAGTGGAGTTCAACAAATTAAATTAGCATTCCAGATTACGATGAATACGGTTGAATTAAGTGCAAAGTGAAATACTAAGTCGCATCATCCTAGAGAGAATGGAAAATATGCACTGGATGCACAACTCCGCCAGATCGTCTGAACAACCTGGATTTAGGAAAAGCAAATAATGTGCTGATCAAATTGCGACTCTACGCATCATCATCCAACAGAACAAAGCATGGAATGCCAGTCAAACCTCCCTCTACCTCAATTTCGTCCATTTCCGAAGGGCCTTTGACAGACAGCGTTGACCGAGAAGTAATTTGGAGACTACTTCAACACTACGGTGTGCAGCGCTCCAAGTCTTTATCAACCTCATTCAACAGCTATATGACAATGCCACATGTCAGGTGATCCACAACCGGAAACTAAAGCAAGGCGTTCGATGTGAACACGGGAGAAAAACAGGCCTGCCTATTATCACCGATGATATTCCTAATTGTGATAAATTGGATTATGCGTCAGTGTGCGCGGGAGCGAGGAGGTAGGAGTACGATGAACCACCAATGAGAAGATTCTAGAATATATGGATTTCACTCATGATCTATGTCTAATATCACACAAACTCGAAAACTTGCAAGCGAGAACGAACAAACTGGCTGAAGAACAAAAGAAAACAGGACTCCGAGTAAACGTAGAGAAGGTGGAGACGAAGATGATGAAGATAACCAGCGAACAACAACAACAACAATAACCAGTACCAATCACCATCAACGAGAGGAATTTGAAAGAGGTTACATCCTTCACTTATCTAGGCAGAGAGCATCGTTTCAATTACAGGCAGTCGGAGCGGATGAACATGACAAAGCCAGTCAGAATTGGGAAGGAAAGATACACCTTCATCAACATGAAACCAGTTAGGAAATCTTCTCCACTCCGCCTCACCATCAAGAACAAGATTCGCATTTTCAACACCAATATCAAGTCGGGTCAGGAACTTGGCCGGCGTGTCACGAAGCAGATTACATTGAGGAAACCGTCAAATGACATGGCGCCCAATTCAGGCCATTGCTCAAGTGGAATCCAAAAGGAAAGCGACGAGTGGGTCGTCGGTGGTAGGGTGACATGGGGGAGATCTTGTGAATTAGAGGAGATGAGAGATTATGGGCAATCGTGAAGCCATCTGAAGAGGATGGCAGAAAATAGAAGGAAGTAGAAATGTGTTGTTGAAGCCCTATGTTCCACTCGAAACCCAAGGGAATATTAATAATATAATAAGTATAAGGAAGTAGTTAAGAAATATTCCCACATTAAGGTATCAGCGTTGTGCATCCCACTGTGTAAGTTAATTAGAGCTTCCCATTAATCTGTTTGTTTGTTTTTTGTATCAAAACGCTCGGTCTCGATTGTCATGTCTGCCTTGCTAACTGACTAGTGAGTGCCAACTAGCACGAAAACTAGTTTTAGGCAAGGCTTCTTGTGCCCGATTGTTTCCAACCACCTAACATCAACAATTCACACTACACCGTGATGGCCAGCCACCTGGTGGTATGGTGTGGCCACATTGCAAACTTGACTGACTGATATAATGTAGTCTGCAGCAAACAAAGGACTAGACACCATTACACTATTTATCCATTAACTAGTGTCTAATCAAAAGTAACTCGTGAATACTCTTCTTTACTTGTTTATTGGTTTTGTGTGGCCTGTGAGTGTATTGTATTATTATGTCGAACTTTACTATTTTGATTACGTGAATAGCAAGCACTAAAAGTAAATACCACTGCTTCCTAGTGTAAGTTTATATATCTATCTGTCTGAATTCTGCATAGAACTTGGCGCCGAAGTGCAGCAGTTCGAGTTGCCACTTCCCAAATAGCACACAAAGGTAGACAAGAAAACGAGTGAAGAGAATCAATAGAGTTTTGACAAGTATAAGAGTGAAACAGAATGAGTAATGGTGAATAACCACACTTGTATCTTGTATGCGTGTTTCTGAAACACAATATACATCAATGGCTCGGGATGCCAGTCTTGGCTAGTGATGCTTGTTGTCCTATTTGGCAAAGTGTCCTAACACTAAATGCTCCTATATGAAATTGGTGGTGTGGCTTTAGGAGACTATCCGTGGTTGTTTTTTGGCTTCCGTCGTTTTTTATGAACACAGAGTGAAGAGGAAGCGAAGAGCCATCAAGTAGAGGAGTTGCATCAGTAGAAGGAAGGCAAGATAATGGAGATGAAGATGAAGACAAAGATGAGTGAGGATTAGAGAGGTTTCGCGTGCATTTCGGATTGTGAGGGCGATTGTTACTTCCCGGCTGCCCACACCGTGTAAGTTGGTTGCGTGACCGCAGAGCCCAGGGGAAAAATTGCTTGAGGTAGGTCACACGCGGCCTGTTTTTGTTTGTTCTTTTTTATTTGGTGTGTCTCAGTAGCATACTTATCACTTCTGCCCTGTGACACGGGAGCAGGAAGCGCGGTCGTTGTTAATCCGGGCCCCGACCGATCCGGCATAATATTTTGTGATTTTGTTTGGGTCATAGCATTGGATTGGGTAACTTCTTTTTGTCTAACCTCTATCCAAACAACCTTTCTGGCATGGTAGGACCTCAAGCGACATAAGTCTCAGCCAGTATAGCTTGTTAGGTCATTGCGGTGTTCAAGCCCGACCACCAAGTCAAGGTAGCAGCTTTCGGTCGGGAAGTTTATATATATATATATATATATATATATATATAAGAGAGAGAGAGAGAGAGAGAGAGCAGTTATTATATTTGAAAATTATGAATTGTTCTGCATTGGCTACTTTTGCTTACTTTCTCGTGTACTGTTTTTATCATATGACTTTCTTCACCGCTAGGGTTGACTACTACTGCCGCTTCACATATTTATTTACTTCACGCTATTACTTGCTTCTTTTATTTTATTATATTTTGAATTCAAAGCTGGATGACAATGGAGTAGTATGCCAGGCAAATGCAGAAGACGTTCCTGCCAGACTTCCTGCTGACAATAATATTGGTGTTGGTGAAAATGTTGACACATCGATTTTAGAATTGAATTGGCCGTGTAACAGAACTACAACGCCATGTTCTCAAGCCGATTCTAACACTTTAAGCGATGTACTATCCGCAAAGTTGAATGGTGAAACAGACGAAAGTATTTGTGATTTATTTTTAAATTGTGATTCACAATCGGAGGCAGAAGTAATGCCTGATAGGCAACAGTCTCTCACAGAGTCATCTACCTTGAAGTATTCAAAGTTCGATCTGAATTCTGAAAATTTAGGAAACAAGTAAGTCTATTCTGTATATAATAATAATAATATTATTATTATTATTATGTCGTAGTCTCACTGTAGAATAACCATAAATTTGCTTAATTAGCGCTTTGTTCCAATAAAAGTAAATATCCAACTAACCACATATTTATGAGGTTTCTTTCTGTGTGTTGATTTGGTTATCTTTAGGAAGAAAACACAACAGAATCAGTCTAAGGGTGTAGCGAGCACTCCAGATTGTATTTCTGCATTTGCCGACAATGATTCTAGCTTTGTGTCTGCTAATCTACAAGATATTGACAGCCTTCCATGGGAAAAAGATCAAGAGAGTAGTTTTGACTTCAACTTGGATGAATGCACCATCCCACTTGAGAACAACTCACCTCTGGGAATTGATCAAACTCAAACAGAAAATTCAAATAGTTCTTCGAGTGGTTTCATTACCGGTAAGAATTAATTTTTACTATTTTATCACTTATTATTCTCTTGGGTTCCCAGTGGAACATAGGGCTGGCTTGAACAACACATCTCCACTTTGTGTTATTCTCTGCTGTCCTATTCATCTGGTTAACCACACGATTACCCATAATCTGTCATCTCCAACTCACACCATCTCCTCCATGTCAATCTCTCACCAACTACTCACTCGTCGCTTCATATTGGGTGTTCCACTCAAGAGATGGCCTGCATTGAGCGCGATTTTATTCATTCGATGGCCTCCTTCCTCAACGTATGCCCGATAAATCCATCTCCACTTTCTCCTACATATTTGTTGACCAATAGACTCTTGCGTGGTTCGTTCATTACCAGAGTTTTTACTGTCAATTCTTTTTGGCTGTTTAATCTTCAGTATGGAGCCGAAGGAGGGGCAGATGTTGATAAGAGTCTGTAGCTGGCTGTTGGAAATCCTTTTCGCGGCGCATACCCCAAGTTTCTGACCTATATAGAGGAAGTGACTGACTTTTTTGACATTTGTGTAGAAAATGCGAATCTTGTTCTTGATGGTGAGGCGGAGTGGAGAAGATTTCCTAACTGGTTTCATGTTGATGAAGGTGTATCTTTCCTTCCCAATTCTGACTGGCTTTGTCATGTTCATCCGCTCCGACTGCCTGTAATTGAAACGATGCTCTCTGCCTAGATAAGTGAAGGATGTAACCTCTTTCAAATTCCTCTCGTTGATGGTGATTGGTACTGGTTATTGTTGTTGTTGTTGTTCGCTGGTTATCTTCATCATCTTCGTCTCCACCTTCTCTACGTTTACTCGGAGTCCTGTTTTCTTTTGTTCTTCAGCCAGTTTGTTCGTTCTCGCTTGCAAGTTTTCGAGTTTGTGTGATATTAGACATAGATCATGAGTGAAATCCATATATTCTAGAATCTTCTCATTGGTGGTTCATCGTACTCCTACCTCCTCGCTCCCGCGCACACTGACGCATAATCCAATTTATCACAATTAGGAATATCATCGGTGATAATAGGCAGGCCTGTTTTTCTCCCGTGTTCACATCGAACGCCTTGCTTTAGTTTCCGGTTGTGGATCACCTGACATGTGGCATTGTCATATAGCTGTTGAATGAGGTTGATAAAGACTTGGAGCGCTGCACACCGTAGTGTTGAAGTAGTCTCCAAATTACTTCTCGGTCAACGCTGTCTGTCAAAGGCCCTTCGGAAATGGACGAAATTGAGGTAGAGGGAGGTTTGACTGGCATTCCAAAGCCTCAGGATGGTCGGGGGTGGGTGCCTTGCGCTGTGGGTTGGCCACCCCTCCGCACACCTCTTGAAATGCTCCCATATGACTGGGCGTCTTACATAGCCTCTCCTGAGGAAGTCCTACTCACTGCCTTCACGTGGCGGAGGTGTTTTTCACCAAAGTGAGAGGGCGAAAGCGGATGCCCGGCGCTCTTCACTGGGTTGACTGTCCACTGGATGACAGTCTAGGGGAGATGGCTAAACCCTGATTCCAAACCTCCAACGACTGGCGTATGAAGCTCACTGGAACTCACCGGCAGACGTATGGACAAAGGGCTTGTTGGATGTTCTGGATGTCTGGCCCCATTCAAAAAGGCGTATGAACCGAACTCCGGTCACCGGCTGCCAATGGATAGTGGACTCCCTACTCCACTCCTACTGCCTTGTAGGTCACACTTGGTTGTGTAAAGGCTAGAGCTGCACTCTCAAACAAAAGGCCGAGCGGTTCTGGGGACATCACTCGTACCAAATTCCCATGAAACTTCGTAAACTCTCTTCATCAGATCGCTGCGCCTGGGCAGTGATGATTCGAGATGTTCATGAAGCCGGCTCATCCTTCCGAAGGAGATAGCCGAAGCAAAGCAAGAAGCATTCCATGCTTTGTTCTGTTGGATGATGATGCGTAGAGTCGCAATTTGATCAGCACATTATTTGCTTTTCCTAAATCCAGGTTGTTCAGACGATCTGGCGGAGTTGTGCATCCAGTGCATATTTTCCATTCTCTCTAGGATGATGCAACTTAGTAACTTACCTTGCGTGGAAAAGAGCATTATTCTATGCCAGTTCTTGCAGAGTGAGGCGTAAGTCGCCCTTCTTTGGTAGTTTGACAAGGTAGCCGGTCTTCTCGTATTGTCAGTAGGGCAGCTTTCCTTCCTTCCAAAACTTTTGTAATAATAGCGTCAGCGTGAATTCTACTGGCACATAATTCACAAGAAAATGAGGTTAGCTACAATTCACTGAGGAGTGCGTCAGTGGCATAGCGGTTAGGACGCTCGCCTACCATGCGCATGGTCCGGGGTTCAATCCCCGGCCGAAGCACTCCTTTACCTCACTCAGCCAGAAGTAAAGCTGGTGAAGAGGAAAGGTTGGGCATGAGGCTAGCAACCCCATCCTATAAAAATAAAAACACTGCTACAGAAACTTCAAGCCTCTAGCTTGAAGCCCTATGTTCCACTGGGAACGTGAAGGAAAAAAAACAATTCACTGAGTGAGTTGTAACGGTCAATATCGTGTATAGAAAAAAAGTTTTAGGTATCTCCCGTAAACTTTATTGTGCACCCTAACTTTCAACCAAGTTGAATAGTGATAAAATTTTGCATAATTTTTCAGTGTTCAACAACCTCCTGGTGCTTATTAAGCTAAATCAGTTTATGCTGTTTAGCTGCTACTTCCATAAATCGATGACCCTACACCAATATACCACTAAATTGTGATGGGTTCAGTGGGATGATGTATATGATGTCATTCCCCCCCTTCCACTTGTTGTAAACTCTTGGAAAGATATATAGGCTTTGAGTTCTCAATGCCTAAGACATCAGTTGCATAAAACTTTCCGATTTCCCAGTGGTTCTCCAACCGTGATGTCAACTACTGATCAAACTTGTAACACCAATCAAATCCCTGCTGCAAACCAATACTTGATGGTAATAATAATAAATAATCTGATGCTCACTAATGGCTGCTTCTGTACAGAATATAGTTATCTGGAGTTCTGTTGAGAAGTTGTGACCATGGGGGGGGGTCACCAAGTCAGGTAAGAGAACTGTTACTCGCCAATGATGCTGTTTGGCAGTGGGGGTTATATATTTCGGGAATCGGTGGAAGTTGGGATTCATGCGATGGCTGTCGGATCGAATGCCAATGGCCAAAATTTTTATTAGAATTTCGAGGACTCCAAGCAAACTGGTAGTCCACACCTCCTTACGTGACTGGCTGGCTGGCTGTTTCAAACTAACTGTCAAGGTTTTCATTGACTGATTCCATCTTTTGGTTTGACCACCGCTGCCAAGCTCTTTTCCAACTTGATTCCATGTCAGCTAATATTTCTTGTCGTGGAAGAAGAATGATTAGGAATGCACAACACAATGTCGTAGCCATCTCAATATAATGTAACTTCAAAACCTCATAAGTTGGCCTTCCCTCCTTACCTAACCTCAATAATACTCACCCCATCGTACCACCTAATACGGGAGATAGAAAGCAGACACACCTAGCCTTTCCATATCTTCTACTTCCAATGACCATATCTCTCATCCAGTCATTAAAGAAGGATGGAGCGAATTACTGCTGAGCAGTACACACGTCCTTCGATCGATAACCAGCGGGATAGCACGTCTGCTAAGCCGCCGAGCGATGACATAAGCTAGTATTCCGTGGTGAGATTTCGTCAGCAATCAACTTCCAAGATAAGTGAAGTAGTCAACACACTCTACCACTTCACTGCCTATCGGCATGATATCAGTCAGTGTATTTCGGTCCTCTAGAATCATCTTACATTTGACAGCATTAGTAAATTGCACGCCATAGAAAGCCGCAAGTGTTTACCTAACGTAATATTCTGTACTTGGTCTATCCACCTTCAAATCGAAATGATATAATTGAAAAAAAAAATTAGCTCACTTGATGGGAATTCAGGTCACTATATGCCTAGTAATAAAGTTGACTATTTTTGCATATTTAAGTGAGTTACCAGCATGGAACCCAAGAGGACTTCCTCCTAACAACATAAAGAAAGTCCGAGTAAAAAATAATATTCTCCTCGTTACATTCCTCATCCAAGTCTACAATTCTCCTTATGTATGCATTTATATATCTACACAATGGTCTAGAATAATCGTTAACAGTAATGTGGGTGTTTTCATAGAAAAGAAATATCGATCGCCTAAGATCAGTGGAAATAATGTACAGAGCAGTTGAAGAAAGATGCGTAGTTTATAATTTGAATAAGAAAATGTAATTAATAAATACTAAACCAATTATGAGATAAAATTAAGAAGGAAATTTATGCAACAAAGTTAAGGATAGTTAAAACATTGACAGTCAGGCCACCAGGGTAGGAAAAGCGTGTAAAGCAATTTCTTCTTTTGTCTACATATACATACCTAAGTCAGGCATTTCTTAACGTGGATTCCAACGGTTTCAGCGGTGCTTCGTGTAACAGGCGAACTCTTGTAAGGCAAAATTTAGATTAGTCAGAATAGGATAGATAACTTTAAATGCTTCATAAATTTATTCCCGTTTATTGAATTTGAATAAAGCCAGAAAACAGTGGAGGTTTGTGCAGAATAAGAAGATGGGTACCATCATTGTTTATTTCTTTCGTTGACTTCTTATCAGCTCAGCCGCGCACAGCCTAAAGACCATTATTAAGCTTGTATACGAATTTACATGTATCTGCTGGAGCAGCTACATTGGGAGAAGAGGAAGGGGATACCTCAGATTTTCTATACATGCAGGAAAAAGGTTACATCACAAGGAAGTAAATGCTTTGTTTGAACAGTGCCATTGCCAGTCATCTCCTTGATATACATGAGGTCATAAGGTGAATGTCTCCAGATCCTCCAAAATTATCAGTAGACAAAAAAGCTCAATAATCTCTAAGTTTGCCGCAGCAATCTCCATCAAGCACCTGAGACCCAATTTATGCTATCAGAAAGAAGCGGTTATCAGTCTTTCCTTGCCCTGCAGCCTGCTAGCTGGATGTTTCCATCCTCTCTTCAATATGATTGCGTAACTCCAAAAGTTCTATTGTGTATGATTCTTATTGTGTGGGATAAAGTGATTATTATTATTACCATTACATGCATATACCGTTTTTTGTTTAAAAATGAACTCTCTGTGTGTAAGTATGTTAAAATTGTTTCTGTATGTAAACTTAATAATGTCTTTGGGCTGTGAGCTGATGAGGAGCCAACGAAATAAACAATAATGGTACCATCTTCTTACTCTGCACAAATCACTGTTGCATTTTGCTTTATTCAAACTTTATTAAATGTCTTGTTAACGCATCGATTTTGTGTTCTGCATCCACAGGATGACGGACTGGTTTCAACGTAGAACTTTGCACATTTGTACACCAGTCTGAGTTGCCACTTCCCTACCACGTAGGACACAAAGCAAGAGAAGAGAGGAAAGAAAGATTCAAAGGAGGGATAATTAAAAGAAATATGAGGCGAAAAGAATAGTGATACGGAGAAATTTTATCGGATATTATGAATCACAAAGAGTGAATGCATCGGCACCAGCCATCATCGTGAACTATTTTGAGATCACCAATTGCCACCAGCGTTCATTAGGTTTTATCAGAGGACCCCAAACAGCCAGTCAGGAAGTTTACACCTCCTTATGTGGTTTAAACTAACTGTTGTGGATTTCACTGGCTGATGAAGCCATGTTTTGGTTTGACCACCACCACTAGCTAACTCTTTCCCAACCTAATCCATCCTATGTTAGTTAGCTAACATCGCCCGTCGATAGACGAAGGTGATGGCTATGCATATATACGTAACACGTGTCCTAACAACCATCTCAATCGACGTAACTGTGATTCACAACCTCGTCGACTGATTTCTCCTCTTGCTTCCTTACTTAGCACTCGACCGATGGCTCACTTCAATATTGCTCACCCTATTACACCTACCACCACCTCACTCGAGCAACAGAACTCATACACCTATGATAAAAGGCAGCTAGCTAGCCAAACTTTCCATGTCTTCCACTATGTGAATGGCCATGTCTCACAGCCAGACATAAAGGAGGACGGAGCGGACTGCTGAACAGTACACACATGTCTTTTGATGGACAGGTAGCCGGATATCATGCCTAATAAGCACGCCAGAGATGGCATAAGTTAAGTTGCCTGAAAAATGTCAAGCGAACCTTCTGCATCCGTGGTGAGATTTCGTTAGCGATCAGATCAACCTGCTGAGGTTGGGTGATGCAAATCCCCAAATAAGTGAAGTGATCCACATGCTCTACCACTTCACTCCTGCTTATCTTTAAACTAGGAGTCAGTGTAGTCCAGTCCTTGTAGCATCATCTTACATTTGACAACACGAGCGAATCTCATGCCAAACATTCAAAGAGTAATGCTCAATGGATTCAGAAGACTGCTCTATTTTATCAGTGTCTTCACCTAGTCGGGAGGACTATGTCATCTGCATATTTTAAGTCAATGAGATTATTCCCTGGTGGTAACAAGTCAATCCCTGAGTCACTGAAGTGAGTTAAGCTTCAGTCCATTAGTACATCTTTGATGAAATTAAAGATAATTGGGGATAGTGAGCATCCCTGACTGACACCACTGGTTGTCATCACAGTTGTCGGATGACAACTCTCCGTAGGTTCTCACCTTCTGGCTGGCTGACTGCATGAGTTTGAGCAGAGTGAGTGGCTTAGTCGGTGCGATTTGTTTTCTCGGCATTCCTTTCATAGTGAAACATCTCCATAGTAACTCTCGGTGTACAGAGTCAAATTCTACCTTCAGCTAGAAAAATATGTCAATCGCTAGACGCCAGTAAGTACGCGTATGTTTCAATATCTGTCGAAGAGTAAAGATAAGATAAATTCACTCTTCTCCTGGTCTAAAATCTGTGTGGTTTTCTCATGTTTGTTTGTGCCTAGCACCACTTAGTCTACACATCATTATTGAGTCTTTTCATACCATTTTGGTCAAGCTAATCCCCCTCTGATTTTCACGGGAAGACTCGTCTCCCTTCTTGTATATCGGGATAATCAATGACTTACACCAGTCCGACGAGACTACCTCTGATACTCAGATGCTGCCTAATACCTTAGTTAACACAGACAGTAAACTGTCTTTACTATCCTTAAACACCTTTGGAGTCATTGCATCAGGTGCCACTGCCTTGCCTCGTTTCATACTAGTGACAGCTTTTGCGACCGCAGTTGGGGACGGAAGACCTGTGTCTATATTCCATTGAAGGAGGTGTTCGATGTTGGGTAAGTTGAGCGTGTCTGTAGGCAAATTAAATTTCTCCTCAAAGTGTTCTTTCCAGTGTTCCAGTCGTCTATCCTGAGAGCTAATTAGGGTGGGATTTTTCTCGGAGATTGTTTCACTTATCGTTTACCTGTTTCTATGAAAAGTTTAAATAGTTGTCTGGAGTTGCCTGTCGTCGATGCCGTTTCCATCTCTTTCGCTTTTGTCGCGCACCGCTGTTGTCGGTCGTTGCGAAGACTTCTTGTTAGTTTGCATTTGAGTAGCTTTCGCTCCTTATCACATTCGGAGCTCACGGAAATCACTCTTCTTGCGTTACTCAGTTCGAATGAGGTGTTAGAAATTCAATGACTCTTACTAACTTCAGGTAATTAACAGCCTTAAAAGCTGTATGTTGTGCCAGGAGGAGTCGTGCCATCGATCTCAGATACGCGTCTAGCTGTTTCTCCCTTAAATATGGACTTTGTGTCCTGATCAAGTCGGGGGCGTAACTACTTCACTGCCAAGTTTTTTATGCCCGTTTAATCGTTAGCATAAACGTGCGAGGAACAGGGCGTGATCGGAGTCTACGCATGTGTTCCAAAAGGAGCGATAGTCGTCTACTGACCCTCGCCAACGATACCCTATCGCTATGTGGTCTATCTGAGTCCAGCGTTGATTTGGTGATGGAGGTCGCCAGGTTACGCAGTGTCTCTCTTTGTGCCTAAAGTTAGCGCGGACTAGGAACAGATGATTACCGGAACAAAATTGTAGAAGACGATCACCGTTGTCGGTTCGTCGGCACGGAGCTCAGTACGTACTACCAATATACTTCTCGGTCTGCCATAACTTCCCTCCTTGGGCATTGAAGTCGCCTGCTAAAACAACCGTATCTGAGCGTTTAGCTTTTTGAAGCAAACTAGACAGTTTTTGGTAGAAATCATCCTTCAGTTGTGTGAGTGACTTGATGTGATTATGAGCAATAATTTGTGCTCGAAATGTCATCAGTGTGTGATTTATCAAAATAGAATCGTATCCATAATGAAGTCATCCCCAAATTCATAACTGCAGCCGGTTGGGGTGTAGATGGAGACTATGACAAAACAACGATGGGTAACGTCGTCTTCCCTTCTAACAGACTTGTTCAAACTAACTACTTGGATCCAGTCAAGAATTGATTTCTCTGCCCGCACTCTCAATGCTATCCGTACACCTACGAGTCCTCGCAAACTAACTGAGGAGTGTCCTGACACTCTTCGGGGAATTCTGTAGATTCTCCTCGTTGGTCGGGTCGGGTTGAGTTAATAACCACCGTCGGGTCTTATATGTATGTCTCCGAAACACAACTTACATCCGTGGTTCGAGATGCCAGAATTCTGGGTAGCGATGCCTGTTGTCCGATTTAGCAAAGAGTCTTGACATTGAATGCTCCAATTTGAAATTGGGGATGTTGCTATAAGAGACTCTCGATGGTGTTTTTGTGGCTCTCATGGTTATATGTGGTCACTGAATGAAATGAAGATAACTGACCAGCCTGACAGTAATAGGGAAACAAGATGATGTGAATAGAAAAGAATTATGATCAGTAGGGATTCATGTGCTTTTAAAAAACTGTTTGGACGGTCGTTACTTCCCGGCTGCCTACATCAGCGTGGAAGTTGATTTTTTTCTTGGAATACCTGGAGCAGCAAAAGAATTAGTGTTGTATGACCTCAGACTCTAGGGGACAACTGCTCGAGGCCGGTATGAACTGGTTTCTTGATTTGGTTCCGTATTAGTAAATTTACCGCCGGTCACGGACCACTGTAGAGTAAGTTGAGATGCACAATTTTTGTAGTCGACCTTTTCCTACCGCCGCCCCCCAACTCTCTTCAGCATAGCTGGCGTACTGGTCATCTGAGGGGAACACCCTACTGCTGTTGCATCCCTATTCCCCAGCAGTAGGACTTCGCCCACAGACGGACCCCCAGCTTTTAGTCTAATCGCTATCGTAACAATCTTCCTGGCATGGTAGGACCTGCAGAAACATTAGTTCCAGGTAGTGTAGCTTGTTAGGTCATCGCGATATGCAAGCCCGACCACTACGTCAAGAGAGACAGCTATAGGTCGGCCAATTTGTATGTATGTATGTTTTAGAGTTTTAGATTTATGTAAGTGGCAGCTACACAGTATAAACTAAGTTAACTTGAGGAGCAGAATGAGTTAATTATGAAAACACACGTCTAACTGTTTAATCGGTCAGTCTATTGAAGTAGCACACCTGATGTATTTGTGACAGGTA
Organism: Trichobilharzia szidati; assembly: GCA_944472155.2. Taxonomy (NCBI): domain Eukaryota; kingdom Metazoa; phylum Platyhelminthes; class Trematoda; order Strigeidida; family Schistosomatidae; genus Trichobilharzia; species Trichobilharzia szidati. The sequence continues at coordinate 26,146,130 of OX235279.1, read as the reverse complement.
AGGCGGACAAATCAATCAGCCACCTTGATCACTTTTATTAGAGAAAGGGGATTAACTTTTAAAGCATAAAATGGCCTTGTTTTGATCCGAGCCTTATCTTCTCTTGCAGACAGTCTAAAACTTAACCTAGGCGTATTACTGACACATAGACCTAATTTTCTGCATGTGACTTTTACATATCTGCTTGTATTTCTCTCACCTCACTTACAGATTTATGACCTGGTTTCCTCTCACCCTGCTACTCTTATAACCTTTGAATTCCTGTTAGTTGTTCACTTTCCTAATTTATCAGTGTCGTTAGTGGTTCTCAAGGTCATTTTGGACATATATGCGTGTACACAAACACTGTCAACCTTTTTTTTACTGTTGTTTCAGAGAGTGAAAGCTCTCTTATCAACATTCAGTCTTATCTTCTGTCTTTGTGGCGCAACGATGTTATTTTTGTTATTGTTGTTGACATACGATTAGGACAGATATTAGCCAGCGCATTATGTTAGTATTCGCTCATAATCTACTAGGTCGTAATTCCGGTCACAAGAGTTACCCGATTTCTAATTGAATCGGGCCACAACATGTATATTCTTACTGAATCTGTTGCTGTCATGTCTGTGTGTAAAAAGCTTGGGCACTGTGGTAGTGTGTAATTTCATATTAGTTTGTTTATTAGATATATCACAGTGAAACAGAATTATTTACTGGATGACCTTTCGAACAAAATCTGTTGTTCATAATCATTTCATCAATTATAATCACACGACTTCGAAACTCGAGTATTATAGTTTTCTTTATTCTTTCCTATTTGTCGTCGTTGGGGTAGTAGGATTTTCTAGATGTCGGCGTGGACAGGTGTTGAATCATTCCTATAACATGTATTTGCAGCTGACTGATTCGATAAATAAAGCTTCCGTTATCAACCTCTCCCTCGCTCCACCCTGTTGCACATTAGATTTCAAAACAAACTGTCATCTTATTCCAGGTGCAGTCAGACTAGCCGAGCATTAAAACCTAGCAAAATCTAAATCAGTTGACCCGAATAAGGAGAGGTTGATAACGGAAGCTTTATTTATCGAATCAGTCAGCTGCAAATACATGTTATAGGAATGATTCAACACCTGTCCACGCCGACATCTAGAAAATCCTACTACCCCAACGACGACAAATAGGAAAGAATAAAGAAAACTATAATACTCGAGTTTCGAAGTCGTGTGATTATAATTGATGAAATGATTATGAACAACAGATTTTGTTCGAAACGTCATCCAGTAAATAATTCTGTTTCACTGTGTTGATATATCTAATGAACAAACTAATATGAAATTGCTGTCAAGTCTGTTTTTATCCAAAAAACAACTGTGTAATAGCTATCTCAATTGATTGTGGTAACTATTTCCGGCATGAGTAAACAAGTGACACCAAAGCTAAATGACCTTGATTCAGCCAATCGGATGCTAGCCATAATCCCCATTTCAATGTCTTAGATTTTGTTTGTGACTTCTTTGTGGAAAATGGGTTGATAGGATGGACTAAAACATGCATATGTGGAGGGATAATGACTCTGAAAAAGTATTGCCGGCCTACTGGTGGTTATGCATTCAGATGCAACCACTTTATTTGAAGGAGTTTTTAAGAGTTGGTAAGTCGTACAAAGGTTGTTATTTTTAGACATTTTCTCGAAATCAAAACTCCCCCTCAGTAATATATTGCGTATATGCGACCAGTATCTGCTGCAGCTGCAGAAATAAAGGATACATTGGTTTGATGTGTCTATAACCACTTCTATGAGAAACTGCGGCCGGTTTTTGCAGCATATTAGGGATATGTGTACCTTCTATGATTCATTTCTATTACATATACGTCATAAGTACACTTTCTTTACAGACTAAGTACCACTTTTCACCTAGAACAATCTGATTAGCTGTTTTAAAGGTCGTCTGAAGTTGGTGTCTTTTCTTTACTGTCGCCCTATTTTCTCAACTTATTGTGCACAATTACGTATTTATGTTTTGCACTTAACTCATTTGATTTCTAAATTATTATTGTTATGTTCCCCTTAGGTTCCAATTGGAATATACCGCTTGTGAATAACCAATCTACACTCCGTTCTGTTTTCTGGAGGCTTCTTTACCTGGCTCCACAATTGCCCATAAAGTCTCATTTCGCCGTCATACGATCTCTTCCATATCACTGTCGGACGCCTGTCTTACTGCTTCCCACTCGATTTCCACTCAAATGGTGACCTGACACCGGAGTGTGATGTCACTTAGCAGTTCCCTCAGTGTATATTCGTCTGTCTCCATCTCCTTCGAGAATAATTGTCGCTTTTTCGATAGTTCCTCGGTTATTTCTGTGTAAGGACTTCGTTGTTGATAATCACTTTTGACTATATGTGCTACAGTTTTGCAGCCAGCGAAGTGGGCAACTGTTGATAAAGGTCTGCACTGTTTAGTTAGAAATGATAATTGATTTGACATAGGTGTTGAAAATCCGAATCTTGTTGCTAGTGCTGACTGCAGCAGGCTTCCAAACTTATAGCATCAGGGTGATGAAGGTCTGTCTTGTCTTTCCAGTCCTGACTAACTTTAATATTCGTATGCGTGCCATGTGGCTGTGGTTGAAACGATGGTGCCTAGCTAGCTAGACAAGTGAGGGAAGTTGCCTCTTCACAATTGCTCCGTTGATATTGACTGGTGCATGTTGTGGCTGTTGGTTGGTCATGTCCATCACCTTTTTTTTCTATGTTCACTTGAAATCCAGTCTTCGCTGCTTGCTTCTTCTACCAAGTGGTTGGTTTTTGCCTGTATAGCTGGTTGCGTTTTTGTGTGAAATTAGCCACCGATGCTTTTTGTATATATAATAATACGTTATCCTCGTACTGGATTTTACTGGGCAGCGTGTTTCGTTGCAAGCAAGCTATTAACTAAAATGAAATTGTCGGATCTTCGGTTAAATTTTTGTATAACATCTGACTAGTTTCCTTTTGTACCGACTGGAATTTTCATGCCAGCCTGTTGCTCTTCTCGTTGCTCACTTATAAATCTGCCAGCTTCATGCTTAGTTTCTGATAACACTGACTGTATGCAGTTAAAGAGAAGCCTCGATATTAAATGCGCAGATTTGCTTTTAAACCAGAAACCTTGTTCTTCTTGTTTTAATGGACAAATGAGTTAGTGCCTCAGCTATGACCTGATGACTCTCCTTTTGAGAGGTTTTACTGGAGTTTGTGTAGGACTTTGAAAGACTCTTCAAATGAAGTTGAATGTCGTGAGTTTGAAGATTGTTCTGTCACCGAACTGTATATACACAAGTACATTCATACTTTGTTCCCGAGTGCGTTTTACGGGGGTATGGTCCACGTGTTTAGCTCCACAGAAGCAAGTGAACTGGCCGGATGCAACAGCTTGTGTCACATGTTGACCGAATAGTTTCTTGGAAGGAAATGTTAGCTGTACGTTAGCAGTGGGAGCCGTTTTTTGGAGAGTTTCTGCTTCAGTACCAATTATATGTTCGAGATTCAGCAACTGAATCTTTTTGACGGCGACCCGGATGTATTCAACAACTTTCTTTGGTGACAGGTTCTTGCCTATGAATCTGGGCGGGAAACCATTTCCCATCAAGATTCTTCGAAGATTTTGCAGTTTTTCGTCAATACATTCCTCAGTTCATATTTTCCAGATTCTTGAGGAAAGAGAGTATATATATATGAAGAGTTTCTCTTTCTGTTAACTGGGATCCACACCTTTGAAAATTGCTAAAGTGTCCGTTTCATATGAGCTTTTTTTAATAGATGGATCTCCTCAGGAAGTTATCAGCATTTCCTCTCAAAATCCGATTCTATCGAGATCCAATCAAACCTCTGGGAAGGAAGTCATCAGACCAAGGTAGCTAGGCATATAACAGAGGGAGGAGGCAATAGTGATCCTAAAGTTCAAGCCTAAGCTATGTATGCAGAAGAAATATATCCAGCCTTTGTCTCTCTCTCAAGGCCATCATAAAAAGTCATCTCTCTCTGAAATAGTGATTTCCTTATTACCTTTCTTATCCAGACGTTTTGTCTATTTCCAGGTAGTTATCACACTAGCCCTCACACACACACACACACACTATAGATGTGGCACTCATAATACTAATAATCACTTTATTCCAAACAACAATAATAATTTAACATGATGGGATTTTCAACGTTTTTGTTGATGCTTACTGAAACAATTTATCTCCTTTTATAAATTTGTACATACATAAAATTTAAAATAGTATTAGTAGTAGTAATAATATTAGTAATAAAACCACCATAAACACAATGTTGGTGGAAACATAATGAAGTATAAGTAGACAGTGTCATAGATAATACATGTAATACTAATGTTTGCTTATACCCACTATGCAGTTCACTTACTACTGATTCAATAAGTAGGTTTATAATTTCTTTTCTGACATCTTAATCTTTCTGCACACAAAACCTGTGCTAAAGATGGTGGTAATATGGTATTTTTATATTCAGTAGCTGTACGAGCGTAAATTCTTATATGAAGTTTCTTCTGGTTTCACTCTCCGGAGAGATACAAGGAAAAAGTTGTGAAGCAGTAGAGAGGATGTTCAGGTTCAAAAAAATAACTTTAACCAAATACTTGCAAGAAGTGAATTGAAGTGCCTATTGACAATAACAATGTCAGTTAGTTGAGTCGAGTCAAAGGCACACACACACACACACCACTAACCCTGCCTACTTACAGTCTTCAGTGTTCTACGTAGTATGGTATGATATAGTCTTATTGGAGAAGTCGAGGGAAGAATAAGTGGGATGAACAATAAAGAAGGTGAATAGGCAGAATACATGAATTAATGAATTGTTAAAGGAGAATTTGAGTTATGCCAGAAGAAATTGTCTCAGCTTCTTCATGTAATAAGTGGAATAACTAATTTTCTTAGAAATCCACAGGATATGAGGCGAAGAGAGATTCGGAGGGAGACTAATGCTGAGATGAGAGATAATCGATTTACTCCCTGTCATCACAGTGCCGTCAATATATTACAGGAATCATAAGAGGACTGAGTTTAGTCCACGCACTCAAGTCTTCTTCGCATCTGAAATCAACAATCTGACATTTAAGATGGATGCAGTTTAAGACCAGATAAGAATTTATTCATATAAGAACATCCAAGTAGAGAAACTAGTGGGCAGAAATGATTAGATCGTCGGCATATTTATTGAGGTTAGCTTTGGAAGAATATTGGGAACATCATGTGAACGGAGAAAGTACGACTAAAGCCTTGAGGCACCACAGTTCCCCCGTTAGCAAGAAAGTGGAGCGATTTCCATTGAAAACAGTATGTTTTACAGGCATTGGTTTGTAGGGATTTTGAATAATTGGTTACAGAATCATCATGGAAAACCTAGCAGTACTGGCAACTGTTTCGTCCTAGTCTGGGACTCTTCATCAGTTCGCACCCACCGGGCGTTGACACAACTTCTGGATGCAAGGCGAGCTCGTAGATCATTAGGCCATGAATTCCAACTTCTGCCAATTCATGACATAGCGCAACCTCTAGCCAATATCTTCGGCGACTATTTGTCCTCACACCCGACCTGCTGCACCCTACTGGTCATGACGTGCCCCTAGAATCTCAGGTAACTGCCTACCTGAATACCGCCAGTCGCTAGTGAGCATCATTGATTTTCAAGTATTGGTTTGTGGGGATTTGACTGTCCAGTACCCTTTGGTTTTCCAATGGTTCTCTAACCGATGTCAGCTTATGATGAGATCCTGTAACAAAACAGTCTGTTGTTTTCTACTCGAAAGAAAAATAAGAAGGTAACCACCTTGCCAATTTTTTTGGGGTTAGGCGGGAGTGGGGAACAGTGTGTTGATAAAACACACTACAACAAGATGAGTATTCCTTTCTTTATAAAGTCCATGGACAAGATTGCAATTGAAGTTAGTTGTTTTTGAAGGCTACTCATGTTGCTTTTCGCTTTCCTTTATGTTTGCATACAGGCCATGAAATTGTCCCATTAGAAGCTGCCAGTATAAAAGCTTGCGATGATGTTCTCCAATTTCTAAGATCAGAAGATCGCAGTAAAACCAGGTCAACAGCAGCATTAGCCACAGCAACAACAACAACGAAAACAACAGTCCCTGATACATCATTGACGAAGAAAACATCTGAAGAGGATATATTCGGTCTAGACTTGACATTCAATCCATCCACACCGACTACATGGAAATCAAAACTTTCTGCTGACAATCGGCTTACAATATCTGCTTATCCTAAAGTGAAACGGAAAAGTAAACCATCAGGTTTAACACAAAGACACATAAACACTCCTCTTTTGACTCCTGATGTCTCTTCAAGTGACAAAGAACTTGAGTGAATGAAAAGATTTTAAGGTTAGTTGTTCTTTTTTTAATTATTAGTGTTTAGTGTATTGCGTTAACTTCACTTATTTGGGAAATCGTTGCATCAGCCAACCAGCCAGCCCTAGTGGGTTGATCTGATCGCCAATGAAAACTCAGCACGGATACAAAAGCTTCGTTTGGCATTTTTCAGACAACTTAAGCCACCTCTGGCTGAATAGGCGTGGCATCCGACTGGCTGGCTGTCAACTGAAGGACGTGTCTACTGGTCAGCAGCTATTCGCCTCTTCCTCCTTTATGCCTCACTGGCTGGCTGTGAGACATGGTCATTCACACACAGTGGAAGACGTGAAAAGTCTTGCTAGGTGTCTTTATTCATAGGTCTGAGTTTTATCTCCCGTGTCAGGTAGGTGGTAGGTGTAATAGGGTGAGCAATATTGAGGTGAGCCATCGGTCGAGTGCTAAGTAAGGAAGCAAGAGGAGAAATCAGTCGATGAGGTTGTGGATCAGTTACATCGATTGAGATGGTTGTTAGGACACGTGTAACGTATTTATGCCTAATTATCGCCTTCCTCTATCACCGGGTGTTGTTTACTAACTAACATTGGTTGGAAAAGAGCTAGCACATTGTGGTCAAACCAAAAAATGGCTTCACCATCATTCAGTGAAATCCACAATAGTTAGTTTAAGCTATGCAAGGAGGTGTAAACTTCCTGACTGACTGGTTGAGGTCCTCGAGATGGTAAGAATCAATAAAGGCTGGAGACAATTGATGACAGTAGGGTATTAGATTAACTAAATAGTTTTTCTGATGGACACCATAGACAGGATCCTTTGACTAATAAATTTTGTTTCTGAGTTTTTGCGTAGTTTGAATGTCAACCACTTTTATTCCTGCCTGCATTGTTAAGAAATCTCTGTCGTGAGGTTTCCGAGGTCCCTTCTTTGTATGGAAGTACTACTGATGACTTAAACACCCTATTGTTGGTGTTGTCATCATTCTGTGCATGCATATTTGTCATGCACGTCGTCTTAAATATTGTTATTATTATCGCTATCACTACCATTATTAATAATTTTATTTTTACATTTTCCTACATAATTTCTGATTAATTTATCAGGTTAATTATAAATTAAGTTTTAAAGCTTTTCTTATATGCCTCACTTCCTGTTTGAGATTCTTCTGGGTACTACTTAGTTTTTCTGCACTATTGTCACTTAAACATTTCACCAATGCTCTTTTTACCGACATAGGAGTTGGGGATCCAAAATCCAATTATCGCTTTGAATGTGTGAGTTTCCTGGAAACACTAGTGTTTGATTTCCCATCTTCTTTCCTTTTTAAACTCTACAGTCTAACAGTGCAAGCTCTCCATTTTGAATTTCAAGTTCATAATTGAATTGAATTACCCCTACCTTCAAGTTGATGTGCTCGAAAAATCTGTTTATGTTCTGTTTTCTATCTACGGCGAATGTGTTATCTTCACATACCTTCACCATACTTTTGGGGTGGGGCTGAGCGTCTTAATCGCTAAGTTTTCCCAGCAAGCCATGAATATATCCACCACAACCGGGGATATTGGTGGCTACATGGCAACTCCCTCAGTTTGTTTGTGTATTTTTCCCCTGGAAATTTAAATACTATAGGTGTCAAGCATAGCTGCACTCCTAGGATTAAGTGTTCTAGTTGTACTTTTGTTGAACACACAGGATGGAATAAAGAAAGCTAAATACAAAACGAAAGTTTCGAAGTTGTGTAGTGATAATAATTGCTGATATGATTATGAACAAGAAATAATTGTGTTGGAAACTTTGTCATCCAGTAATCAATAATACTGTCCTACTGTGTGTGTGATATCTAATAAACAAATTGCTATGGAGTTATGCACTAACATAGTGCTCAAGTTTTACACATGTATTTGATCGTTATTCATGCCCATTGTGTTATGGAGAAAATAAATAAATGTTACCTCCACCCCGTGTTACTCAAAAATGTACTACTATGGTGAGAGCTGGCTGCTAACCAAATTGGTAGACAGTAATTTACGTCAATGTTTACGTCCCTGATATTGGTCGTGAGAAAAATAAGAACAAAGACTGATTCAACAACCAACCACAGCAGACTTTGCGTAGGGGGATACAGTTAGCATACAGATGATCTGACATTCAAGAAACAGCCACAAAGAGATGAAAGATTAACTTTCAGTGAGAAACAACCAATCAGAGGACTTTTTCTGCTAACAATAATCTATAATAATGTACATGAAAATCTGTTGATTTCCTAAATAAACGATCTGTTGCCTGGCCCTTGTCTTCTGCTGTTACACTACTATACATTTTTGGTAAATAAAAAAAACCAGCCTACGAAAATGATTTCATCGATAAAGCAGCATTTTCTTCACTGAATATTGTCTTTCTATTTTTCTTCGTTATGTATACGGCAATAGTAATTACTGGTTTAATCGCTAACAGGTTTGCATTTTTGTTTATGCTTGTATTTTTAAAAATTCGAATACAAATTTTCATCCTTTCTAAATTCCGGTTGTTGTTTTTTTGAACTTTTTATTATCCCCGTCATCATCAGTGTCTAGATTTCAAGTGATTTTACTATCATGGTGTTGTTGTTCATAGCATTGGTTGATGACAAATTTCGCGTCGTCAACGGGCCCCCTGTTTTTTGGTGAAAAAAACAAACAAACAACAACAACAGACAACAGTTTCATGCCACAAAAACCAAAGTCTGTCCATTTTCATTATTAAGCTGGTACTGATACTGGTACTTTCAAAGAACACTTGAGCATTGGTATTCTTTACATCACAAGCCTGGTGTTTCTATTGTCATACACACGCCTACATACATACATACGTACATACATGCACACACACACAAATAGCACTTATTTGTCTGTATTTCTCTTTGTTCTTGCTCTTTTAGCACACACAGCTGTCTTCTTTCTTTCTTTCTTGCCCATTTTGTAAAATGTGCGTGTGTGTGTTTGTAATTTTGCCAAAGATTCCATTCAGATGAATAATTTTAATAATAATATTAATCATATATTATATTCAAACCGCCCTCTGCTAAAACAGCTTTGATGTGTTGTCTATGGTTAAGCTGTAGACCGTGCTCGTCAACCACGCACGTGGTCATCCCTGGGGCTCGATCTCCGGCCAACGACGTACTCCGCAAACCTTGTCGAATCCGGAAGTGAGACCGGTAAGGAGAGAAGGTTGGGTATAAGGGGCTAACAACTCTGACTCCGTCAAAAATCCAACCAGTGCTATCGAAACTTGTAAAGGTTCAGCTTGTGAAGCCGCCGTATTTTCCACTGGGAACGAAAAGAAAGAAAAGTACTCAAAAGTTAACATAACAGGCAGTTTATTGTCTGTCAGTCAGCCTACTTCGTCTCCAGTTACAAATTTGTTGTTACAGACAGTTACATATCATGTTCTCTGGTAGAAATAATATTGTAGTTTTGTGAACACATTCAAGCAGACAAGTTCACGTATTTATCTAGAATACACCATCGTTTCAACCACACAGGGTGACTTTACAGACTGAGGATGTATCAGATTTAGCCAGAAGCAACCAAAGGGCAAGGCGGACCCCTTAATACTCGGAAATCGGTGACTCTGAACATACTATAGCAGGCTAAAAAGAAACTACCTAATCAAGAAGATCTTGACAAGTCTCTGTCGGTCAATCAGATGCGTCCGAAGCAGAAGTGCGTTGTTTGCAAAAGACGTTTATATAAAAGTGATGCAACTTTGAAAAGTATTTACGTAGGTCTAACGTTCTCGTATATGTTTCAAGAAAACCTCCCAACTTCTAATAGAAAAAGTTAAACAATATCGTCCCAAGGGATGTGAACGCTCCAATGACCTTGAATGCATGCTATTTGGCTAAGGATACCTGTCATTACTACAACACAAATATGAACACTTTTCATCAACTAAGAGGCAAATTTCACCCAGGTCACGTTTTTAAGTACTGTTTGGATCATTCGGTAATAGCTCTAGGATTAGGAATAGATTTAGAACTGATGTCATCTATTTTAATTTGTTTTATCATCCACATTTTGTCAGTAGTTGGTAGTCGATTCTCGTACTGGAAACCATAGTAATTCAACCAACGGCTTTTGGGGAAGACAGTGAAACAAGATGTGAGTGATAAACGAGTCACACTAAGTGCCCACCTTAAGTCATCTCAGTGAATACATCTACACAAACTGGCCTATACACATACTACGGACTCATCTGACTGATTGCTCAAAGTCATTAATCCGTTCATTAAGGTAGTTTCGTTTTGGACTGCTATATAGTTTAGAGTCATCTAGAAAAATCTGCGCTATTCAGCACATAAAACTTGGGCACAGTGGTAGAGTATAACTCCATTATGGATGACTGTTAGGTCAACTATATAGGTCAAACTAGTTGATCGGGAGTAATCAGATTGTCGGAACATAAGAATTTAGCTCAGGTAAGAATGGTTGACCCCGAGAAGATGAGTAATTTATAAAAAAGCTCATTTGCATTACATGCATTAACACACAATAGCATGGTGATAGAAGGTTAAAATTCTGAGAAGTAATATATGTAGGTTGAGAGAGACTGATTACTAAATCCTGCCTGGTTCATTGAGTCTACGCCCAACACATGCAACAGAAATGACTCAATGCAAATACCAGAAATATGGAAGATATTTTTACCGCCGGTCAAATCAGAGGAGGATAATAAATAATCTTAATATTCTATTTCAATTCAAGCACATCACAACATTCTAACAAGTTACTTATTAAGACTAAAAAACGTCTTATTTCCGATCTTATTGTTGTATTTGATCAATAACACTCGTATTATTATTTCTGAATGTACATAATGTCATACTGATTTTTATTCAAGTATCTAGTCAATTCCACACATGTATATGAATGAAGGAAAAAAGTTGTATGAGTGAGTGACTTGATGTAATTATGAGTGGCAATAGTTTGTGCTCGAGACGTCGTGGTCATCAGTTAATATTACTGTATAACAACACTGTGTGATTTATCAAAATAAAATCTTATCCATAATTGGAGACAAAAAACAAGCTTCAGATTTTCAATTCACTCAGTGCTTCTCTATGGCTGAGAAACTTGACATGGTGTGTGAAAAGCATTTCGAACAGGCTACTGCAGACTCTTTCATCATTAGCTGCATACTGAAAAGGTGTGAATGAGCATCAGTGAACTCTAGGAATGAACACCAATCAAGAAGCTATTGCCAAAGCAACAAATATGCGGAAGAAAATTGTAAATGGATCGGACACGCGCTGAGGAGTCTGTTGGGCAACGTTGTACCTCAGTTTCGACTTATTGTTGACGTCATTACAATATTTCAAAATTGTGGTGAATAGTCAGTATTGTAACTAGAGGGGTGAAGATTAGTAGGTTTAGATTAGGGACAACATAATATGAAAACGTTCAGAAAAAACTGGATGTTAATGAAGGCGCTCGAGACAAGTGCTAAGATAAGTTATGCAGTAGATGAAGGAGGATGTAGGTAGAAGGTTAGTTAAGCGAATGATGACGCTGATGATAAATGTTAGAACACGACTTATAAGCTGACAGTACTGTTGTTTTCAATTAGATCTTCTTCAGGCTTTACTGTAATTTACACAGACTTATATATATAAAAATGTTAACCAATGACGGTGAGTTTGTGGATCAAATAATAGTAGTAATAATGTGGTAAATGTTTTGAACGTCATTAATAACGATGATTATAACGGTAACAAATTAATGATATTGCGGTTTATGCAGGTGGCGATTGGAATAACGAAGGTAGTAATATGTGTATATGTAGACAATTCAATAAATAAATAATTAGGTGAAATCTTAAAAGTTAAGTAATGCTAAGAGTGAAGGGAACAGATAATCAGGGTTTGAATAAATACCATAAAAGTACGAGAGATATGGGAAATAAGAAAGGGTGGGTGGGAGGCTTTTTCTAATTAGAATTCACCTAGGCCAAGGGAGAGAGACAAAGGTAGAACAAAATTTTCGTGAATGCAGGAACTAGGATTGTTCCCTCGAATTAATTCCCGTGAATAAACTTCGGCTATGTGTAAAGGGCGGGTTCGAATTCCGTTTGATAGAGTGCAATAGATAACTTTGAAGGCACTTCTGTCCACATGCAGACCTCTATCATCAATCAAATGAATCAAAATAAAACTTCTTATAAATTTTACTTGGCCTTTTCCGATCCATGAGGGATGCAAGGTGCTAATTAATACGGTTGTTGAGCTGTCTAGTTGATGTTCACCCTAAATAGCCAGCTTTCTCCGCAGGAACAGATAAATTTGTAGATACACATAGAAGTGACACAGCTAGGTAGCTTGTCTTTCACTTTAGCGATCATAATTGGTCGGCTGAAAAATGATGAACAAAGGGCAGCGGCAGTATAACTCCGTTTTATAGCTCTCGATAATCTTAGCCGTAAGATTTCAATAGCAACGTCCCCATTTAATTAAATTGCAACTTTAGGAACAGTTATCTCTTTTTAATTGTGTTGTCAGTTTCTCTTTATTAAACTTGGTGTTCGTGTGTCTCCCTACAAATCTACCAGGATAACCCAATTGGACTAGCGTATTCTCAGAATTCTCAGCTCCTCATCCGTAGTGTTAGGACTGCAGATTCTGTGGCTCAGTAAACGGATCAGGTTTCGTTTTGTATATAGTGTGTTCCATGCTGGCTTTCTATAGATGGATCTTTTTGCTGTTTCATCTTGTTCTTGATGTCTGAGATTTTGCATAGGCCTACAGGATAGGTTTCTAAATTCGATTGTAGTTTCGTAAATTGATGGAAATTTTTAAGGAATTTCGAAGACTTTATGACGACACTATGTGGTATCGAACTAAACTGTTTGCACTAGCTGTAGTATATATATATTTTTGCAGAGGGGTCGGTTGATCTAAACTTGTTCATCGGAGAACTGTCAATTGTTGGTGACACCATTTATATATTGATGGTTGGCGGAAATTCAAATATATTATATTATCCAACAGTAACGAAATGTGGGATCGTTCGGGAGACACACATTTAATGCCAAATGTCACCGTTTTCGCGAGATATATAAATAATAATTTACTTTAATTCCCAAACAGTACCACTGATACACGGTGTGGAATTCTCAGCATTTGGTACAATATTTTATTTAATTCTATCGAATAGCATCAAAAACAATTTAAGAAAATAATATTACGGGGGTGATTGCTAATGACAGTTCTTATTCAGTATGTGTAGTGACAATGTAGTCATATATAAGCAAAGAAAAAAGTTGTGAATAATAATAATGATGTTAGTCGTTAAGACTGTCAGTTTAATTGAGATAGTGTCACTATAGATTACAAATAGGGGATAATAAAAGAACCGATTATTTTGCTAACAACGTCGTAATTCATAGGTTTCCCGCATAATATTGTCTCTGTCCCATAGAACACGGGCTGGCCGAATATAGTGTCACTGAGTTCCTACACTGCTTAGTAAAAGCATATAATCTTTTGTACTGACTTCTAGTCCTACCAGATGAGATACAAGGCAGGGAGAGTTGAGAACGGAGTGGCTGGGCTGGGTGTTGACGGTCAGACAATATGGATTTAGACCATTTCTCACACATGAGTTGTTCACGTGTCTATCAACTAACTAATGTAGTAACAAGCTGACTGACTGACTGCGTTGCACATCACTTGGCCTACTCACAACCTTTAATACCCTCCTCACCTCAATGTGACACAATCCTTTTTGAGTAAGTAGCTCAGGAAAGACTAAGGTGCAGGTGTGGTGTGGGGAGTAGTAAAGCACAATAGGTAGGATACACGAATTGTACAAGTAGGGGTTGAGTGGTGTTGCAAAAAAAATAATGATCCCCGTAAAGATAACCGACAAGCATTTATTCCCTGTTTCGTGTGAAGAATTTCTACTCGAGGTTTCTGCACTGTATTTTTCTCCTCTATTCACCATTTGAAGGTGTTTAATGCCAAACTATCACAGCCGTTAGATGTTATACTTACAATAGTTCAAATGGCATTGTAGAATTACGAATATGATGTAATCGCATCACATATTATCTCAAATCGGGCACACTACTGATGAGCTCAGTAATATCGACTATTTCGAACTGGTTGGCAAAACTACTAGTTAACATGAGTGGCATACAAGTACTGGTCATCGTAGCATATAGTTTCACGCATTGATGCTTGCTTTCTTCATCAGCAGTGATAGTAGCAAAGAGATCACATGGTGTGTGTGTGTGTGTGTGAGTAATCTGATCTGTATGGTGAAGTTCCACCACCCGAATTTGTGAAAGTTGCTATATCTCGAACCAATCTGATATAAAAACTGTGCGTCTAGATTGCTGATTATATTGAACATGGCGAAAGCGAATACAATGACCGACAAGAGATTTCATTATATAGCAGAAAATCCCGTTCAGTAGAAAAAAGAGAAAGTTCAATCAGAGAATATTCTTCTCGATACACATTCCTCTTCCAGGCTTTACAATTATATGCATACAAAATACTCTAGAACATTCGTCATTAAGAATATTGCTAGTTTGTGCAAAATAATATCGATTGCCCAGGATCAGTGGAAATAATCTACAGAGCAGTTAGAGAAAGATGCGCAGTTTATAATTTGAGTAGGAAAATGTAATTAATAAATACTAAACCAATTATCAGATAAAATTAAGGAGGAAATTTATGCAATAAAATTAAGGATAGTTAAAACATCGATATGCCTAGTTAATTAGCTTGCTAGTTTTCCAGCCGGTCCCAAGCCTGGGTAAACAGGGAGGGTGGGCGTAGGGCTATCAGCCTTACACCACTAAACCTACCAAACTGTTAGAGATAGTTCAACACAGGAAAAATTTAATCAGAATACAAAAATTCAAAGAATGATCTTATTCTTCGGTGGAATAGGATAGGCGAAATGACACAGCGGGCTGGCTGCTGGAAGCCAGTCAGCCGATGTGTCTTCCCTCGATGAAAGCGAAAAATTGGGTACTTGGAATGTATGTACAATGTACGAAGTCGGCTGGGAAAGCTGCCGATGTAGCCAAAGAAATGAGAAGATATGGTATAGAAGTGCTGGGTGTCTGAGAGAGCAGATGGAATGGATGTGGATTGTCAAAACTGTCAACTGGGGAGTCAGTGATCTACTCCAGCGCCAGACTGATATGGGAGCGAGGAGACAGGAGTACGCTGGGTCACCGATGATAAGATTCTAGAAGACCTGGATTTGGAAGATGATATATGTCTAATGTCATACAAACTCGAAGACTCGCAGGCGAAAACTGGCAAGAAACTGTGTGTAGAAGCTGGCGGTGAAGACAGGACTGCAGGTGAAAATAAAGAAGATGGAGGTGCTGAAGAAAACCAACTAACAACAACAACCATCGCCAATCACCATCAACGGGAGAGATATAACAGAGGTTACCTGCTTCACTTATCTGGCTAGGAAGCATCGTTTCAACTACAGGCAGTCGGAGTGGATGAAAATATCAGAGCCAACCAGCCAGCCATCAAGAATCGGAAAGGCAAGATATGCCTTCATCAACCTGAAAACAATTTGGAAATCTTCCGCTTCACTCCGCCTTAGCATAACCAACAAGATTCGGTTTTTCAACACCAATGTCAAGTCGGTCAGTTCTTCTATAAGGGTCAGAAACTTGGCAGGCATGTTATGATAAGGATTTCCAACAGGTTGGCGCCCAATACAGGCCATTGCTCGAGTTGAATCCCAGTGGAAAGCGACGAGTGGTTCGTCGGTGCTAGGGTGACATGCAGGAGATAGTGTGAGTTGGAGGAGAGGACGGCAGAAGATAGGAAAAAGTGGAGGGGTGTTGTTGAAGCCCTATGTTTTACTCGGAACTCAAAGGAATAATAATAATAAAACACTGATAGCCAGGCCAAGCTAAGGAAAATGTGTGAAGCAACTTCTTCTTTTACCTACATACATACATACATAGGTTAGGCATTTCTTAACATGGATTCCAACAGTTCCAGCAAAACGTCGTGTAACAGACGGACTCTTGTAAGATAAAATTAAGGTCAGTCGGAATAGGATAGATAACTTTAAAAGCCTTATATATTAACATTAATTTGATGTTCTGTATGCACAAGATGAGCTGAACTAGAGCTGCAAATGGGCCTTGTTTATCCCTTGTCTAAACATTATGCAGGATGGTGTTCAGAAATCCAATGATGCACACATCTAATTGTACGGCCTATGCAACTAACTGGCTCACTGCACAAAAGAAGTCAAATTGTGATAGATACACATAGAGGAGGCGAAGCTAGGTAGCTTATCTTTAACTTCCGAGTGTAAAAGAGGGGTGGTTTTTGAAGAAAAAAAACAGTGTACTTCAGTGTTACTGAATGCTCTTTTTACCGCATTCCTGAAAAGTTGTGTTATTATTTCACTGGTCTCATCACCGAGGAAGTGAAGTTGTAAGAACAAGTTCTTCCTTTTTTTCGGAACTGCTGCTAATTTGGCTTCTCTTGGCTTGAGATTCGATTCATATTCTTGTCAGTGAATTACTTCGGGTAATTTATTTTTACTCAACAATTGTTTAGTTATACTGAGTCCTTCATCAAGAAATTTATCCAAAAGCAGATTGCTCTTGCTTTGTGGACCAGACACTTTATTAGGCTGCGTTTGTATTTCAAAGATACAAGAGGTTGATTTGAGCTATGAACCACCCGTTACGAATACCTACTACTCGCCTAGTTTACTAGTTGGCTAGTTTTCTAGTCGGTTTCAAGTCCGGGAAGCCGAAATGAAATAGTGGGCTGGTGAAAGCCTCCCGGAAACCAGTCAGCCGACGTGTCTTCTCTCGATGAAAGCAAGAATAAGAATAGGGAAACGGAATGTACCAAGTCGGTCAAGAAGGCCTCCCAGGTAGCTAAAGAAATGAGAACATGTGGAATACAATTACTGGGTATATGTGAGAGCAAATGGAAGGGATATGGACGGTAAAAATTGTCAAAAAGTAAGTCCGTAATCTAATCTGGACAAGGAAACAGAAACCACAGAGGCTAGCAGTAGCGGCCAAAGACCTAATGCAGTGGGAACCAATTTCCTCCTGCAGGATGATGACAGCAAGATTCAACTCAAAAGGAAGAAAGGTTACAACTATCCAATGCTACGCACAGTGCTACCTACAAACAACGCGGAACAAGAGAAGAAGGAAGATTTTTACAGACAACTATAAACAGTAATGGACAAATTCCCAAATGGTGACATAAAAATCTTCATGGGTGATATGAGTGGAAGCCAAAATGGGAGCAGACAATACAAGAAGAGAACTAATCATGGGTCGAGAGGCTCTCACTCGGTGAAATGAATGATAATTGAGAATTATTCGTAGACTTCTATGGTTTCAATGATTTGGTGATCGTAGGCAGCGTGTACAAGCATGCACAAGGGTATACACAAAGCAACATGGATTTCTCCTGATGCACACACCACAAACCAGATAGACTTCATCTCAATGTTACTCAAGCAAGTGGAGACGTAGCCTGCTAGATATGAAGTCGAGAAGGGGAGCAGATTTGGACTCAGACTATCATCTAGTTTAAGGAACCTTCAAGGTGAGGCCTAAATCCCTCAAAACAACTGAAGACAGGCCACAATTCAAGTTTAAAATTCAGAAACAGAAGAACAAAACCACAAGGAATAACTTCACTACAGATCAGATCAGAGCAAAGTCGGAGATACTACATGGCATTACTGAGGAAATCTGTATGGAAGAACATTGGCACTTCCTGAAGCTGATGCTCAAGGAAACATGTACAACTGTTCTAGAAATAAAGAAGAGACACAACAAGGAATGGCTCTCAATGGACACCTGGAAGCTAATCGAGGAGAAGAGAGTAGGATGGTGAAAGAGATGACTCAATGCAAAGATGGGCGATAGAAGGAGAAGCTGAGTTCAATGTACACTGCATTGAATTAAGAGGGAAGTGAAGAAGAGTGCTAGGGAAGACAAGGGACAATTCTACGACACACCGGCAGGCAACTGAAGCAGAACAGGCAGATGGGCCTCAGGTTAAAGAGACCTCAGTGTATTATATCACATAGCCAGGTCTCTATCCGGGAAGAGATCACTTTAAGTAGAAGATTTTCAAGGCAACCTAATTACCAAGGAGGAGAAACAGGTAAACAGTGGGCTGATCACTTTAAAGGACTCGTGAATCGGCTTTCAACTGCAGCTCGCCCAGAAGTACACCAACAGCACGCACGAAACTGCCTGCCAGTGGACATCAATCCTCCAACGAAAGCAGAAATCTTGGATGCGATGATGCTATTGAATTCATTGAATGCATCATTTCAGACAAAATTCTTCCCAATGCACTGAATACGGACCAGATATCCTGTCGCCACTGTCGCAAAATATTTTGAAGTAAGTAATTTTGCCTGCGGATTGCATGGAATGCAACTCTTCAAGATGCCACTGAAGGGAGACTAAGGCCCCACTCTGCACAACTAGCGTTGAATCATGCTTTTTTCCACACGTAGCAAATTACTGAAACGCGGCATCTTGGAGAGATTAAAAGATGAACTGTATGCACTACTACAACCAACCACAACGTAAGTAGCTGGATTCATGAAAGGCTAATCGTGTGTTGATCAAGTTGCAACGCATCATCATCACCATCGAGCAAAGCATAGAATGCCAGTCAAACCTCTACCTCAATTTCATCAGCTTCGAAAAGTCATTCAACAGTGTTGACTGAGGAGTACTTTGGAGACTATCTCAACACTATAGAATGTAGTACCCCAAATCTTTATCAACCTCATTCAACAGCTGGCTATATGACAAGTGCATGTGGCACGTGATGCACAACAGAAAACTCAGCGAAGCCTGCCTTTGAAGTGAATACAGAAGTAAGACAAGGCTGCTTGTTATCACCAAAGATGATGCTCTTTATTGTGATGGACTGGATTATGCGTCAGACTGTGCTTTGTGAGTGAGTGAGAAGACAGGAACACTCTGCGCTGACCGATGAGAAGACTCTAGGAGATCTGGATTTCACGCCTGGATGGCTTATGTCGTTGAATGTCACACCAACTGGCAACAAACTGATTGGAGAAGCTGGCTTGCAGCGAAGACCGGTGGAATACAGGTGAACATAGAGAAGGTGGAGACGGATGCGTTGAAGATAACCAACCAACGACAGCAATAACAACCAGCACCAATCAGCATCAGTGGAAGAGATTTGACAGAGGTAACTTCCTTCACTTATCTAGTCTGGACAGCAACATTGTTTCAACCACAGGCATTTTGAACGGATGAAAATGTTAAAACCAGACAGCCGGAATCGGAGAAGATGCACCTTCATCAATCTGAAACCAGTTTGGGAATCTTCTGCACTCTTGCTCTTCATAGACAACAAAATTTGGATTTTCACCAGGCTGCCGAAAAAGACTCTTCTCATATATCAAGAGAAGGACACGTAAGAGTGATGCTATCCCACCTCTTATGCTTGAAGATGACCAGACAAACATGGCTGAGGATAACTTGACTAAGGCTGAGGCTTTGTCCAAGCACTTTAGTCAAGTATTCTCTGATAATATTGATACCAGCTTTGTAACTTTTCCAGAAGGTAACTTGAAAATGACACCCTTATACATTGGAAAGGATACTGTCCTAAATGGGCTTCTAAGGCTCAATCCTGGTAAGTCCAGTGGCCCTGATGAACTCCACCCACGTATATTAACAGCATTGACTGAAAGCATAGCCGAGCTATTGTCGGTAATCTTCAGTATGTCTCTGGACCAGCCTAATGTCCAAGAGACTGACTGGAAAGATGCCATCATTA
Organism: Trichobilharzia szidati; assembly: GCA_944472155.2. Classification (NCBI taxonomy): domain Eukaryota; kingdom Metazoa; phylum Platyhelminthes; class Trematoda; order Strigeidida; family Schistosomatidae; genus Trichobilharzia; species Trichobilharzia szidati. The sequence continues at coordinate 26,125,919 of OX235279.1, read as the reverse complement.
GTCCGGTCTTCAAAACCGCATCTAGAAACTTAGTTCAAAACTATCGTCCTTTCAGTTTGACCAGTATTGTTGTTAAACTACTAGAAAGAATAATTCGTGATGCTATCATTCAGTTCATTGAAGGGAACAAACTTTTCGCTGTGGAACAGCATGGTTTTAGAGCAGGTCATTCTTCCTTGACCAACCTTCTTTTGGCCAGTGAAAGCTGGACAAGCTCAGCTGATGCTAATATACCGGTGGATGCCATATTCATCGACCTTAGCAAGGCGTTTGACAGGGTTTCTCATTCAGGTCTTCTAGTAAAGTTAGGTAGTCTGGGAATCAATAAAGTGCGAGGATTCAAGACTTTCTAAAGGACAGAAGAGTACAAGTTAACGGGGTTTTATCAACATGGGAATCGGTTAAGAGTGGCGTTCCTCAGGGTGGAATTCTAGGCCCACTTCTTTTCCTGATTTATGTTAATGAGATTCCATCGGTAGTTAAGTCATCCTGCTTACTGTTTGCTGATGACATCAAGATATGGAGGGCTTTACACGATGACAGTGATCAACTTGCTTTGCAGGGAGATTTAAACTTGTTAAGTGATTGGTGTAAGCACTGGGCCTTGGAGATTAACTTAAGCAAGAGTGTAGTTATGCATGTATCTCATAGTCACGTGCACAATTACTCAATGAATGGCATTACTCTCCCAGTGGTCACTGAGTACAAGGACTTGGGAGTGGTTGTGCAGCATGACTTGAAAACAGCAACAAACTGTAGAGCTGCAGCCACTAAGGGTTTTCGAATATTATGGGCCATACGCAAGGCTTTTGCGAATTTTGACGCTGAAATATTTCGTATGTTATATCCGACTTATATCAGACCTCATTTGGAATTTGGGATCCAGGCAGCGAGCCCACGTTTCAAATACGAAATAGACTTATTAGAAAGGGTACAAAGAGTAGGAACTAAGCTAATAAAGGGTTTCTCAACCCTCTCATATGAGGAGAGGTTAAGTCGACTGGGTTTATTTCCACTGTCATACAGACGACTTAGGGGTGACCTAATACTAGCATACCGTATCCTAAGAAATGATTTTGGAGCAAATTTATCTAATTTATTTCTTCCTTCTAGCACCAACCAATTGCGAGGACATCACCTCTAGGTTCAAAAACCACGGTCGAATCGTCTGCGTCTGGAGATCCGTTTTTCGCATCGAATTGTGAACCATTGGAACTCCCTACCGGAACACGTCGTATCAGCGCTATCCGTTGATTCATTCAAGGCGAGATTTTACCTCCTGTGTGTAACAAATCGAAAGGATTAACACAGGCATATAGCCTGCTATCCTAAATAAATTGTAAACTGTAAATGTGATGTCAGTCACTGCTTCTATATTGGTCAGAAACTTAGGGTGTGCGTCGCCATTAGCACTTCCAACAGCCAACTGCAGACTTTTATCAACATCTGCCCATCCTCCGCCTCCATAGTGAAGACCAATTGGCCGGCCAGCCCGATGGCCGGAAGGAATTAGCAACACGAAACTTTTGCAATGAATGAACAAACTAAAAGCCAATTGCTCAACATATATGTAGAAAGAAAATGGAGATGGATTGGACTTACTCTGAGGTAGGAGGTCGTCGAATAAATTGCGCTATATGCAGGCCACCATTCGAGTGGAATCTCAATGGAAAGTGACCAGTTGGTCGTCTATGCGAGGCTGACATGGAGAAAATCGTGTGAGTTGGAGGCTGGAGGGGATGAGAGATCATGGGCAATCGTGTAGTCAGCCAGCTGAATAAGCCAGCAGAAAATAGAAGAAAGTGGAGATGTGTTGTTGAAGTCAGCCGTATTTTCCAAGTGGAATTCAAGGGAATAATAATAAATGTAATATTTAGAAGAAGCCTTACTCTGTCCTTACAATAATTCATTTGATGAAACCAGCATAGCAAATTATTATTTTCTATCCATAGACAAATCGAGAGTACGTTCCGATGGCACAAGTGATTAGGTATAGTGTCAGGATCCATATGCCCATCAAATAAACACTGTAGCACTTTAATGGGTCAACGAATAAAGATTGTCTCGAGATAAGAAACTTGCTGAAATTCGATTAAATTCATTGAGAAAACGTTTTATTATATGATCCACTTTTGTAAAAACTATGTGTTCATGTGGCATCAGGACTTATTGTTAAAGAGTTTTTGTGGATGGATTGGAAATAACTTTGTCGATGAACAGATTTGCCACTGACTTCAGCGGCTTCCACTAGAAGGAGCCTGATAAAGTGAATAATTGCACTCAACTGCTCTGTCGGGTGCGTGAAAACACCTTTGGATAAAAATTTATCCTGGGATCCTGATTTTTGTAAGGTGATTTGATTACTATCTTTTCTCAGTTTCTAAGCTGTTGCTCTCAGAGACTAGCTTGAGTAAATAATCCATATATTATGGCAGTCATCCTTCGTCTGTAGTTTTCCTACCCACCATTCGACAGTAATTATCCGAATTTAATTGTTGTTCGTGATAGATTAATGACAACAGAACCTTTAGGATAGAATTGGGCATACTCTAAACACTGTGTTGGTAATGCATTTGGTGACGCGTGATCCAAGTTGCTGAACTTGACAAAAGCACTGACTGACTTGACGTTGGTGTCGAGAATTCGGATGTTGTTCCTTATCTGCATCAACAGCCTATCATGCTGAGATAAGGGAAAGACGTGATTTTCCTTTGATGACCACTGATGTGTGTTGTTACTGTTGTTGTTATGACATTTTTAATAACCTGTGTCTTCTCTGTGTTCACCTGAAGTTCTTTCTAGCTGGTTGTCGCCTACAGATCCTTGAGGTTGTATGACATTAGAAAGTATAAATCATCCATGAAGTTTAGACCCTCCAGTGTGTCTTAATCTCAGTCCAAGCTTTACTCATCATCTCGTTCTCCACAGTTTGACACATGATCTAGTCCACAACACAGCAATATCATCGTGGTTGGTGATAGCAGGCAGCCTTGTCTCACTTCACTCAGAATACTTCACTGAGTCTTCCTTTGTATGAATCATTTTGGCATGCAGCATGATCATACAGATAGCTGTTGTGAATGAGGTTTATAAATGTTTGCCTCATTGTATTCCGTATCGTTGAAGCAGTTGTCAAATTAGTCTCCGACCGATGCTGCCGTCGAAGACCTCTTCAAAGTCGATGAATTTTGAGGCAAAAAGTTAACCAACTTGTGTTGACTGTGTTCGACGATATTGCATAGTGTTACAATTCGGTCTACACATGACTCCACCTAGGGTATATACCTTGGGCATCTAGCCAATTTCTCTGAACTAAACAGCTCAGTTAAAAATTATCATTATATGATGTAGTGTTGTAAAGATTAAGAATTGTGACTCTAGGTGATAACTGAATGGCTGCTGTAGATTGTACAATACAAACTAGTGTTTTTCATAGTGAAAACACAAATGGTCAGTACTCTTGGCTTTAGTGAGTAAATGCTCATATTTTACCATTAAGCATAGGAAGTGTACATAACTTATCAGGTTACCAACTAGTTTAAGGACATTACAAATTGCTTAGCTTTTCTCATTCACAAATGTGCAGATGACTGCCTGACTGACTTGTTTCAGCATATAACTTTGCACAGACGTGCATCAGTTCTAATTAGCACACTTCCTCCATGTTGCACACAAAGCAAGAGAAGAGAGTAAAGAGAGATTCAAAACGTAGAGAGATAATAAACAGAAGTGTGAGTGAGGTGAAAACATTAGTTATGTGGAAGAACACTCGAGTTTCATAAGATATTAAAAATCACAAAGAGTGAATGCGACTGAGCCAGCCATCATCGAGAACGATTTTGAGCTGGTCACACCACCAACTGTTCCCAGCCTTCATTGGGTTTTACCATCCAGAGGACCTCAAGCAGGTAGTCAGGAAGTCTACACCTCCTTGCATAGCTTAAACTAACTATTGTGGATTTCACTGAATGATGATGAAGCCATTTTTTGGTTTGACCACAATGTGCTAGCTCTTTTCCAAACTGATCCATCCTATTATTATTATTGTTCCCTTGGGGTCCTAGTGGAACATAGGGCTTCAACTGCACGCCTCCACTTGCTTCTGTCTTCTGCTGTACTTTTCACTTGCATCCATGTTAGTCCGTACTGTTTCAACTCTTCTTCACACGATCTCCTCCATGTCACCCTTGGACGTCCCATTCGCCGCTTCCCTTTCGGGTTCCACTCGAGGCCTGACGCGCATGTCACCCAGCGCCCCCTCAGCGAGTGTCCAATCCATCTCCATTTCTCTGCATATTTATTGGGCGATTGGTTCTTGTTTTGTTTGTTCCCATGGTTTCTTGTTGGTGATTCTTTCCGGCCATCTGATATTCAGTATAGAGCGAAGATAGTTGTTGATAAAGGCTTGCAGCCTGTTGGAAATATTCCTTGTGACCCACCAAGTTTCTGATCCGTATAGAAGAACTGACTTGACGTTTGTATTGAAAATCCGAATTTTGTTGTTGATGCTGAGTGACGAAGATTTCCAGATTGGTTTCAGGTTGATGAATGTGTTTCTCGCCTTCCCGATTCTCGATTTGACATCCTCGTCCGTTCCTCCTGTAGTTGAGACAATGCTCCCTAGATAAGTGAATGAAGTAACCTCTTTCAAATCCCTCCCGTTGATGGTGATTGGCGCTGGATGTTGCTGCTGTGTTGTTGTTGTTGGTTGGTTATTTTCATAACCTCCGTCTTGTCTATGTTCACCTGGAGTCCTGTCTTTGCTGCTTCTTCGACCAGTTTGTCGGTTTCTGCTTGTAAGTCTTCGATTTTGTGTGACATCAAACATAAATCATCCGCGAAATCCATAACCTGGTGATAGAGGAAGGCCATAATTAGGCATAAATACGTAACACGTGTCCTAACAACCATCTCAATCGATGTAACTGATTCACAACCTCGTCGACTGATTTCTCCTCTTGCTTCCTTACTTAGCACTCGACCGATGCCTCACCTCAATATTGCTCACCCTATTACACCTACCACCTACCTGACACGGGAGATAAAACTCAGACCTATGAATAAAGACACCTAGCAAGACTTTTCACGTCTTCCACTGTGTGTGAATGACCATGTCTCACAGCCAGCCAGTGAGGCATAAAGGAGGAAGAGGCGAACAGCTGCTGACCAGTACACACATCCTTTGGTTGATAGCCAGACAGACAGTCGGATATGACGTCTCCTAAGCTAGAGATGGCTGATGTCATTTGAAAAAATGTCAAACTAGTCTTCTGTATGCAACAACCTACTGACGTCGGCTGATGCAACTTCCCCAATAAGTGAAATGTTGGTCAACACGTTCAGCCAGCCAGACAGTCAGCCAACCACCACTTCACTCCTTCTTGCCTATCTTTAAGTTAGGAGTAGTCGATGTAGTCCAGTCTAGTCCAGTCATGTAGCATCATGTTACATTTGACAGCAGGAGAGAATCGCCCCCCATGCCAAACATTCAAAGATTTCTTCTGCTCAAGCTCAAGGTGTGTTTAGAAGACTCTGCTCCATTTTGTCAGCGTGTTCACCTAGGAGTAGGACTGTATCATCATCAGCATATTCTATGTCGTATATTTCATATATGTAGTTAGTAGCTTCAAACACTTCAATTTTAAAAGAAATGTATTTCAGTATATTACACTGACTAAGTCAAAGGTTAAAGTAAATTGTTTCAGAGAGAACAAATGTTCAAGTGTTGGTTTGCAGGGATTTGATTTGATTGGTTGCAGGATTTCATCATGAACTGACATCGGTTGGTTAGAGAACCACTGGAAAACCAGCTGGGAGTACTACCAGACACTTGTCTCTGTTATGCTAGTTTGGAACTCCGCTTCAGAAATACTCACCCACTCCTCTGTAGTTTGAACCCAGAACCTTCTGGTTACAAGGCGAGTGACCGATCTCATAGACCATTAAGCCACTGGGACCCGATCCAATCCCATGACCAGCCAGTTTATGAATTCCAGCTTCCACCAACTCACGACTGCCACTAGCCAATATCATTTTTGGTTGAGCATTTGCCCTCACACCTGACCTGCTGTACCTCACTGGTAACGACTTCTCACTAGAACCCAGGTAACTGCCTACTTGAATCCGGCCGGTCACTAGTGACCACGAGATTGACATTCAAGTGTTGGTTTCCAGGGATTTGATTGGTTTCAGAAAACCAGCTGGGAGTGCCCTACAGCTGTTTCGTCCACTGGTTCTCTAACCAACGGATGTCACTTCATGATGCAATCCAGAAAAATAGTCTAACTGTTATAAATAAATCAGTTATTGTTGATTTTAGCAATTTGATATGCTAAACAAAACAATGCTTATTCATCGGACTCTGAAGTCCCAGTATCCTTGTTAAAATATTATCTCATTAAATCTCAGCTTAAAAAAGATGATAATTCTAGCCGTACTTAATTGAGACCGGTAGTGTCAGTTAGATGGATGCACACTGTGTCCCTAAAATCCTGTTTGGTTTCATCACGGATGTGCTCGTGGATATGACACCGACTGACATTAGCAACTTAGGAATTGACTTGATTGTTACAGGTTACAGAGTCTCTTGTTGACTTCGTGTATGCAGATGGCGATATAATCCTACTCCCAGGCGAAGATGTTCACAGACAGATGCAGACACTGGTCTTCTGAACACCTTGAGCAGAAATCTGCAATTCGCTCCTGTCAGATGTAAGATGATGCTACAGGATTGGTGGACCACATCGACTCGTATCTTAACGATAGGGAGTGAAGTGGTAGAGCATGTTGATCAATTCATTCTTTTTTTTGAGCTGATTGCTGTTGAAATCTCACTTGGTATTTCCCAATTTATTTCCTTCCGTATGTCTGTGAGACATGGCCATTTAAAGTAGAAGACATGAAAAGGCTTGCTGTGTTTGATCATAGGTTTCTGCCTTCTAACTCACGTGTTAGCTGGTGGTACGTTAGAGTGAGTGATATTCAGGTTAGGCGTCTAGTGTTAGGTGAAAAGAGATTGTGAATCGATGAGGTTTTGAAGCTACATTGATTGAGATGACTAAGATATTTGCTACTCATTCCAATTCATCACCTCTCTCGACGAGGAATGTTAGCTGACTGACATAGGACGGATCAGGTTGGAAAAGAGCTAACTAGTGCTGGTCAGACCAAAACGTGGAACCAGTCGGTCCATGGAACCTTGGACAGTTAATTTTAGCTAGCCTCTTAGGGAGGTTAGAATTCATAGGATTCTGAGAAGTAGTGGTTTGAGACAGCTGTTGATATAGCTTGCAGTCGTTGTCAATGGCTCAGACGTATTCACTCTCTGTCATCTACCGAATCCAACAAAACCTTATTGTTTTTTCACTTCATTATTCCTTTTGTTGCTCCGTGACATTTCTTCTTCCTTTTTCTTCTTATCATCCTTTCGAATCTCTTTTAACTCTCCTTATTTTTGTGTTCGTTTGTGTGGTACATGGAGTTTGTGGCATGTTGAAGTGGTGCACTTCTGTGCAGAGTTCTACGTCAGTTAGTCCCTATTTCATATTCACTCATCGTCTAGAATGTATAAATTGTGTTTTCATTCTTTCTGTCTGCTGTTATGCACTCGGTTACTGCTCACAATCTCACGGAAGGTGTTTCCAATCTTAGTTTGCCATGCTAAAAGATCTTCCGTATACACATCTGTTGGTCATATTACATGGTTGGAGGCAATCTGCCGCAGGAAGCCCTGTCTACACCTAGGTTGAGTGCTTCTCGGCAATCACCATCAGCCATCAAGGAGTATCTGCAACCACATTGAAGGAACAACTCATATCCCTTCCAAGATTCAAACCTACGTCATCCAGTCAGTACTGCAGTTATTAGGGCGCGTAAGTGACTGACTGACTGTTTGGTTATGTCTAATAAACCTCCACTGTTTATCTTCGATATTACTATTCTTTTTGCCTCATTCACACTTCTATTTATTATCTCTCTCCCCTTTCAATCTATCTGTACTCTCTTCTCTTGAATTTTGTTCTGTATGGCGCCGGGGAGGGGGCGGGGGAGTGTGACCACTTGAACTGCTGCTGCACATCTGTGCAAAGTTCTATGTCGAAACCACTTAGTCAGTCAGTCAGTCAGTCACACAGTCAGGATATTTTCACACTTCCATGGCTTGCACTTACCAGTGTGTATCCTTCGCAAAGTGATACTTTAAGCAGCAGTAACTATCAACTGGAAAATCATCTTGAACATGCCAATCACATGAAATAGCCTTTTCTCACGTATAAAACGCATATATATTCATGAGAAGAAATGGATGAAAAAGGCATAAAAGTGTTACACAGGATACCCTTCTCTGATGTGTGACAAAAGTGACTCCCAGCTTTCCATAGGAGTATCAATAGAGATGTCGCACTACACATCCTGTATTACGTGTATTCATGCAAATGACTATGAATAACATCCTTTTGAGATCTTTTAATGGCGCTCTAATCCTGTTTTTCAACCTTCTCCAAAATGCTTCAATTGAACTGGTGTAGGTCCTTGTGATAGGATCCACAAAATCAGCGGCGTGGTTTACTCACTCCATGATGAATCTGTTCCAGGGATGACACCGAGTTATATCCTTTCCACTCATCTGTGTGTATTGTGGATCGTCGTTTCACCAATCGAGTGGTAATCGGTATGATAAAGTAGTTGACTTTCTATCTGTTATTCTCTGGACGAATCCTTTCCATGGAGAGGCATCGTATAATCCAATCCCCCAAACAACATTACTGGCTTGTTCACGACTACGATTATATTTCCTCTTTGATAAGACAGTTTCATCTAAATGTACAATAATAACATCTCCTCCGAATAGAGAAGTAAGTCTGTCGATTTTCCAAGATGCAATATCTGTGCAGTGCTGGTGTGGCGTGTGCTACTGATTAGATTTACCAGTAGTAGGATATAAAGCGACGTTCATCGGCTGGCATAAAAACATCAAATAGCAGACAGATTGATTTGATGTCAGTGAAAGCAAATGATACAGTGTAGCGGAGATACATGTGAGACGTGAGATGAAAACAAAGAAACACAATATGATGGATGGGCAGAAGTAGCAGGTACAACACGGGAGATCTGTGCAAATGGTGCATTGAAGATAAGGTGTACATAATTTGGCTATATAGAGATACCGAATTGCAAATAAACACCCCTTTACCAAGTCTCTCGTCTTCTACCGTTACAGTACCACTGAACTGTTCATACGAGACTATTTGTATTTCAGCAGCTGCACCTCTCACAGCCTGTTCTAAAACGCAGTAATCACAAATATGCAAAATCTGGGTTAACGACAGATGGGATCTAGGAGAAAGATGTTCCTACGAAATAATTAGCAGAATCATCGGCTTCCCTTCCTCTAACTCGTGTCACAGAAATTCCACAACGATGGACATGTCCACCAATTGGTCTACTAAAGCTTTTTGTACTATACTGACGATTCCTCGACATGAACAAGTGCGTTCTGTTCTAATCAACCCCGGCCATCTAAGTAATACTGGAAAACTTGGTCTTCACCAAATTTCAGATGTAACTCTGCTAGAACAGGCGTTATTTGACTCGAATTAAGCGGGATGGAAGAGTGAGCTGATGTGATGGGGAATCTCACAGGTCCATTCAAAGTCATCAATGCAGCCACACACTGTTGGTAGTTCCAGGTGCTTTGAGTTAAACGTGGCCCCATTGTTCACGTGGGAGCGTACAGCTTGATAATGAATTGGTTGAAAAGTGACACTTCAAGTATTTCAAATCGTTGAAACCTACCCAGTCCCTTGGTCCGGAAGGTGTACCAGCTATTATCCTCAATAAATATGCTGACATTTTATGTCATCCTCTCACTGATATTGCCGGTTAACCGTTTTCCAGTAACACTGTGCCTGCTCCTTGGAAGGACATTAAAATTGTTCCTGTGCCTAAATCATGAAGTGGACCAACTGTTAATTTCAGACCTATTGCCATTATTTCAGCTTTCTTAAAAATAATGGAAAGACCGCTTTTACTTAACTTTGAGCTTTCATTGAAGGCTTCTAATCAATTCGCTTATAAACATATTAAGTGTAGTTTAGATGCTACTGTCGTCTCATGTCATAATAGTGTCTCTAGTTCAGAGAGAGGTGCCAAATATTTCCGGTGTGTCTTCCTTGATTACAACACTTCTACCTTCGACTCTGTATCCAGGCTTCTTTTGTTAAGCAAGCTTGCTGCGTCAAAGGCACAGTGCCGGATTATCAAGTGGTCGCATTCCTATTTTACTGATAGAAAGTAGTACACTGTTTACAATAGGAAGTCTTCCACTGCCTCTTTCATTTGCTCTAACTGGTGTTCCTAACTCAGGAAGCTGTTATTTCTCCTTTTCTGTTTTCCTTCTTCTTACATGACTTACCCAATTCTGATGAAGCCAATTTTGTTAAGTATGTAGATGTTCTAACTTCTCAGTCAGACTGTTTCAAAATGAATAACTTCTTATCAGAAATTAGTCAGTGGTCCTAGTCAAATGGTCTTAAGCTTAATCCCTCGACAAATGTCAGGTGGTTAATTTCACTTACAGACGCAAGTGTGACTTACATGAACTGGTTAGTTCACACGGTTTCATTATCATAGACGGCACTGAAGGTGAAACCAAATCGAATATTGAATACCTTGGACTGTGTATTTCTTCTGATCTCCTTTTCTCGTCGCCCCACGTCATCTTAGTTTCCAGAAAGATATTTCGTTTGACGTTCTCTGTAAGGAAGTTAAGACGATCTGGTATTATACTCTGTGTACTGTTACAGATTGTAAATTCTTGTATTCTGCCTATACTTCTTTACTACTCCTCCACAACTTAATCTTTCCCGGGCTACTTAAGAAAGGCTTTGTCTGTTATACTGAGAAGGGCATTAAAGCCCTTAGTAGGTTGAGTGGGGTGTTCCTAAACGAACTGGTCAATACTGTTGTAGATAGATACTTGGATTCCTGGAAGAAATTAGCAAATTTCGTTAGAGAAAGAAAGATCAGATTTTTAGTATGAAATGATATCGTCATTCTATTTCACAGGTTGCCCTAATCAGCTGAAAACTACCTGAAATTACAATGGCTGTGAATAATGACATTTCATACTTCAATGTTTGTAAGGTAATAGAGAAAACGTTTTAAGATGAACGAAGCTGGAATATAAGTATATTTTTAGTTTAAGTCACCATCAATTTACATGCTAGCAAACTATGAAAAAGGAGGGGTGTGTGGGGGGGGGGTGAGAGAAGACAGGAAACAGAAAAATCTAATAAACAGTGTTAGCATATTACTCCACATTAAGTACACAATATTCAACAAAGAGACTCTTTCCAACAACGGATTTACTATCAAGCTGTACACAATCGTGTGTATATGATTTTCAAGGAATTATATCCGGCGAGGGAATTCACGCATGAAATAATAATAATAATAATAATAATATATAATATAATACGTTTTACTTATAATTCTACCTCTTATTATTTTTATTATTATTATTATTCTCATTATTATTATTCTTGATTCATTTAAAACTATCCTTTATCAGTAGCATTATCTTAACTCACTTCAACACTATTATTATTATTGTTATTATAACTATTACTATTGACATCCCTCTGGTTGCAATTCTTGTTAAATTCTCTAATGTCTAATTGTTTATCTAAGTGATGTAATTGAAGCGTAATGCAATTTATCTTAATTTTGATCTCCCATACTCTCTCTCCCCTTATCTAATTGAACATGACCTGGAAAAACATTCGCACCTGTCTTTCTGCATGACTAATTCAATGTAGTTTGTTTACTTATCAGTCCTATATCTCCCAATGTAATTTCAAAAGTATATATATCCGTGTATGTAGAGTATTCAGCTGACGAGTTCTATCGAAATTTGATGAATTCATTAAATCCTGCTTTATTAACCTTTATTGCTTGTTTTAAATTCGTATCGGGAAATAAATGTTTCCAATAATAATAATAATAATAGTATGAAATTCAATTAAAATGTTTGTGATTATAATCATAGTGAAATGTCAAGTGGCAAAACAATTAATGCCATATATGTAATAATACACAAGGTGTATAGATGTTGGAAAGGGGTGCATAATTATAGGATTAGTAGACGAAAATAAAATGTTACATAACATGGTGTGAAATTCAACACTGTAAAAAATTATTATTTTGAATTTCGAATGACAAGTGGAAACAATTCAAAGTGAGAATAATAATAATAATAATAAAGGTAATCGTAGTAATGAGGGAAAGGTACATAGATTAACTAAACAAAATGAAAAATAAATAAACGTCTATCCCTCAACGGCCAAGACGGAAGAAGGGACCTTAAAATCATGCTCAGGGTAGGTGTGGTGTGACACAGAAGTCGATCAATTGTGTTCTAGAATAGAGCTTCATATATATATGAATTTTAAGAAATTATATCCGATGTGGGAAATAAATCAAAGGAATGAATACATCAGATAATAATGTTACAATGAAATGCAATTAAAATATTTGTGATCATAGTTAAATGTCAAGTGTGATAGGGTTTCTACCCGAGTGTTAATACCAGAACATATTCCAGCAGCATGGTTTTACAAGAGATGAAGGAAGGGTGTATATATATATATATACGACTGCACAGCTGGATAATAAATTCGTTGTTGAAAAGAGTCTCTTCGTCGAATATATTGTGTTCTTCATGTTACAATAAGAGTATAAATCTTCATAACACAGTGCAGCTGTATGCATATGGATATTATGCTGCTAATATGATAAAGATGTTTTCTACAATGACTCATTGTTATTCCCATGAGACATGACCAAAAGAAAATCGATTGTAGATTATTAGCTATTTTTTGGTGTAAAAAGTAAGTGGCTTGTGGAACTAAAAGAATGCATTCTTTCATTAAAAACACGAATTACAAATAATAGTAACATTATGCGAATCAAAAAAGTTTATACGAAATTTACATAATACAAGCGTTAATTGAACATTGCACATGTATAATAATAATAATAATAATACTTAATGTAATTATTATTGCTGTTATCTGTAATAAACTATTACTGTTTTTGATTCAATTTTAGATTATTTTCCTGTCGATTGATTCGACCGAAGTGCTCGGTGTCAGGTTGACATGTCAGCTCCTTGTGCAGATGCTTCGACGATGTCTAGTCATGTGTAACTTGAAGCCAATTGATGGATGGCAACTGGCAGTGGAATCTAGCCAGGATGCGCATTTCGCCCTATTTGGGACTCGTCAGCTAGAGTATGTATCTGCATTCCCCACCGAGTGAGTGATGGTGTTCCCAAGGAGACTGGAACCTAGTGCCTATAGTTTCAAACGCCATTCAAAGTATTATCATGACGGCCACCTCTTGTGCAACAGGTCAACCTGAGACCGAGCACTTTGGTCCAATTGTATCTACCAATTCAACTGCACTTGTGGTGAAGCGAGTTATATCGGCCATCGCTCTAGGAACTTGATTTTTCGTGCTGGATAACATCTCCCAGTGTGGCTAAGTAAAGGTGTAGTAAAAACCATCAACAGTTCGATGTCAGACCACCTGGTCCAAACTGGCCACAAAGCCAGCCTGCAGTGAAGAAGCCTTCTCCATCATCATCTACCGGGAACTGAATGAATTACCAAAAACATCGAGGTATTGCCTGCTCCAAACAGCGTGAAACAACCAGTGTTTTGTGTGCAGAAGAAGCGAGTCCAGCTACTAGTACTGCCCTGACTAGCCTTCAGTGGTAATTATAAATTCATGAATTGAAGTATGCGCTGAAGATGTCACCTAGTAGGGTGATGAAAGCTTCGCAAATTAACTATCCAGCTCAGAGAACACAACCGCATCAAAATCATGAATTTGTATTATTATTTTCCCTAATATTTCTGATATTCAGTTTATTGTTATGTTGATACTATTGAACTGTAATCCACTGATATTATTCTCATCATTGATTCGATGTTACTTAAACAACATTTAATGTTGTTAATAACACTAATTCATTCACTATTATGGATGGATATATATCTGTGGAACCTGATGACGAAGTTATCGCAAATAATACTCTTTGTTCAGTAACTATTCTTTTGTAAATTTTAATAGGCATTTTTAATGAGTTAAATAATTAAGCAGACCTGTCGCTCTCGTGGCCCAAGTGGTCTAGTGGATAACGCTTTGGGTGGCGTTTGAAACTATGGCCACTGGTCTAAACCCCGGTGGGAACACCATCATTCACTCGGTGGGGAATGCAGATACATCCTCTAGCTGACGAGTCCCAAATAGGATGAAATTCACATCCTGGCTGGATTTCACTGCTAGTCACCAACCACCAATTCGCTTTAAACTATTACTATTGTTATTTCTTCTTCGTGTCCCAAATGGAGTATTGGCCTAATCTGTACATCTCTATTACACTCTGTTTTTTGGAATTCCTTTCACATATTTGGCTGCTCGACTGTCCACAAGTTTTGAGTTCCGCCTCAAATGAGCTCTCCCATGTCACTCTCAAACAGACAATCTTTCGATCCTCATTTAAGTTCAACTTAACGACCTCGACTGTGATGTCAATATGAATGTCTTTTTGGCGTATGTCCCAACCATCTGTATATATTTTGAAAAAGAAGTCGTTGTCTGTTCCTCCTTTTCGGTACCCGATATTAAATATCTAGACAGGCAGTGCATCATAGGTGTACTAATGGAGCTGACCCTTACTGAATTGAGTGACTTAGGTATTGACCTGTTATCAGGGAATATGTGGATGATACTAGTCCTCTTCGTAGGTGAAGACTTTGATAAGATGCAGAGTCTTCTGATGAACAGTTTGAACAGCAATCCTTGGATGCTTATCATACGATTTGCTCCTGTTAGATGTAAGATGACGCTACAGAACTGGACTTCACTGAGTCCTAGTTTAAAGATGGGCAGGAGTGAAGTGGTAGAGCGTGTTGACAACTTCACTTATATCGGAAGTTACATCAGCCCCAATGGGCTGACTGCTGACGAAATCTCAGCACGGATACAGAAGGCTCGTTTAACATTTTTCAGCCAACTCAACGTTTGCCATCCCTGGCGTGTTTAGTAGGCGCGATATTCGGCTGATTATCGATCAAACAATGTGTGCAGCACATAGTAGTTTGCCCCGTCCTCATTTATGGCTTTGAGACATAGTCAATGAAAGTGAAGGACTTGTAAAGCCTTGCTAGCTGTCTTTCATCATAGGTGTCTGCCCTCTATCTCACATGTTTGGCAGTATAAAATAATGAATAATATTGAGGTTAGGCCGAGAATGCTAGGCAAGGAGGGGAAGTTATCCGATGAGATCGTGAAGAGGCACCATTTGAGATAGTTAGGGCATTTGTTACACATGCTGCCAAGCACTGGCCTTCCTCGATGACGAAAGCTATCTGAAATTGGCTCATGTCGTAGTTTTAGTCAAACGAAAACCTGGAGTCAGTCCATGAAATCCTTGACAGTTACTCTGAACTAACCACATAGGGAGGTGAAGATTCTGCCTGACTGTTTGGGATCCTTAGGAAGCTTGGAATCAATGGATTCTGGAGACAGTTGGTGATATAGCTCAAAATTGTTGTTAATGACTGGCAAGATGCATTCATCATTCCTTGTGATCTCTAATATCCATTAAACCATATTGTTTTTCATTGTTCCTATTCTTTCTCCCTCTTTATTGTACTTACTGTTATCTTTTCATATCTCTTCTTTCATCTTTTGTCTTTCTTTGTGCCCTAAATGAAGTTTGGAAACTCGAAATGAAGCATTTCTATGCAAAGTTGAATGCTGAAACCATTCTGTCAGTCACATAGGCGGGACAGCTGTTGTGAGAAAAGCCAAAGAATAAAGACAAACAGTTATTCGAGAATTTTATGTGTAAACTGGCAGTTATTATCAAAGTGATAAAATGGTAAACACGTGGGTAGAGAAGTCGGTGTCAACTTTCACTACTCGAATGAGTGCGGTTTATATATAAAACAGATGAATTACCACCGATCAACTTTTTATGCAATATTGACGCGTTTGAAACCGAATCTTAAGTCAATAGATACACCTTTGATTCTTCTTATTCCTACTGATCATGACATGTTGTAGATGCATAATAATGAGAAATATTTTCCTACCTAGGGCTGGAACAACGCTGTAAAGCAAAACCCAGTAGGTTCTGACCTACTCCTGAAAATACCTAGAAAAAGAACACGGTGCTGAATTAGTGCCAGTTATGCTGAAAACCAGCACTAAGTTCTAGTCCATAACGAACCTTTATTTGAATTGTTAGTTGTTTGACGTAAAGAGAATAAAAGGAAAATATTCGAGTAAAAGGGGGAAATTCTGCTGATTAAGGGGAAAATATCCCAGCTAGCATTTTTTTTCGGGCGCACTGCAGACTTTGAGAATTTGAACCTAAGGCTGCCCCAAAAAGTCTGCAGTGCGCCCTAAATTACTATTACATACTAAAGCCTGGTACAACGCGCCTACGGTTCCGTATTTAACCCACAGTCAACAACTAACACCGCATCAAATCTATTACGTACACAGGTCGCCTCAATAATCAGAAAAATAGAAGTGGCTCAACGATTCACAATATCAAAAAACAGTGGATTTTAATTGAAAATACATTTAACAATCTTGTAAAAGGAATTTATAATCTTTCGACAAGTCATAAAATTAAAACATCTTATAAATCAGCCGAAAAATTCATCTGTGTGCTTTCAGCGTTCGGTATGTTCTCTTTCTTGACATCGACGGTGATCTGAAAATGGAAGTTTGAAAAAATAAAGACCTACCAAAGGGGAACGCCGTCGCCTTCTTTTCCTCGACTTCAGTCTGTCCCGACTGTTATGGAACCAACGTTGAATGGAAGTCGTGATAGCTTTCACTGTGCTACGTCGGTCAGCACTACCTACTTGATGTAAACTATTAGTAGTTCCTAGAGAAACAACAATTAAAAAAACAATCACCTACGTATCACAAGGTTACACGTCTTCGTGTCCTTGAACTGTATTTTTCTGCTTGGTACCAGCCCATGAAAAATGTGAGCTGTAGTTGAGCTCCAGCAACACATTCATTATGCGACCAACCGAGGTTTGCACATTGCTGTCAACTAAAGTTGTAAGGTCCGCTGACACACCAAGACGATATTCGTCGTCTGACAGTTTCGCCTCAAACGAAGACATGACGGTGTCGCTGTCCAACTGCCATCTGCCAGAAGTCTTCAAAGCTTGAACAGAATTGAGACAGGAGATATCATTGTCAAGGATGTCGGCCACTTTGAGTTGCGACAGTTTGTCCTCAAGCTTAGTGACACGTGACTCTATTTGTGACTGGAAGGAGGATTGGCTTGACCGTATAGCCCTTAGCTCTTCCAAACAACCAGATGTGCAAGCACCTGACTTCTCAGTCCTCAGGCACCTGCAAGTAATATTTTTAAATGAAATTGTACTTACATGTCCACGGGAACAGGAATGTTGGCATTTGAAGTTGAAGGGACAGACGACAAGCTGAAATGAAATTTTAAAGTTAACTGTATTATACCTCTCATTTATGTCCACAGTGGATGGCTTTCGGAAAGCAGGTGTCTCCAACTGGAATTGTCAGTCAGCCAACAACCGAGATGGGCAGTTTAACGGAGCAGCGTTCTCCAAAACTTTTCTTGTTGGTTTGGAAACACTGGGAAAATCATTCAAGAATCATAGCTTACCGGATTACCCTGCATTGGCTTGCAGGCTCCGTTTCCTCAGATGAGGAGTCAATATTTCTTGTTTGTAAACCTTCACTTACAGTTTTCACTGCAACTACCTGCTCAAAATCATCTGCAAAGGAACATTACTAAAAATTTGACGTTACTGAAGCGTGCCAAAAGATTGAACATGTAAGCCGTGGAACCCTCATCAGGCTCTGCATGTCCCATGACATCTGCACACGAATAAAACTGTGGGAGGATCAATAATTTACCAGCCACCCAAACCTCGCTAACAATCAAAACATCATTCAGGGCAGGTACCTTGACTAACAGGAACTGCTTAGTCATCTGCAAATAATGTACGACTATTAGATACGAAAATAGGTACATAGGAAGAAGGGAAGTCTTGCAAGACGTATATTGATATAAGTGTGCGTATTATAATTTAGTCAAGTGAATAAAAAAGTAAACTCACCGTTTGTTTGTATCCTTGATATGGGTAAACTGTGGCTCACTGTAAACTATAGTACTCAGTAGTTCACGACAGTTTAGAGGTGTGCAATATGGAAATTAAAACGGAGTTATGCAAAAGACTTAAGCTAATGCACTTCGCCGGAATTTCACTGAAATTTCTAATACTTGTCTCACCCTCTAAGTTGTCTACCTGATATATTCCAATATCCCTATAATCCAGTGGGTGTTCAAAAAAACTCTTGTGTTTCTTATAAGCTCGAAATCGAAAATGATTTTCGCTTACAATTTCAGGAACAACTCCTGGTATATTGACTACCAAAAAGGAATTGTTAGGGGGAAATGAGCTTACTTTAAAATTGGAAAACGTTGCAGTCTGCTTAGACACGTTTACAGATGCATTAGTAGCAATCTCTGTTTTGGCAGAGTCAACTTCCACTAAGCATCTTTCTCCTAGACGTCTACCTATTTAGACCACTGGGTTATTGGGACCTGTGACGAGAGTCTGCAGGAAACGTATGGGAAGCATGAGCAAGTGTCTAGGGGTCCGTGCTGCCGTACGTCCTCACAAATATGAAGTAAGCCATGGATATTGTACACCATGTTATCCTACCCAAATAATGACCTAAAGTTCCCTACGAATTTCAACAATAAATTTTTGACGTCATCTCGGTAATAAGAAGAATAAGTTGGATGACTTAAAATGTAGGATGCCAGGGATAAATCGACGAAGTTATCATAAAAGCAAGGTGGTAATACGTCTTTCAGGTATACCACTCCTAAATATAAAAGAAACAATCGGAACTCTGTTGCTTTCCAACGCTCAATGTCGTCTAATGTTCGACACTTACGCTGGAATTCAGAGGGAGTCAACTTATGTGAGCTTAGTAGTCTAGAGTTAACAGTGTTTAAAATAGTATTATTCATACCATCTTCCCTAGCTGTGGCCATCAATTTCCACAGGCCAATCAACTTTCGAACTACACCTAAGTTTATGAGATGCATGCTCTCTAGAGGAAAAACAGTGATCATGTCTACATGCAATCTCTCGAATGGAGATTTACCCTTATGGTGACATAGCAACGTTTGCCTGCGAAAAGCTGTCTGTTCTTAAAGCGGCACATTGTAAGCAAAAGGGGGACATTCTGCTGATTAAGTTGAAAATATGCGAGTAAAAGGTGTACATTCTGGTAACTAGGGGGAAATCATGACGTAAAAAATGCGAAAATGTGCGGCATCTGGGACAAAGGGGAAAATCTTAGCATTTCCCAGGTTTGTACCCTTTTGGGACACGATTGTACCCGTATGGCCAGCACGAACGGTACAAGCAGTGTCAGGATAACTATGTTGGATATCCTACTGGATGTGAGCATTCGAAAAGCAAGTAATCACCGTGTGGTAATTAATTGTTGAGATAGGCTGAGATTTGAAAGAAAAAGAAATGACTGGGGAATGTGAAGAACACAGAATTAACCTAGGTTGTAAAACTGAAAGGAAATGGTTTGTACATAGAAGTAAAATGAAAAGGTAATAGGTAGTTGTGTTAAGTGATCACACCCGGAGCCTTTCATTTCAAGTGTGTTCCGCAAAGCAGCGGAGTTGCGTCACCATTGTCAGTGGTAATGTTTTCTGTTTGTGGAGCCTACGTGCACGATAAGTTTGGGATGAGAGTTGTCCAGCTTCCATAGTTGGACCTGCTTGTCACCGAGTTCGGTAGAGAGCGCCAGACGTTGATACCGGGCGTGTGAAAGCAGTGAATAGTACTTGGCTGGTAGAGGCTGTGGACTGGACTGGGCCACACTGAAGAGTTAGAAGAGTGAGATCGAAGTCTCTGCAGCCTCAACGATGACAGGGGCCTATGTGGGTGGGATCGAGGTGAGCTTGTTAAGCATTCAGTCACTGGAATGGAATTCCCCGTTATCCGTTAATTTCACCTTCTGTCATTTCGTAGGCTGTGATGCCGCAGCTCACAAATACCATCGATGAGTATGCGTCTAACACCGGAGACAGTGGACCGCATACACAATGACTTTTGAATAGATCAGCATGGTATCCATTGTGAATCCACCAGTATTGAAGAGTAGTAGTTGTCTGGTGAGCTTCTTGGTTTCCGATAATTCTCTAACTGATACCTTTACGTGACAAAGTCTACATTGAAATCAATGGAAATGCCTAGAGAACGTGAATTGTGGATAGGATTCTAGTTGGATTAGTAGAAGGTGTGTTGATGTTGATAGGATCCCACACACTTTGTTATTGTTCAATTATCTTAACGACTGTTAATCTCGCATAAGTGGTATATCATTAATTCTCACGCATTTTGTTATTGTTCAATTATCTTAACGACTGTTAATCTCGCATAAGTGGTATATCATTAATTCTCACGCATTTTGTTATTGACTATTATGACCAATTATTTCAAATACTGTTAGCTGTCTGTATTGGTTGTAAAAATGTATAAATACCATTTCCTAAATAAGTTTATTTGTCGTAGTCGTAGTTTGTCGTAGTTGTTGTACTACAATACACAGTCACAGACCAGACTTTGTCTTTTGATATTTGCGTGGTTCGCTGAATCGGAAGGTACCAGAAGCAGATAGGCATATTAATCAGGCGCAGACAGAACAAGGCGACAACGTCCTCATTTTAATTCCCCTACGCCTACAGTTATAACAAATTGGCGACGGGGTTTACTTTAATTCATTGCAGTTATAACAAGCAAGCAACGACGGGTTTTATTCTGTTCAGCGCACCTATAGAACATTTTTGACTGTGTTAATTACAACCCAATTACAATGTCTATCTTTCTGAACGATCTCAAATCTATCTTGCAGCAGCAGCAAGTTCAGAATGAAGCAGCTCAACTAAAATTAATCGAAGCTCTCACTCAGAAGCTGTCCATTCAAGTTCCATCAACATCTTATTCAGACAAATATGAAAGCATCTCAAATTCCATCAGCGAGTTCAACTACGACCCAATATCTGGTCTCGTATTTGATGCATGGTTCAATCGTTATGAAGACGTTTTCCGTATTGAATGCCACATGTTTGATGATGCTGCCAAAGTCCGATTGTTATTAAGAAAACTTGGTACTGTTGAGCACAACAGATATGTTAACTTCATCCTGCCTAAGAACCCACGTGAGTTATCATTCGATGAGACAGTCACCGTTTTATCACAAATCTTTGGTGAACAGTCATCCATGTTTAATATTCGGTATCAATGTTTTCAGTTGACAAAAATGCCTTCCGATGATTATGTCACTTACGCTGGCAAAGTGAACAAGGAATGTGAAAGGTTCAAACCACATGAAATGACATCAGATCAGTTCAAGTGTTTGATTTTTATTTGTGGGTTGAAGAACCCAGAAGATACTGACATAAGAACTCGACTTCTGTCACTCGTGGAACAAGACCCGAAAATGACTTTACAAATGGTGACAGCAGAATGCCAACGACTAATCAACTTGAAGCACGATACTGCTATGGTGGAGTGCAAACGACAGTCGTCTGAATTTGGTTCAATTAACACAGTGAAAAGTCCTCCGATCACCGTTAAGCACACAGCACGTCAGTCTCAGAATTCAGCTAAACCTCCTTCAGTGTGCTGGCACTGTGGTTCGTGGCATTTTGTCAAGTTCTGCCCTTTCAAGAAGCATAAATGCCGTAATTGTCACCCTTTTGGACATAAAGAGGGTTACTGTCCACCACCGAAAAATTCTTCGGTGAAGAACAGAAGTAGTCGTTTCAAGCCGAAACAATCTCCTCGAATACAGACCATTTTCACAACTTCCAAAGTCGATTTTGCCAGCAAACGTAAGTACATTACACTACGTATTAACAGCAAATCTATTCGTCTTCAGTTGGATACGGCATCAGATATCACCTTAATTTCCCGAACTACGTGGCGCAAACTTGGGTGCCCACAGATTCTGCCGACCGAGCATGTCGCTAAGAATGCCTCTGGAAATACACTGAAACTCGTGGGTCAGATAAATTGCCAGGTTCAGTTTGGTGAGCAACAGTTCAATGGTGTATGTTACGTCACAAACTACCATGATTTGAATTTGCTTGGTCTTGACTGGTTAGACAAGCTCCATATCTTCAATGTACCATTAAATTCAGTATGCTCTAATGTTTCGTCCTCACCAAATAATGTTGTTCCCGGACATGTATCTGATCAGTCTCTCTTACAACGCCTGCGTCAAAAGCACGCTTCTGCCTCCCAGGACAAACTTGGTTGCTGCAAATTTACCCAAGCTACTTATGCAAAAGCGAAGGGGGAGGAACAACAGGAGAAATTTTGGATAGATCCTTGCTGCATTATCGTACGACGCCAAATCCTTCCGCAGCCGGAAGCCCGGGACGCAGATCACAGTCTATCCAGTACCACGCGAAGGTCAACTCGACAAAGAAGATCTCCGAAACCTTTTCAAATAGATTCAAAAAGCAAGTCCTACACTTTTAACGGGGAGAGGAGATAGGATCCCACACACTTTGTTATTGTTCAATTATTTTAACAACTGTTAATCTCGCATAAGTGGTATATCATTAATTCTCACGCATTTTGTTATTGTTCAATTATCTTAACGACTGTTAATCTCGCATAAGTGGTATATCATTAATTCTCACGCATTTTGTTATTGACCAGTACTGAGCCAATGCATGGAAGACTCGAACAGAAGAACGAAAACGACACGAAAGAGGCAGTAATAGCACAACACTGAACACCTGTACAGCAAATGATGATTTTCATATAACGTGGTGTACATAGTTCCCCTATATGTGTGTATATAATTCCTAATAAACACGCCGTTACCAAGTCTCTTGCCTTCCACCGTTACATTTGGTTTCGCTTCCTGCTGCTTTCCAAGAAGCAAGTATAAGGAGCTTCTTGCGGCTCTCCAGTGCAGTCACCGTGTTGGTAGGCATCACCATCTGACAACGAAGGTCGTTGTGCTGAGGTCGGGTGAAGGCGGTTTGAGGCACTGTCGAGTCGCCAGGTGATAAAGAAACCTGGAAGGTATTGGCTGAAAGACTGTTGGCGGAGTTCGACGAACAGACAGCTGGCAATGCAGCACTTCCATGACGCCAAGCTGGGACTCAACTGAGACCCATTCATCTTGACGGTGAATTTGGGGAATCTATTACTTCGCGCACTCCCCATATTGGTTAAAGACACTGTCTCAGTTATTGACTTACAAATTCACCGAGAGTCTTCCAAACTAATAATGATAACATAGATAAGAAAGAATATTAGGAATCTGTAGTTGTACCATGTTAGGAGGAGACATCTGACACCTTACGTAGGATTCCTAATAAAGCGGGGATTAGAGTGGCATTTAAATCCACAGACTCACTCAGATACGGCAAGCTCTGTAGGTTGAAGGACTCTGTAAGTTGACCTAACCACACAAAATAATGTAATTTGCAAAATACCTTGCAATGACTGTGGAAAGGGCAACTACATAGATCGTCGCTAGAAAGATGTACAGACTTGCTAAGTACCAGACAAGCATTCTGAATCTATGCTGAGATTTCCTAGGTGATCACTTCACGTGAGCTGATGCAAGTCTCCAAATTAAGTGAAATATTCAACATACTTAGTTATTCCGCCTCCTAGCAAAAGAATCACAACAAGTACTGCATAAAATTACGCATTTAGCAGCATAACAATCAAAAAATCAACACTTGAGTATGAGAAAAATATATATTGAAAAATGCTGAATGCATAAGATACAACAAAGATGTTTGTATTCCCAACCAGCATACACACAAGTGTCAGCGCCTCCTTTTGCGTGAACTGCCAACACCTACAGCGGGAGTGACTGCTGATTTACTCGGTGTTTGAACCACATCATCTGAAGTTGTAAGAATGTTAGCCCAGCGTACCGACTTTCTTATTCGTTTTCGATTAGAAGTATCTAAATGGAAAAATCATAGATGAAGTATGACTTCACACGAAAATAATTTGCATGCATCAACAGAGTATAGAAGATGCCTCAAATTACAATGGGTTTTCGTCTCATGGGTATATCTAGTAAAAATAAACAATCGATTGTGAAGTAAACCTAAGTTGTCAGACTGAAGTCTTCTGCTGCACCTTGCACATTATTGGAAGTGGAGACCTTTCGCCTAAATCTGCATCATAGGTTTGTGACTTTAATGAGACGATAGTTGCAATTTACACCCACTTAAGCTTAAATAACACACACACACACACACACACACACACACACACACACCAGGAATGCATCTCACGACCGCTTTTGTCGGATATACTATCAATTACATAGGAGAGACGACATTAACTACTTTCCAAGCAAATGCAAAAACATCACAATATTCATTAGAAGTGTCTCTCTCCAGTATTCATGACCAGTCCCTTAACTGATTTCATAGAAAGATCTAAATGCTGTTGTGACTTATGCGAAGTCTTGCAAATATTCCAATAAAAACTGTCTCCTAGTCTACGAAATTCACCCAAGAGAATGATAACTCACATTCTCGAAAATTCCCATCTTTCTACTTTATATATATACGTATATATCGCCTTAGGAATAGCTGGCGTTTTGTCACATAAATACCAGAAATATGACTGGAGTGTTAGTTGTAATATTGGGCTGCTACCTTACCTAAAAGTGAAGATTTCCGTGTAGCTGTATCGCTTCGGTGAATAACACGGGGAAACGGCAATTCCTTCAATGAATCAAACTCCTCCGGTAGACTAAATTCTTGCATTTTACCTTGAAAAGGGTTCCCTTCAGATTCATGCTTCACAGAAACGTTCCAATATTTTAAGAAATAGAAATTACCAGTTCTTCCATATTGAAAAGTGTATCCAGTTTCTTCCAAATATCATCAGGAGTTACTGGTTCACGAAGAACTGAATTCAGATGATTGCACAAACACATCATTTGGAAGTGGCGAAATACCCCAACGGGTTTGTGCTTAATTAATCCTCGGAAAAGTTCAATTTCCGATTCACAGGTCCATTCATATGAATCGGTCCTGTCAGTAGCCATATTTATTCAATTCTAGGGCACTGAAAATCCAATAATCAAAATTAAAAGTATTAGAAGTAGGCAAATCGCAAGAGGCTTATATAAGAAATACTACAGAAATATTTCTCTCTTGGCTGACCAGCTTATCAGGAAGAACACGAGTGAAGCAATGAGACCAGAAATACTAATCGCAATACCCACAGAAACGATGTGTGATTTTACTAAATGAAGCAAGTTGATAGTCACAGAACTGCAAGGTGACTTAATGTTAGTAAAACGTTTGATCAAATATAGTATAATTATATTTCAATGGTTTACACACAATGATGAGTTTTGTTATCGCTAATATTTTGAGCAAAATTACTGCCCGTCTTCACAACACTGTTGGAATTGTTTTGGTTTTTTATTCACACATTTATGATTTGTACTCACATATATAGTTCTTTTATTTTGTTCATTCATTTTTGTGAATTCAGAATTGTATTCCAGGTTGTTGACAGTTGTACTGAGTCACCCTTGTTACATGTATCCGGTGTGACCTTAATCAATTTGATTGTGTTATAAGTCTCTCTTTCCATTTGTTCATATTACTTTTTTAGAATACAAACATTGTTCCAATCGATATTGTGGTTTTTGTCCCATTCATGTGCAGCACAACGTTTAAACCGATGAATCTAATTGCAAATAAAATAAATCAACTGAAAGATCCCATAAAAATGATGGATAAAAAAATGTGATCCACAAAATATCTTGTGCCGAGTGTCGGACTAAATGTGTGGGTCAAACGTCCAGATTACTCAAAATAAGAGTGAATGAACATAAACGCCTAACTAAAGGTCAACTAACACGAACGTTGTACTGCACATGAATGGGACAAAAACCACAATATCGATTGGAACAATGTTTGTATTCTAAAAACTAATATGAACAAATGGAAAGAGAGACTTATAACACAATCTAATTGTGTATACGTAAGTTCAAATGTTCCCATGAAGCTGACTACCTCAAATGTACAATAAAGTCTCCAAACCCTGCAAACATCACCATTCTACATGGTTAAGCATCAGAGTGAAAACAACACTTGGAAGCCCCATACACACCGACCTGCAGTGTTTATTTATCTGCAGACAGCGGGAGCAAGCTAGGCCATACAGTTGAAAATTCGCCTACATATTCAAAATAATAATTTCTTTTCCATTGACAATATAAAAAAATATCACTTTCAAAGAACAAGATCGTGCATAGATAGCCTCAATCATTTAGCTAGAACCTAGTGACCAGGATTCTTCCATGAGCCACACGACGTGTGCGAACTATTGGCACTACTCAGTCTCCCAGAATGAAGTGCACCGGCACTCGAGGCCAGAAGCTAATGACTGAAAGTAAACTGCTGACGTCAATGAGCTTCATTTTCATCTTTATATACCCGCAAGCTTCAAGTGGCCTAAAGGTCAAATAGTGTACCGTTCTGACAATCATTGTCGCACGAAGTTTTTTGCTCTCAATGTCACCAAAAGAAAAGTCGGTTAAAGAGGGAATTGAGGATTAGACACCTGTTTAATTTGGCCTTGAAAAGTGATCTGCCAGTGATTTCACAGCTGGTTAATCATCTCCATCAAAAAATGATAGATTTCGGCTTGATAGAAGACAAGAGGCATTCAAAAGATGCCATGGATGCTCAATGGTCGGATGATGAAACGTGACAATTAAAATTAGACTTCGAAGATGCCTATCATTTATGGACAGCGAGGCGAACCAAAAGCTCTTCTGAAAGATGTCACAATCTCCATAGAAATCACCTACATAGTAAATGGGAGGAGAAAATAAAACTGTAATAATTCAGAAATTTCAGCAGTTAATAATAAAGCAGCCTGTAAGAAACTATTGAATAAATTGAAGTATGATGAAAGCCACAATCCTAAATCGTCCTCTCAGCCTTCATCCCTATTCATCTATTATGCACCACCGTGCTTTATCACCAATAGACCAGATTACCAGCATCAGGATGGGAATGTCCTTAATACTCGTATTCATGTTAATTGCCGAAGGAACAACGATGAAAGACCACAGCAAACGGAACCCACTCTTCCTCTTATCAGCTGTTGTATCCCATGTAATAGATAGACGCACCTAATAATAGATTGATGGCCTATCAATACATGAAACATATCGAAGAACTAGTTCCTCATAATTATCATAGTGGTGAATAACATGTATAAATACTCATCTCACCACTATTCTCCATTCCTTTATGTATATTGCTGTTGGTTACTCTTGTCTGTTATCATCTTTTCTTCTCAGGTTATTATGCATTCCTGGACTACTAGTTTTTGAGAGAACAATTAATAAAGACAGATTTCCCTGTGTGCTAAACAAACATGAAATAAAACGGACAAAACAAATACAAACAAGTATGCATGTAGAAGGGTATTCAGTCCACATAAATCAGTATACACATAGAATGCAGTCATTTGAAAAGCTATAATTGTACCAAAATACTCAAATGTATATAGACGTACAGAATGGTAGAGAAGAAATAGTTCGTTTCCTGGGAACACAGAATCTCACTACACGTAAGATATGCCAAGGACCGGAGTGCACGTGCGGAGAGAAACGTAGATGATAGCGATTTACTGATCAGCAACGAGGCAGAATTGTTTGACAGATACGAAAGTTGATAAGTCGGAGCTGGAGCTGGAGCAATTGTCGTCTGTATTTCGCGCGGAACTATGCACTGTCCTTGTCCAATATAGCTAAACAACCATGAATTTATGTGAATTCACTCTTCTCACTGTTTTATAGTGAACTTAAAATTCGATATTTTCCGATCACCGTACTCCTCCTTCTCTTAGAATTTTCGAGAGACTAGCGGAACTGTTGTTTTCTCTGCTACTGACGATGAGAAGTACAATTGTGACAATAAAATTCATTATAATGATACATAGCACTATGCGAATACAGAGTAAGAAGGGGTTCAACGCTTTTGTGATTAGTTTGACACAAACTTCTGAACTGGAAGTGGATGATAATTCAATGAATATATATATATAAATATTACAGAGAGTGAACACACACACAGAAAAAATATTTGTATAAATAAACACAGATTTGTATACGTCAGCTCTGTAGATAACACATATCCAATATCCTGATTACGAGCTAGTATAAACCAGTGATTTCTTTGAGCTCGCTTCTTGGTTGTAAGGTACAGGTTCCAGATCTTCGGTGAACTTATGCGCAGTAAATCCCGCCACTCGACTGCTTTAGCTCTGGTAGACTCCAAGAAGAGTGGTGCGAGGATTGGTCAAGATTGTGGTTTGTAGTGTGCAGTATGTTAGGACTCAGCTGCTGCCGTGAATGGAGTTTGAAATAACACCCGTTGGTCATTTGGTGTAGTCATAAAAGTAGAATAATAATAATAGGTTGTAGTGTAGATAATATAGGTTGAGATAAGTGAAATAATAAAGGCGAAATAATAAAGAAAGAAAGAAAAGATAGAGTAGTCAGTACAGTGGAAGAACACAGGACG
Source organism: Trichobilharzia szidati (assembly GCA_944472155.2). Lineage (NCBI taxonomy): Eukaryota > Metazoa > Platyhelminthes > Trematoda > Strigeidida > Schistosomatidae > Trichobilharzia > Trichobilharzia szidati. Next base: position 26,097,193 of record OX235279.1, on the reverse strand, counting down.
GGTCGTCGCGATTTAGCTTGTATGCTTATCCATTGACAATGTGGTTTCAAATTTTAAGAGGGTAAGCCATCGAGACACAAACCATGCATTTCTGCATGATTGTCCAGCTTCCGCTCAAAAGTCTCCACAGATGGAGCTGTAGTTACGGCCGCCGGTAAAGCGTTCCAGAGACGGCAAACTCGAAGTGAGAAGAAATGTGAACGCACTCGAGTCTTTGGTCTCTGGTGTGCTATCCTTAGCGGGTTATCTCGTGGAAGCCTATAATCACTTAATGGCAGGATGCTCTTATTAGGGTGGGCCTGGTAATTTAAGATCTTATAGACGGTGATGAGGTCTCCCCTGTGACTACGGTAACTAAGTGTGAAAAGACTTAATTTCTTCAGTCTCTCCTCATATGATTTGTTGCGGAGGCCGATCACCCATTTTGTCGCTCGTCTCTGGACACTTTCTAGAATGTCAGCATCCCTTTTGAGTAGCGGAGGAGCAATGATAGTATGCACCTCAAGGAGTGGCCTCACGTATGTCGTATACAACGTTAAGAATAGTCCAGGATTAAGAGCTTCCAGCTGCCTATGCATAAAGTGTAAAGTAGCGTAAGCTTAGGCGACGTCCCTCGTGTAATTTACACTGGTGTCTGGCTATTCCGTTAGAATAAGACCTAGATCGCGCTCTGATGGAACACAACTCAAGTTCTGGCCACCAAGGGTGTACTCTGTGACGTGCCGGAATGAAGTTGCACTACTTTGCACTTCTTTAGGTTGAAAGGCATTCCGTTAGCCAGAGCCCAGTCTCCCAGAGTTTGCAGGTCAGCCTGCAATCTGTTGGAGTCTTCCGATGAGTTTATTGCTCTCCAAATCTTTATGTCGGCAGCGTAAAGAAGCGCAGAGCAGTTAAGTGGGGATGGAACACTAATTTACTGTGAACAATCCTTATGTGCAACCCAGTTCAGTAACCCAATTCCGTCACAACTCAATGACTCGATCTGGGTTGAACTAAAAGTTGTCAGAAGTAAACCTATACTTGCGGCTTGTGTGTACCGACCACCTTCATCCAACAGGGAATATGATAATATGCTCAGCAATATTTTTAATGTTACAGCCAATCTTCCCCACAGTTATAAAATTGTCGGAGGTGATTTCAACATGCCAGAAGTATCATGGTCTTCACTCCGAGGACCCCAAAGGTATGATAATCTTCTGAACTCCATCGTCACAGGAGGGTGGACACAACACATAAATTCACCCAATAGATCCACAAATATCCTAGACCTTATTTTCACGAACAACATAAAACCATCTACAGTACATGTGGGACATGAATTTCCAGGTAGTGGCCATAAAATAGTAGTGTGTTCTTTTGACATCTTTCCTGAAACAAAACGCAGAGATGAAGCTGGCCAGACACCTATGAGATTGTACACATATGCTGACCGGGAATTGTATCAGCGCCTAATTAGATATTCTAATTGGGACTCATACTTTTCGAACGAGCCCTTAGAGGCAATTCTTAACAACTTTTATCAGAATATCAACTCAATTCATGACATCATTGCACCTGAGAAGATTCTTAGCTTCAGATTCCCCCAAAGCGATTATATTCCGACATCGTTTAGGAGAAGTCTACGAAAGCACTCAAGAAAATACTACAGATATCATGACTTGTCATCACTAATTGCTATTAAGTCCCTTCTCAATAGAATTGAAGAGTTGAGAAATATGGGCCTCAGAAACAAAGAAATGCGAGCCATTCAGGCACCGCATATCTCAGGAGAAATAGCCAAACTTTCCAAAAGTAGGTTGACGAACTCCAAAACAGCTTATCCAAAAATATTATACTTAGACGGGATTGCTTACGAAAATCCTGAGGTGATATGTGAACTGTTTAGCAAGCACTTCGCCAGATTATACACCTTAGAGAACGATGAGGTCGCGGATTTCCCACGTAAAACAGATGAATGTTTAAGTGACATACTTTTCACCACACACGAGATCGATAAAGCTGTCGCAAATCTTAAGCTTAGTAACACTATTGGCCCAGATGGTATATCTTCCATTCTGCTGAAAAACGGTGGTAGTGACATGAATTTACTCCTGCTCAATTATACTCAATTTCACTAAGCGATGGGACATACCCTACCTGCTGGAAGAAGTCTTATACTGTACCTATCCATAATGCGGGCCTATAGCTGATATCAACAACTACCGCCCCATCAACATCACGTCAGTAGTTTCACGTGTAATGGAAAAGATAGTAAAGACTCAAATCATTCAGTACTTGCTGTCAAATGACCTACTATCCCCATCCCAATACGGTTTCTTAAGTAAAAGGTCGTGTATTACTTGCCACTTAGATTATTTTGACCACATTACACAATGCATTGATAGTGGGCATTCGGTAACACACATTATTTCTCGACGTTAGCAAAGCCTTCGATAAAGTCCCACATGTCAGACTCATAACAAAACTCCAATCCTACGGAGTAACCGGGAAACTTCTCAATTGGATAAATTCTTTTCTCAGAGAAAGAGAGCAATTAGTCAAAATCAACCACCAGCTGTCTTCAACAAAGCCGATAACTAGTGGTGTAATACAGGGTAGCGTTCTTGGCCCTATTCTATTCCTCTTATTTATAAATGACATAGTCTCTGTGATCAAGTATGGCAAGCCATACCTCTTTGCAGATGATCTCAAGATAGTATATGATTACGGGTACGATGATAAGAGCGTCGAAAGCAAAATCCAACATGACTTAAACAATCTAGGCGATTGGAGTGAAAAGTGGCAACTGACTTTCAACCCAAACAAGTGCAGTACAGCCCACCTGGGACGCTGGAAACCGAGAATGTACCTATATATGTACGGTAAGCTCCTTTCGAAACTGAACACTGTCACGGATCTCGGGATAACATACTCAGATCTAACCTTTTCCGATCATGCAAATAAGGTCGTATCCGACTGTAAACGACTTACTGGCTTTGTGCTGCGTAACTTCTACACCCAAGGAGCAAGATTAGCTATATATAGAACGTGTATCCACCCCAAACTTGAATATTGTGCTCTCCTGTATAGTAACCTAAGGTCTGCAGACCGAAAAAAGATCGAAAGTGTTCAGAGATTCCCAATGAAACGCATAATAGGGTTTGACCAACCAGTGGAATATGTTGACAGGTGTATGCGTCTGAATTTAGAACCTCTGTGGTTAAGGAGAGTGAAGTGCAACTTATTTCTACTATTCAAAGTCATAAGAAAACACTGTTATAGTAACTCATCCATAACGTGGGAAAATATTAAATCATATCAGCTGCGAAACCATAACTACCTTGTCAAGGTGGCTACCCACAGAAAATCCATTAGGGCAAACTTTTTCACCATTAAATATTGCACTCTTTGGAACCAACTACCATCTGAAATTAGATGTTGTGAAAACCCCAATGGGTTCAAACGGAGCCTAGAGAGACACATTAACATGTCCACCCTAGCTTGTCTAAAGGACCACAAATGTTGGTAAAATGGCAAGTAAAAGCCGGTCCAGTCTTCAGCTCAGTCAGTTACATATAACTCGACTCTACTACTTACGCAGCGAACGTTTAACTAATTTGCTGATTTTCCGTTCTGTATAGTCTTCAATAAGTTATGTTAATATAAGTACTTCTAGAAACAATTATATTAGCAACCACACCTTTTAATGTTTTACATATTTATATACAGTTAATAATACAATGCTATCTTTTGTGTCTGAATGACTTTACTCAGCCAATAACCACCTTTTCTCATACACTTTCCTAAAACGTATAATCTTTATAATATTTCACAGTATTTTTTAACATTATATAAGTTGAAGGGTTACTTTGCAATGTCTAATGCGCACTGTATGAAAATCGGTCATGAAAATTTAGCATAACTAGCTCTGTTAACCGGCTGTTTCCTTCAGGATCATTATACATAATTTTATCACTAATTGTTCCACTACACTTTTTACTCTGCTAAATAGACTACAACTTAGTTGCTGTAATACTAGCTGCTTCTATACTTCATATTTCTTAAACGCAATTTCCTAGGCGTTTGCTACAAATATATAATTAATATAGACCTATCAATATAACACCGGTAATATCCCGAATAATGGAGAAAGTGGTTAAAGACCAAGTGTCAGACAACTTACTAGAACATGAACTTATCAATCCATCACAACACGGATTTCTTAAAAAAAGATCATGCGTGACCTGTCACATAGACTTTTTCAATGAAGTTACACGAAGTAGGGACAACAGAGAACTAGTAATTGTGCTATATTTCGATATAACAAAAGCCTTCGACAGAGTTCCCCATAATCTGCTAGTCAGCAGGTTATGCTCACTAGGGATATATGATCCTCTCCTGAGCTAGATAAAATCATTTCTCTGTGGCCGAAGTCAGACAAGGAAAGTTGGCTCGATAATCTCAAGGCCTAAACCAGTAAGTAGTGGTGTAATCCAGGGAAGTGTATTAGGCCCACTCTTATTCATAATATATATAAACAGTATCTGTGAATGCTTTAGTGTGGGTAAACCAATACTTTATGCAGATGACTTAAAAGTGAGGTATAAATGCAAGAACACAGATCTTGGAATAACAGTAAACGCCATACAGCAAGAATTAGAAAAAATGGATAGATGGTGTGACACCTGGCAACTCCAATTTAATGTCGAAAAATGTGGCTGGCTCTGCAACAATTTAGAACTTGACCTGACAATTCAAGGCCATGCACTTCTACGACTGGAATCTGTGCTGGACCTAGGGCTGAAATATTCACATAACTTATCATTTTCTGAACATATCTCCAAACAAGTGTCAAAGTCACGCAGACTTATCGGCTTTCTACTCAGGAACTTCCACAGAAATGAGTCTAGAATTCTGTTGTACAAGGTTTGTGTGCATCCTTTATTTGATTACTGTTCATTCATGTATAGTAGCATACGCATAGAGGACAAATTGAAAGTCGAGGGAGTGCAGAGGTACTTCACGTTAAAATTACTCGGAACTGAAAATGGTACGAACTACTCCACTAGATGTGATACCCTAGGACTAGAAACACTATGGCTAAGACGCCTGAGACTAAACTTGACACTTTACTATAAGCTTCTAAGCCACTTAGTTTTTACCTCTACTAATGGCACTCGACTTTCAGATGACAATGGTTACAAACTAAGACACACTAAGGGTACAGTAGCTATCGAACAATGTAAAACAGCCACCAGGCAAAAGTTTTACTTGATTAGGTATGCACAGGTATGGAATAAACTGCCAATGGAAATGCGTCAAGCAAGTACATTGGCCTCCTTCAAAAAGGTGCTTAATAACAAACTACAAGAGTTTGCAAACGATAGTAGTTCTAGTTCCTATCTGAGAGCCTCCGAAATTATAGGTCCATTTAATGTATAAGCTTAAATACTACACCTGTTGTTTTTTGCCTATATTTATAATTCTAGATAAAACATTAACGGTTAAGATACGTACCCACAAACAGACAAGAAATCTCGTTTGTAAAACTACTACCCAACACAATAATTGGAATAAAATGGACATAAACCGACAACATGAAAAAGGTATAACTCACCACAATATCACAAGGACAGATGAACGCTCGTTGGGCACCATATATCCCTTACCAACTGCAACCCACCTTTCCTTAGATAATGTGATGAATTTATATCCAAATGTTGCTGAGCAGTTAATATTCTCAACTCCTGTCGGAACAGCTGAAATTCATAAACCTTCCTAACGCTAAGAAAATACCCACAAGCATTAGAAATCCATTAATTAATGCGTCCGAAGCTTGTGTACTTACTCCCAACAATGACATTGAAGATCAAATGAGATAAACACATCACTGATTTCAAAATAACACATCAATGAACTATATTTCGAGGACTCTGCACACAACAAAGTTATGTATGAATATTTACTTCAAGCTTTATTTTTTTCCCAGGCACTTATAATCCATCCACCAAAGACCTGGTTTTTTTGTTAATGCGAAGACAATACTCCTGTATTTCCTGTTGTGTTGCACTCACTGACAATCTAGCAGATTTTTCTAACTTTGCACAGAAATGATTGTATATAAGTGAAAAGGCTGTTTTATACTACTGGGATTAACATTTATCAAGTGTATGTATAATCTCCAGCGAACATGTAAAGCATATCTTGCTACTGCCTGTAAATTGTGATTGAATTATATGGTTCTATTTCTGTAACAATTTGATGATGCCTGTAAACTGGTGTCCCTCATGTAATGTACCATGAGAATAAATTTATTTATTTATTTATTATTAGTACTATTTTTGAGTTGAAATGACTATCTTCAGTCAACAGTTACTTATTGTCATATAATTTTCTAAAAAATTCATATTGTTGAAATTGTGTAGTATTTCTCCATTATGTAATTGATGAGTCACTTTGCAATGTGTAACGCACACCATATAAAATCGGTCGTGAAAATTTAGCATAACAAGTTCTGCTAACCAGTTGCCTTACTCAGGACCACTTTACATAACTTTATCACTAATTGTTCCACTACTCATATCACTCTGCTAAATAGAATATAACTTAGTTGCTCTAATATTAGCTATTTTTATACTTCATAACTCTTAGTCTTTTGTAGTAACCCAATTGTTCACAAGTATGATGATAATACTGCTAACAATGTCCTCTGGTATTATTGTGCCATGTGACCTAATGGGAAGCACTTGTCATGAAAGCTGTTACGAATTATCATATTGATAACACTCTTATCATATATATTTTGATTTACTTTACGGCTCACTGTAAGACTAACTACCCTTCTTCAGGATACACACACTGCGGTATTGTTAACCAAATGTTAAAATTCTGTTGGTTCTGTGTTAATATCGTTTTATAATATGTGTAGACTGGTTACTTTGCAATGTCATATGTTAACTATATAAAAGACTCATGATAATTTAATACAACAAGTCCTGCCAACCGACCTTACCTTCAGTTCATACTACCTACATTGAACTCTAACTATAGTGTTCTGCTGAATCTTGCTCCACTATTCACAAAACCTATTCTTTTTACTCTTTAAGGGTTTGACATCTTATAAACTAATCTGTTCATTAGGACGCATGCACACATATATAATATGTTCATAAATCTGTATGTGGAGATCTATTGGAAGCACTCACTAAGAAAGCTAGGGAAATGGAATGTGAGGTACGAACGTGTCTGGAATCAAGCAATATATTTGCTGTAGCCATAACAATCAGAGCGCATGCTGATCAGTAGATATGGTGGTGGACACTAGGGTGAATCGCCCCATTCTGCAGGAACAGCAATATGCAATTTGATGGATCGAGATTTCTTTGAGGGCTTGAATTTTTATCTTGAAAAAGATAATAATGATCGCCTGAACAGATCATGCTTCTACCTTTAAACATATGCCATTCGGTCAGCCTATTGCTGAGATGCGACCACGTGGGCTCTGCACAGATTTATGGGGCATCTTATAAATTAAGATGCTTTCCTTTGTCGTATCTTCGAATATCACTTAACAATGTCTCATCTCATACATTTTCTAATAACGTCTTCACTTGCTCATTATATTCCACTAAACCTAACATTTTATAGCTCTTTATGAATTTGATTCGACTTATTCTATTCCTATTCTCTATAGGGTACAGTTGTGCACCAAATACACAAAAAGGTATGAAATAAAAACAACAGCTTGTGGATAATTGTATTAAACCAAAAGTGGACAACATGATAGTAAAACCTATAGGGTAGCATTATACATTGCAAAGGAACTTTGCCAGCCTAGGGATTATAGTCTCCCATTGTATTTCCTTTATGAATGCATATATTAATGATACATTGCATTTACCTATTTCATTACACTTTAATGATTCACCTTTGCACCTTTACTTTTCTAAAACAGCTTACTATCCCTTGTAAACGTTCTACTTACCTCAACATTGGTTGGTTATCGTATGCCTACAACTACGGGTTGAAAACGAAATGAAGTTGATTTTCCTGCGCAACCTGAAGGACTGCTATTTAATTCAATAATGATACGACATGGGTCAGACAAAGAGTGTATCTATACATACACCAAATATTTAGCTGTTCAAACATTACTTACTTGTAGACAATCTACTATTTGGCATTATATCGTACTTGATCGTGCCTGTAAAAATGGCATGCATTTTCATGTAAATTTATACTTATATGAAATCAAAAAAAATCAAAAACATCAACGGACCAAAGATATAACCATGAGTAACCCCTGAAGCCGAAGTACGCGAGGATGATCGGATGCGGTTGAGGTTCGTGCGGAATTCTCTCTCGCCAAAGTAATCTTTCAGCCATGCGAGAAGTGCTCCAGAAACACACGCCATGTTTATTATGTGAAGGAGCAGATCATGTTGAAATGTGTCGAATGCTTTTGCGAAGTTGAGAAAGATCATGTCACTTGAAGGATGCGTTGACTTACTTAAACTGCTGTAATCTCTCAATGCTGATGAGGTCAACTACTTTATTCCAAATGAACTCAAGATCACTTCTGAAACTGAATGGAGACCGGGTTCATGTCAAATAAAATCATGTAGCCCAAATGTATTACACTGCCTACTGTGAGGTTTGATGCCTGCTTTCGCATCTTCGTGACAAGAATACAGTATATGTAGGTACTTATATTATGCTGCATCAACCATGGCGTCTACATCATGATTATGATTAACTTATTGTTAAATAATTTTATCATTTGATGATGCTTCGATGGACCTACTAGATATCGACCAAGGATAAATTGAGAAGTCCCTTAAGTTTAGTGAAAACTATCTAGCTACTTCTACATATTGTTTGCAAAGTGATTACATGCAAATTCTTATAAGAATGATATATATTTCGTATAAATGGGTAAGTTTACATGAAATGCATGCTGTTTTTACAAACACGATCAATTATGTTACGAATTACAATTGTGAATTAGCATACATTATTAGTTTTAAAACGTTCGAATTCCTGAATTGTAGGAAAACCATCGGAACAGATTATTCCAACTCCCATTTCGTAAATCTTTCACGAAGGTCTCAATAGAAGTTGAGCGACAACCCAAACTTCGTTCCGTTTCCTGATGACAGTAATGGCCCATCGATAAACAACATATTTGAGTGAGTACTATGACCCCACGTGCTTAAACACTATTTCAGGAAGAGGAGAAAATCCTGCACAGCTACAAAGTGGTATAAAATGCAATCATGAGCAACACATTATTGGAAGTATATTTATAAGAAAATACAAGAACTAGCTATACAGTACTTGATATGATAGTGCACATTAGCAATTTATGATGCTAACCATATTGGTCTTACCATGGAAAACTATGACGTTTTCTATGAAAATATTATTATTATTGTTCCCTTGGGTTCCTAGTGGAACGTAGTGCTTCAACTACACACCTCCACTTGCTTCTGTCTTCTGCTGTACTTTTCACTTGCATCCATGTTAGCCCATACAGTTTCAACTCCTCTTCACACGATCTCCTCCATGTCACCCTTGGACATCCCACTCGCCGCTTCCCTTTCGGGTTCCACTCGAGGGCCTGACGCGCGATGTCACCCAGCGGCCTCCTCAGCGAGTGTCCAATCCATCTCCACTTTCTCCTGCATATTTGTTGAGCGATTGGTTCTTGTTTCGTTTGTCCCCATAGTTTCATGTTTCCGGCCATCTGATCTTCAGTATATAATAATAATAATGTATTTCATATAAATTTATAAATTTACATGAAAATGCATGCCATTTTTACAGGCACGATCAAGTATGATATAATATCAAATCGTAGATTTTCTACAAGTTAATCGTATTTCAACTGTTAAATATTCGATACATATAATACACTCATTTTCTGAATTAGGCCGTATAGTTATTGAATTGTACAGTTGTCCTCCAGGTTGAGCGGGAAAATCGACTTCGTTCCGTTTTCATCCCGTGGTTGTAGGCATACGATAACCAACCAATATTGAGGTAAGTACACCTTTTTCAAGGGATTGGAATCTGTTTTAGAAAAATTAAAGTGCTGAGGTGAATCATTAAATTGTAATGAAATAGGTAAGTGCAAGTATCATTAATAAATGCATTAATAAAGGAAGCACCCTAGGGTAACAACATTCATTTGCAATGTATAATGCTACAGATATATCACAAACTATCATGATATCCACTTTTGGTTTTAATACAATTATCCTCATGCCAGTTGTTTTTATTTTATACCTTTTTGTGCATTTAGTGCACAACCGTACCCTTCAGAGAGTAGGAGTATAATAAGTAATGAAGAGCTATAATATGTTAAGTTTAATGGAGTAAAATGAGGATCAAGTAAAGACGTTGTCAGAAAATAAATGAGATACATTGTGGAGTGGTATGAAAAGATCTGACGATAGACAGCAAGTTAATTTATAAGATGCCCCATAAATCTGAGCAGATCCCACATGGTCGCATCTCAACAATAGGCTGGGTGAATGGTATATATTTAAAGGTAGAACGAAGACATCTGTTGATAAAGGTCTGCAAAAGGCTGTTGGAAATATTCTTGGTGACCCGCCAAGTTTCTGATCCGTATAGCAAAACTGAATTGACTTTTGTATTGAAAATCCGAATTTTGTTGTTGATGCTGAGTGACGAAGATTTCCAGATTGGTTTCAGGTTGATGAATGTGTTTCTCGCCTTCCCGATTCTCCATTTGACATCCTCGTCCGTTCCTCCTGGAGTTGAGACAATGCTCCCTAGCTGGATGAGTGAATGAAGTAACCTCTTTCAAATCCCTCCCGTTGATGGTGATTGGAGCTGGATGTTGCTGGTGCTGTTGTTGTTGTTGGTTGGTTATTTTCATAACCTCCGTATTGTCTATGTTCACCTGGAGTCCTGTCTTTGCTGCTTCTTTGACTAGTTTGTCGATTTTCGCTTGTAAGTCTTCGATTTCGTGTGACATCAAACATAAATCATTCGCGAAATCCAAGTCTTCTAGGTTCTTCACGTCGGTCCAGGATATCCCTGTCTTCTCGTTTCCCACTGTCTGACGCATAATCCAGTCCACCACAATTAGGAATATCATTGGAGATAATAAGCACCCTTGTCTGACTCCTGTGTTTACTCCAAACACCTCGCTGAGTTTTCCATTGTGGATCACTTGACATGTGCCGTTGTCGTACAGCTGCTGAATAAGATTGGTGAATATTTCGGGTACACCATAGTACTCGAGTAGTTTCCAAATTACTTCGCGGTCAACGCTGTCGAAGGCCTTCTCAAAGTCTATAAAGTTGAGGTAGAGGTTTGATTGCCATTCCATACTTTGTTCAATGATGATGCGTAGAGTTGCAATTTGGTCAGAACATGATTTGCCTTTCCTGAATCCAGCTTGTTGTGGTCGGAGTTCTGTATCCAGTGCGTCGTTTATTCTCTCCAGGATGATGCGACTCAGGATATTACTTGGCGTAGACAGGAGCATGATTCCTCGCCAGTTCTTGCAGAGTCAGGCCTGAGTCGCCCTTCTTTAGTAGTTTCACGAGGTAACTTTTCCTCCAGTCAGTAGGCACCTTTCCCTCCTTCCAGATCTTTTACAATAATGGAGTCAGCATATCTGCTGTCGTCTCTGGGTCCGCTTTCAGTGCTTCCGAGGGTATTCCATCTGGTCCAGCTGCTTTTCCAGCTTTCAGAAGCTTGATTGCATTCATGACTTCAGCTTTCGTTGGAGGATTGGTGTCAACTTGCAGTTGTGTACGTGCTGTTGTTGGTATTTCTGGACGGGTTGTAGGTGGTGGTCGGTTCAAGAGTCTTTTGAAGTGGTCCGCCCATTGTTTTATCTGTCTTTCTTCTTTGGTAATTGGGTTCCCTTGGCTGTCTTTTATAGGTTTCACTTGTGTTGATCTCTTCCAGGATAGAGACTTGGTTATCTGATATAGTGTCCTTAGGTCCCTTTCTCCTGCTGCCTTCTCAGCTTCAGTGGCCAGATTGTCGTGGAATTGTCTTTTGTCCTCCCTGGCACTCTTCTTCACTTCTTTGTCCAGTGCTGTGTAAGTTGAGCTCAGCGTCTCTTTCTCTTGTCCGTCTTTGCATTGAATCATTTTGTCTTTCACCTTTCTCCTCTCCTCTATTAGTTTCCAAGTGTCTGTTGAGAGCCATTCCTTGTCTTGTTTCTTCTTTCTTCCTAAAACCGTTGAACACGTTTCGTTGAAAATTACCTTCAGAGAGTTCCAATGGTCTTCCACGGATGATTCCTCAGTGGTGCCACGTAGTGTTTCCCGCTTCGCTCTGACAGTTGCAGTGAAAATGTCCTGTGTGATTGTGTCCTTCAGTTTGTGAGTGTTGAACTTGCATTGTGGCCTATCGCCAGGTATCCTCGAGGCTTTCAGCTTCACCTTGAAAGTCCCTTGTACTAGATAGTGGTCTGAACCCACATCTGCTCCTCTCCTCGATCTTGTGTCCAGTAGGCTCCGTCTCCACTTCCTTGAGATTGAAATGAAGTCTATCTGGTTTTTGGTGTGTCCATCTGGTGAAATCCATGTTGCCTTGTGTATGTCTCTGTGTTTGAACACACTGCCACCAATCACCAAATCGTTGAAGGCGCAGAAGTCTGAGAAGAGTTCACCATTTACGTTCATTTCACCGAGGGCCTCACGACCCATGGTGAGTTCTCTTCCTGTATTGTCTCCTCCCAGCTTTGCATTCAGATCACCCATCAGGATTTTGATATCGCTCTTTGGGACGTTGTCCATTACTGCTTGTAGTTGTCTGTAGAAATCCTCCTTCTTCTCTTGTTCTGAGACGTTTGTAGGCGCATAGCACTGAATGATTGTAATCTTCCTTCCTTTTGAGTTGAACCTGGCTGTCATTATCCTGGAGGAGATTGGTTCCCACTACATGAGAGCTTTGGCTGCTGTTGGTGACACCATGATGTCTACTCCCTCGGTGTGCTCGTGATCGTTCTCTGGGTGACCGGAGTAGATTATTGTCTCTCCAGTTGGTAGTTGGCTCTTTCCACATCCGTTCCATCTGCTCTCACAGATTCTCAACACTTCTATTTTATATCTCCTCATTTCTGCGGCCACCTTGGCAGCCATTCCAGTTTCGTACATTGTACGAATATTCCACGTCCCTATCCTTATTTTTGCTTTCATCATAAGAAGGCACATAGGCTGACTGGCTCCCGAAGGCTTTCACCAGCCTGCGTCATTTCACTTCCCCAATTCCAGCGAAAAATAAGGTTATTGTTTATATTTTTAGAATTTTTGATATATTTGTGCGTTGAAGTTTCTGTAGCGATTTGGTTAAGTTTTGCGGGTGGAATTGGTTGCACCACGCCCCAACCCTTCCTCTTTATCCGGGCTCGGGACCAGCTAGGAAACTTTTGAGCTAGTAGTCTAGGCGAGGTTCTATGAAAACATAGTTATTCTCAAACATGGGTGTTGTTGTAACGTGTTTTTAATCATCAGAGCAACCGAACTCTATGCGAGAGTAGTGTGAATGAGATATATGAAAGTAAATTTCAACTTTATTAAAGGACTAAGAAGTTGAGATAAAATAGAGTATAATAGTAATTAGATAGAAGGATTGTCGTGCAGTATATGAGTGACATTTCAGATAGAAGTGGCTTGAAGGATTAGAACCTGTTGGATATGGTGACCTGGAAATATATGGCGAACTTGTGTATGGCTCATGGGGAAGCATAGTGACAAGAAACTGAGCAGGCTTGTAGATGTTAGGAGCAAAAGTATCATTTTGTTTTATAACTTAAATCTGCACAGTCATTATTGTTAAGAATGTGGATATTTGACCATTTACAATGACAAATGATCTGCAAAAATTATTGGTCCCACATCTTACAATTCCCTCGTGAATTACGCATTGCATCTCCCCACGACGCAACCTGAATTACAGTTGTGAAATATACCTTTATACCAATAAAAAAGTATTGATTTGTAATACTTCACGATTGTAACTTACAACATAACTGATCTTGTCTGCAAAAATAGCTTGCATTTCTTGAAAACACCCGTTTATAAGAAAATATAAACTGTCATTATTATTAGCCTACCTTGAGTACTATTCACTTGTGATGTTACGAAGAAAATGCTGACAAAAGTATACAAGTGTATTGCTTATTTTAAATTATTATCAAATTTGGATATAAATCAAGAATAAGACTGGACGCCGTACACACCAAAGTTATATGGAGGAATTACTTCAAGCTTTATTTTTTTCCCAAGTATTTGTAATCTATCCGAAAAACATACTTGGGTTTTTCTGTTAATGCGAAGACAATATTTCCATATTTCTTGATGTGCTCCATTGAATGACTAGTTATCATATTGTTCCCATAGACAAAATGACTGCAACCTTATAATTTTACCATGAACCAAATTTATGTAATTTAAATAATACTTATCCATGCCTGTACAATTGCTGTGTCCTACACAGGTAGGAAAAAATGTATTTTATTAAATTACTATTATTAAATATGCTTACTAATCGTATATGTAATTTATCATATTGATGATGCCTGTAAACTGGCGTCCCTCATGTAAAAAATGAGAATATATTATTATTAACTGATTGTTAAATAATTTTATCATTTGATGATGCTTCGATGGACCTACTAGATATCGACCAAGGATAAATTGAGAAGTCCCTTAAGTTTAGTGAAAACTATCTAGCTACTTCTACATATTGTTTGTAAAGTGATTACTTGTAAATGCTTATCAGGTAGACATCTGGGAAAATGTTTCATTCAGATCCTGCATGTACTACCCATGTTAATAATGCTTTTCTTAAACCTTTTCATACTTATGGAGAAAGATATGTGTGCTGTGTACGCAGATAGGACCTGCTGACAGTAACAGAGGACTATTCATCTGAATTATCTGTAAATGTGAAGTCTAATTTTTGTTCAATAAACACTTTCTCAATGAGTCTGTGTTCCTTCTGTTGTAATGCGATTGTGTTGCAGTAAAATGAGTAACACGTGGTGAGGTAGGAATTGAGCGTAAGCTATTGGTAATGAGTTCGGCGTCTGGGAAACGTTTGTTCACGCGATTCCATGAACAGATAGCAACGTAGCGTGTTCTGTGGTTGCGAACCACAGACATTGTGTTTTTGATTATTATAATAAGCGTGGTTGCACTGAGTTATGAGTCTAACAGTACAGGTACAGTCTATCCTCATGGTACATTGCGACAAGTAGAAATCACAGGCACAGTATCTCAGGTATATTTACTTTCACTTCGTGACTAAGAGTCCCAAGTCAGTTGATAGGTTCTACTAAGACGATAGATAACTCTAAACGCTTATGATCTGAATGTTTTCTGTTACATGTGGACACAGTAACTTCATTACGGTACGACATAGTCTTTATCAATAAACCTCTGATTTTACTTGGGATTTCTAAGATCACGTCATGTACTCCGTAACTGACAACTTACGGAAAGGCTAGAATTCAGTCTTATCAAGTAGAGTATACAAAGGAATAACGAGGAATAAATTTATCATTTAGGAATACACGTGTAATACAAAATCAATGACACTGCGGAAATCTTCTTCTTTAGCACCAAAATCCATGAAATCGCCGAAAGTATATATTATCTGAGAAAGAGCATAGTAATTCTGAAGATGTAGACATTGTTACGACTATAAATGCAATATTGAACCACCTGACATGTTAAGAGATACTAAATAATGAGTTAAATTGTATATACTTACGTCAGTCAATTTTTTTCAAGCAGACAAAGTGGATATTGCATCTGCCTGTAAACATCAAGTCCATGCCATAAGATAAGTAAATACTATGGCGTATATAATTCCTCAGTATTTCTGTAGATTCCCTTTGAAGAAATACATGTGAAGGAGCTCTGACACCTCATCATCAAAAGTACACAACAAAGTAAGTGAAAATAATTAAGAAAACGAACTTGCCTACCTCATCATATCGATGTGTAGTCGTTTCAACTGCAAGAACACATCACTAGAAGTCGTTATAATGTGTGTCTTTAAGTGATTCGGCATTTTCTTAACGCAACCGTACGTATTTCAACTATTTGTAAACTGGCCGTAAATTACGGCGGGATCAGGACAGCATCATTTGCTATTTATGCTGAAAACGCTTTATTCCATCGACTCTTAGCGGAAATAGAAGCATAAAGGTGTGTAAAACAACGAATAATTACCTAATTTTGAGGTTTTCTCAATAAGTACGGTCTATAGACATCAGCTAATCAAATGAACTACGATAGTGTGCATTCCGCCATTTTAAGATTCCTCAGCCTTTACCGGTATTACTTCGGATTGGTTTGCTAGTTTCACGGCCAACCTCCACTCCTAACCGTTTGTATTTCTGACGGATTGAGGTGAAGGAATGTGTCAGCCGGAAATCCAGCCCCATCCATACACGTGGTTGGTGAGCATTCTGCCACTGTCACTGAAGCTAATCCAGCTAGTTTTATGAACCTTGAGTCTCTTCAGTAATGTTCAAACTGATACTTGTTGTTCTGCACAGATGAAACATAGTAATAGTGGTATCATAAAGGAATGGTACTTATGGTGCGTACTGAAATAATTGGGTATTTATTAATTAAATATATAACCATCAGCGCTGACTGAAATGCCATACCGTGTCCCCAGCAGGTTGGCATTATTCGTCGGGTTTTTGAGTGGTAGAATGAGCTCCAAACACTAACGTGGTTTCAGTTCGATTCCCAGCCGGAGCACACCTAAACTATTAGTAAGCACGGAGAAGAGGAAGATTTTGGCATGAGGCTAACAACCCTCTCTTTTGAAAACAACAAAATCACCGCCACTTAGACTTCAAAGCTTGAGGCCTTATGTTCCACCCGCAAGCAAGCAATGAAAATAGCATAGCAGCATGCTGAATAAGTGTAACTGATACAATGCTATATTGCATCATATTTCAATTGATATATTAAAATATAAAACAGAAGAGATATACGAAGATATGGCTTCCAAAGAACTACGATGTTATAAAAGAAAACTTTCTACAAAGCGTGTTACTTCCATAACCTGATCATTTTATAAATACAACCGAAAAACACCACAGTAATTCATTGCCAGCTAAACGAAAAATTCAGGCGAACTTAAGCGGCTTTTCTCGTACAGTCGAGTCCAGATTAAATGGTGACTAAAGGCTCATGACATCAGAATCTTCTTTTCAAACTCTGGGTAGTAAATTTATCCATACATCTAATCACAAATGACATGTGATCTTCTTGACTGAGTATAGAAAGTCGTGAAAATTTGTGACGCTTGAAGCGAGAATTCAGCTGTATCTCGAGATGCACAGCATTATAGCAAGACCATAACAGTATCACCTTTAGAAATTCGTCTTTATTTCTTTTGCAGTCAATGATGAGAAAAAGCATAAAGAATTCGCTGTGGTCAACATCAGTTACTTGGATGTCTTATTTCGTGTTGGAGTAATAACAGACAAACTCAACTACAAGATAAACTTTAAACTGTGGAGAACACCTGTATCTCCTAAACATTCAGGTGAAGTTCAATCGGATGTCAAGTCAGCAGATCTTAGGTACTAACTCTAAAAATGTAGGAACAATGTTTCAGTCTCCTAGTGGAGAATTCAACCACCCGTACGAAGAAATGAGGTGAAGAATTAAGACCATAAGAACGGGATTTCAAAGTTATGATTTTGCGCTTGATGCTACTATGATTAGTCCCTTTGGTTTCGAGTGCAACATAGGTCTCCAGCGACACATTTCCATTGCATCCTGTTCTCTGCAATTGTCTTCAGCTGACTACACGTTGTCTAGTAAGCTCCCACTTCCTCCACGTCACTTTTGATCGCCCAACTCACCGTTTCTCAGAGCTCCTCATTGCTAATTCTTTCTGGTTGGTCATTCTAATCTTCAGTATGGAGTGAGGACAGCTGTTGATGAAACCGCACAGTATGCTGTTGGAACCGACTGGCTTAGCACTGGTGTTGAAAATCAGGACTTTGCTCTCGATGCTGAGTGCAGAAGGTTTCCAAACTGGTCTCAGAGTAATGAAGGTCAGTTTTGCTTTTTCGACTTTGATTTTGATATTGATATCCTCATCCGTATCGATTGCCAGTAGTTGAAATTATGGTGACCAGATAAGTGAAGGAAGTGACCTCTGACAAATTTACTCTGTTGATAGAGATTGATATTTGTTGTTGTTACTGATGGTCGGTCATCTTCATCACCTCCGTCTTCTCTATGTTCACTCCAAGTCGTGTCTTTGCTGCTTCCTCCACCAGTTTACTGTTTTCTGACCGTAGTTCTTCAAGTTGATGTGACATGAGACTGAGTCCACATCTTCTAGAGCCTTCTTGTCAGTCCAACATATGGTGGTCTGCTCACTGTCAACGGTTTGCCTACCACAATCAGGGATATTATTTGTGCTTGACGAGTAATCCAAAAATTCAAACTGCTTCATTAGTTTATATATGTGTATATATAAAGACAGTGACTAGAATCAAATAAAATCGGGAAATATTATAAAAATTAAGGCATAATTTATATTTCTAAGAAGAATGCAGAATATCAATATAACTTACTGAAGACAAGATTCTTCTTTATGTGGACGTATACATTTACAAACAATGAACTGTTGGCGAACATTATTTTCTATACATCGACAACCGTCCGCATGAAATGTAGTCACCTGATCGACGCGCACAATAGCGTGGCGACCCAAATTTAATACACATTTATCCGATTTATTTACACATTCCTCTGAGCAATCAATTGAAACTCTATTAATAGTTGTATCTAAACGTGAACGAATTGGTTTACTGTCAGACAACTTCCATTTGGTGGAAACGGTTTCCAGGACAAATTGTTCACTACTGGTTTGGACACATGGACGTTTTGTTACTGGTATAGGACGGTCTGTAACGTGAGAAAAATGTCTGAAATTTTGCCTACCTTTTCAACTGGGTAGTATTAAGGCAATAAGATTTTGAAACGAGGTCACAGAAGTGATGAAGAAGGATCAGTGTCTTTTATTTTGTACTGAACTATGTAGGTTAAGCTATTTGGTATGTCCATGTGGTAAAGTAACTCTGTATTCCAACATATTCTATCAGACTGAAAATGAAGATTGTATAAATCAGGTTTCTATTAGCCGACACTCATGAGTGTTACATATCAGAAGTCGAATTTCGGTCTATGCACACCTAACCTTAGAGAATTCTTTCCTGGTTCAATGGCTATTCGAGTGAAAGGAATTCGTTGCCTTGTGAAAACTCTCCACTGTAACACAATTCTCGAAGCTGAGATAATCACTTTAGAGAAAAATCAAAGGGTGTTTTTAATATTAAGACCACTTAGAGTGAGAAAAGATATCCCCTTTTGATTAGTGGGCTGAATGAATTTTATCTTGCACATCAACAACTATGAAACACCCGCCTGAAGTGTTACGACAGGTCTCAGCGAAATAAACGTCATCGACGTGAGATTCAGAGGTAAATTAAGACAGAAATTAAGGAAGGATTATACCCTGCATAAGTCTGACAAAACTGAGAGCAGATCAGTATAAGAACGAGCGATATTCATTGCACGACTAGTTCACTAGTCTAATACTCAAAATTTGGGACGACTTGTTGAAGTATCCTTATTGGTGCTATCACAATGGGTGGAGATGAAGTGTCTTAGTTAGGACGAAACGCCTAAAGTGCTTATTAAAACCAATAAGTAGCATCAGTGATGTTTGTCATTTTCTACATGTTTTAGCTTTATTTGAAAAGTTTTGTTTGGCTTTCACATTCATTCATCAAATATTTAAGTTTAATACTGCTGGACGCAATACGATCTCAGGAATACGTGGGTTGACGTGAAGCGAGATGGTATTTCCTGCGTCATTTAAGGAAACGAAACAAATATTCAGCAGTCGAAGCATAAGCATAACATCATAGTGGAAAACTAATCAATAAGTTTATTGAAATTACGCAGTGTGAAGATTTGGAGATAGTGTGCCTTGGTGAACAGCTGAAGTACAAAGCTTCTGCTCTAAAATATGTATATACCAGCATCTGGATAAATCACGAAAAATACCCATTTATTCATAAGTAAAAACACAGTATTTTGTTCAGCGAAGAAACTTCTTTGCAACGACTTCATTTTCAGGCTGTACTGTCGTATTTATTCAACTCTATCCCTTATAACATTTTAACTATCGTTATTGTTATCACTCATATGTGTATATTGACTGAGCAATTATTTAGTGCCACTTAATAACTTATCTGGATAAATATTTGTATGAGCCATCTTCCAAACAATTCATCATTTAGATTATGTCATTTAGGCAACAGCCTCATGTCAGATCACGAACTGACATCAGTTAGAGGACCGCTGAAACCCAGAGAGTTCTGGTGTCACCTCATGATCTAAAGTGGAACCGACCAAATTCATGCAAACCAACACTCAGAAGAAAATGGTCGGTTCACTCAATTTTTCTTGGTTAATTATCACCCGTTCAAATTGACATTGATCTCCATCGCAACCGTAACTCGCGCGCTCCTTGAATACGACCTGCATTTTCCTCTCTAACAGGAAATATCCACTTTTGTGAATAATTCGTTTGGGAAACCTGATCTTCCTATCGGGCGAATTTTATTCAACCATTTCTTCTTCACCGGGCCTGTGTTTGGTACTTCCCACTGTCTCGAACTACTGCCCAAGCTTCAGGTGCTACTTTTGTAGCAACATCCCCCTCACTCTTTCAAATATACAGGACTTGTTGGTCTGTTACGTGATTGTTGTGAAGCCGAATAACCCGAAATTTACTGGTAAAGTCAAAAGCTTTTACTTATATACGTTATCTTTCTGTTGTGTGCTTTCTACTGTCTTTTGCTGTCAGTCTATTGGACAAAACTCCACTGTCTCTTATTATTTAATCATCGGTATTAATTTAGGAGTAATATGACTATAGATTCTCACCCCAAGATAAGTAATGGGAGACCATACACCGCAGTCACCAGAGCTTCAGCCAAATTAGGCAAACAGGTGAAGGTGATGGAATCTCGCATACCGGTCTTGAAGACCAGGGTAAATATTCCCCGCGTGGACAGATTGTCCATGTCGCCGCAGTCCTACAGTGAAACTGTGAAAAGTCAACTAAGCGGATGTGGCTCCACCCCTGTTAACACGACTAGGTTAATAGAGGCGAGTGGTAAATCTGCACAAAGTGAGAATAGTATAACACCCATATCCACAGTAGGCCTGGAAACAAACAGGAAGGCCAATAAGAAACGTTCACGACGTCGCAAGACGACGAAAACGTTCCCCAAGAAGGCAGACGATTGCAAGGTCTGCAATTCTGTTGTCGAACAAGTAGACTCTGCTTTCGAATGCAACTTTTGTAAGCAATGGGTACATTGTAGATGTGACACCGGGGTACCAAAGGTATATTACGATTTTATGCGTAAGAACCCATGCCCATGGTTCTGGTACATATGCCCAAGTTGCCGTCCTAATGCGGCCTCGTGTAGTTCCTCGAAAGCCAAAGATGGCATAGAGGTATCAGGAAAAAACGTGAAACGTTTTACTCCCACCAACTCAGAAAACCGCACAATTGCATGTAAATCGGGGATACCAAAATCTACACCGGTTATACTTGCAATTCCTGCCATAACTGCCCCAGACACAGAGGTTGAAGCACCAAGGTTATCTGTCGCTTGGAAAAAGACCCTTACCGTCCACCAGTAAAAGTGGCCACAGCACTGCGACACATAATAATACCCAGTTGCACCAGACGAAACAAAACGGTCTTAAGGGGGATGACAAATGTGCGAGGACCGAACCTAAATCCACGGTTAGTAGATCAAACTGCGTTATCCTCTTAAATGTACCAGATTGTAGCAGTAGTCTGCTGGAAAACAGGGCCCTGTTTAATCAGGAACAGTGTTCCAACTTATGTAGCACACTGGGTCTGGACATCCAACCAGTAAAACTATGCAGATTGTATAGGGGCACTGCTGCTCCTCAAGGCAAACCATCCCCACTGAGGGTAACATTAGGCTCTACAGAGGATGCCGAAAAAGTTTTATTGACTTCCCAAGTCCTTTCTATAGGGAGGACCTGCAATATACGTGTTAGGCCAGATAGGCCATGGAAGGAAAGACAGATGGCGAGGGAGTCGCCAGAGCTTATTCCTTCTGCCTCCATGGTTGTTCACGGCATTCCCGAACTGGTAACTGGGAACGCTTGTGAGAAGCACTGTCACGATGTACAGCAATGGAGATGGTTGGCATCCCAGATGGGTCTGGGAAGTTCAGGGGCTGTCTCTATTTTTAGACTGCCTCGACCCACTCACCTAATGTCAATTAACACTCCACGTCTGTTAGCTGTTAAGTTCAGCTCCCGAGACCACTTGACTACTGCTCTCCAGAGATGGTACGAGACCAAGGACAAGGTCAGCAGACACATTCGCTGCTGCGAGAGCCGGCCTCGTACCCAAAGGAGAGAACAAAACGTTGTCATAGAACATCCCCAACCCCTAGTCACAATACAGCGGTGCAGCACGGACGATGATAGCCGGTGTCATCCAAGTGCTCCGATTGAACCAGAAGAAAAAAACGCCAACAGGCCGGTTCCCGGGTAATCGGCCAACTAGTTCGTAGGATAACTCCTCAACCGACAGCCCACATCACGCCAACCACCCCCCAATACGGGGACGTGGTGAGACTGACTACCGGTTGCCTGTACAGTAATGTGAGAGGGCTAAGGGGCAAAAATAGCTGAACTTAGACACCTACAATCACAGCTGAACTCCAAAATCATAATACTGACGGAAAGCTGGCTAACCCCTACGGTGGCAGACAGCGAAGTCAGTATAAATGATATGGTCCCAGTCAGGCGAGATAGGGATCTGAAAGAAGGAGGTTGAGTCGCCATATACGTCGACAAACAGCTCAGATGTGTCCATGCAATCGACCCTCCCCTCATTGAGCTCCCTGACTCCATATCGTGCCATTTCACCGTTAGGTACTGTAAGTATCTAGTGGGCAGCATTTACAGATCACCTTCATGTGGAGCAGACCACAACCAGGTACTGCTGAATGCAATTTCAGCGACGCAAGACATGGGTTATGATCAAATTGTCATAGCTGGCGACTTCCATGTCCCATATCTTAACTTGATGACGGGATATGCCCAGGACAGATTTGATCGAAATCTGCTGCATACCATCAGGGAGGCCGGATTCACTGAAAATGTCAGAATGGATACTAGATGGGGCCCAGATGGGAAGTCTTCTAGACTGGATTACGTGCTCACTAGTGACCAGCTACTAGTGGAAAACGTTCAGATCACGACTCCCATAGGTAGTAGTGACCAAGCGGTCATAACATTCGACATAGTCCTCCGCGAGCGTTTACAGTGGGACAATACACAGCCCTATCTGTGTTATAACAAAGCCAATTACACCGAAGTGCGAAGACTTTTGTCTGAAGCAAATTGGCCAAAAAATTGGACAGAGCATACAGTGGAAGAACACTGGGGAGTGGTAAAGGAGATCATTCACCAGGCGGTCTCAGACACTGTTCCTCTAGTCACACCTAAAGCTAGAAAGCAACGTTCATGGCTAAAAAGGGGGACACAACGCCTTCTACAGGCGAAGCGAAAAGCCTGGTTTGCGTGGCGAGTATCGAAGAGTCAACCCGAACATGAAGTGTACCTCGAACTCAGGAATAGATGTAACATACGAGTCCGGAGTGATAGAAGGACATTTCAGAGGAACCTCGCCAATAAGCTTCTCGCTAACCCCAAAAGCCTATACAGGTTTATGTCTGAAAGAAAACCGACCAATCGGGGAGCTTGCAATCTAGTGGGTCCTGATGGGAAATCTCTTACTAGTCTTGAAATGGCAGAGACATTCAGTCTAGCCTTTCGCAGGCAACTGAACAGTAATGAGGATTTTACCCCCACAAAACATCAAGATTACAATGCAAGACCAACGTGCGAAAACCTGCTGGGTACATTTCAAATTACCCCGGCTATGGTACTCGTAAAATTGGGAAAGTTGGCTTCGGGAAAGTCTGCAGGTTGCGATGACATAAGACCATCCGTCCTGAAGCAGTGTTCAGAAAGCCTCTGTCTACCCCTAAGTGATCTGTTTCAACGCTCCTTTGATGTAGGGAAACTTCCATGTGAATGGAAACGAGCCATCCTATCCCCTATCTTCAAGGGTGGTGACCGGCAGAACGCGACCAGTTACAGACCAGTTGCGCTACTCCCAGTGATATCGAAGATATTGGAAAGTCTCATTGACGACCACATGAGGAAATACTTCGACGGGACTTACCTACTCCATGAAGCACAGCACGGTTTCAGGAGAGGAAGATCCTGTTTGACGAATCTTCTACTAGCTTGGAACGATTGGACACTATCCTGGGACGTAAAGGCACCAGTCCATGTGATCTTTCTCGAATTTGCGAAAGCATTCGACACAGTTCACCATGGTCTGCTCCCTCACAAAATAAGCAAAGCGGGTGTTTCTGGAGCACTTCTCGCATGGCTGGAAGATTATTTAGGCGAAAGAGAATTCTGCACCAAAGTCAACCACATCCGATCATTCTGGCACACCTCGGAATCAGGGGTTCCTCAGGGTTCTATCTTAGGGCGGTTGATGTTTTTGGTCTTTATCAAGGACCTGCCCTGTCAACTGAATTGCTCTGCACTTCTTTACGCTGACGACGTAAAGATTTGGAGAGCAATAGACTCATCGGAAGACTCCAACAGATTGCAGGCTGACCTGCAAACTCTGGGAGACTGGGCTCTGGCTAACGGAATGCCTTTCAACCTAAAGAAGTGCAAAGTAGTGCAACTTCATTCCGGCACGTCACAGAGTACACCCTTGGTGGCCAGAACTTGAGTTGTGTTCCATCAGAGCGCGATCTAGGTCTTATTCTAACGGAATAGCCAGACACCAGTGTAAATTACACGAGGGACGTCGCCTAAGCTTACGCTACTTTACACTTTATGCATAGGCAGCTGGAAGCTATTACTCGTGGACTATTCTTAACGTTGTATACGACATACGTGAGGCCACTCCTTGAGGTGCATACTATCATTGCTCCTCCGCTACTCAAAAGGGATGCTGACATTCTAGAAAGTGTCCAGAGACGAGCGACAAAATGGGTGATCGGCCTCCGCAACAAATCATATGAGGAGAGACTGAAGAAATTAAGTCTTTTCACACTTAGTTACCGTAGTCACAGGGGAGACCTCATCACCGTCTATAAGATCTTAAATTACCAGGCCCACCCTAATAAGAGCATCCTGCCATTAAGTGATTATAGGCTTCCACGAGATAACCCACTAAGGATAGCACACCAGAGACCAAAGACTCGAGTGCGTTCACATTTCTTCTCACTTCGAGTTTGCCGTCTCTGGAACGCTTTACCGGCGGCCGTAACTACAGCTCCATCTGTGGAGACTTTTGAGCGGAAGCTGGACAATCATGCAGAAATGCATGGTTTGTGTCTCGATGGCTTACCCTCTTAAAATTTGAAACCACATTGTCAATGGATAAGCATACAAGCTAAATCGCGACGACCCGTCCTGTGTTCTTCCACTGTACTGACTACTCTATCTTTTCTTTCTTTCTTTATTATTTCGCCTTTATTATTTCACTTATCTCAACCTATATTATCTACACTACAACCTATTATTATTATTCTACTTTTATGACTACACCAAATGACCAACGGGTGTTATTTCAAACTCCATTCACGGCAGCAGCTGAGTCCTAACATACTGCACACTACAAACCACAATCTTGACCAATCCTCGCACCACTCTTCTTGGAGTCTACCAGAGCTAAAGCAGTCGAGTGGCGGGATTTACTGCGCATAAGTTCACCGAAGATCTGGAACCCGTACCTTACAACCAAGAAGCGAGCTCAAAGAAATCACTGGTTTATACTAGCTCGTAATCAGGATATTGGATATGTGTTCTCTACAGAGCTGACGTATACAAATCTGTGTTTATTTATACAAATATTTTTTCTGTGTGTGTGTTCACTCTCTGTAATATTTATATATATATATTCATTGAATTATCATCCACTTCCAGTTCAGAAGTTTGTGTCAAACTAATCACAAAAGCGTTGAACCCCTTCTTACTCTGTATTCGCATAGTGCTATGTATCATTATAATGAATTTTATTGTCACAATTGTACTTCTCATCGTCAGTAGCAGAGAAAACAACAGTTCCGCTAGTCTCTCGAAAATTCTAAGAGAAGGAGGAGTACGGTGATCGGAAAATATCGAATTTTAAGTTCACTATAAAACAGTGAGAAGAGTGAATTCACATAAATTCATGGTTGTTTAGCTATATTGGACAAGGACAGTGCATAGTTCCGCGCGAAATACAGACGACAATTGCTCCAGCTCCAGCTCCGACTTATCAACTTTCGTATCTGTCAAACAATTCTGCCTCGTTGCTGATCAGTAAATCGCTATCATCTACGTTTCTCTCCGCACGTGCACTCCGGTCCTTGGCATATCTTACGTGTAGTGAGATTCTGTGTTCCCAGGAAACGAACTATTTCTTCTCTACCATTCTGTACGTCTATATACATTTGAGTATTTTGGTACAATTATAGCTTTTCAAATGACTGCATTCTATGTGTATACTGATTTATGTGGACTGAATACCCTTCTACATGCATACTTGTTTGTATTTGTTTTGTCCGTTTTATTTCATGTTTGTTTAGCACACAGGGAAATCTGTCTTTATTAATTGTTCTCTCAAAAACTAGTAGTCCAGGAATGCATAATAACCTGAGAAGAAAAGATGATAACAGACAAGAGTAACCAACAGCAATATACATAAAGGAATGGAGAATAGTGGTGAGATGAGTATTTATACATGTTATTCACCACTATGATAATTATGAGGAACTAGTTCTTC
The DNA here is from genome assembly GCA_944472155.2 of Trichobilharzia szidati. Lineage (NCBI taxonomy): Eukaryota > Metazoa > Platyhelminthes > Trematoda > Strigeidida > Schistosomatidae > Trichobilharzia > Trichobilharzia szidati. Next base: position 26,070,241 of record OX235279.1, on the reverse strand, counting down.
GATATGTTTCATGTATTGATAGGCCATCAATCTATTATTAGGTGCGTCTATCTATTACATGGGATACAACAGCTGATAAGAGGAAGAGTGGGTTCCGTTTTCTGTGGTCTTTCATCGTTGTTTCTTCGGCAATTAACATGAATACGAGTATTAAGGACATTCCCATCCTGATGCTGGTAATCTGGTCTATTGGTGATAAAGCACGGTGGTGCGTAATAGATGAATAGGGATGAAGGCTGAGAGGACGATTTAGGATTGTGGCTTTCATCATACTTCAATTTATTCAATAGTTTCTTACAGGCTGCTTTATTATTAACTGCTGAAATTTCTGAATTATTACAGTTTTATTTTCTCCTCCCATTTACTATGTAGGTGATTTCTATGGAGATTGTGACATCTTTCAGAAGAGCTTTTGGTTCGCCTCGCTGTCCATAAATGATAGGCATCTTCGAAGTCTAATTTTAATTGTCACGTTTCATCATCCGACCATTGAGCATCCATGGCATCTTTTGAATGCCTCTTGTCTTCTATCAAGCCGAAATCTATCATTTTTTGATGGAGATGATTAACCAGCTGTGAAATCACTGGCAGATCACTTTTCAAGGCCAAATTAAACAGGTGTCTAATCCTCAATTCCCTATTTAACCGACTTTTCTTTTGGTGACATTGAGAGCAAAAAACTTCGTGCGACAATGATTGTCAGAACGGTACACTATTTGACCTTTAGGCCACTTGAAGCTTGCGGGTAGATAAAGATGAAAATGAAGCTCATTGACGTCAGCAGTTTACTTTCAGTCATTAGCTTCTGGCCTCGAGTGCCGGTGCACTTCATTCTGGGAGACTGAGTAGTGCCAATAGCTCGCACACGTCGTGTGGCTCATGGAAGAATCCTGGTCACTAGGTTCTAGCTAAATGATTGAGGCTATCTATGCACGATCTTGTTCTTTGAAAGTGATATTTTTTTATATTGTCAATGGAAAAGAAATTATTATTTTGAATATGTAGGCGAATTTTCAACTGTATGGCCTAGCTTGCTCCCGCTGTCTGCAGATAAATAAACACTGCAGGTCGGTGTGTATGGGGCTTCCAAGTGTTGTTTTCACTCTGATGCTTAACCATGTAGAATGGTGATGTTTGCAGGGTTTGGAGACTTTATTGTACATTTGAGGTAGTCAGCTTCATGGGAACATTTGAACTTACATATACACAATTAGATTGTGTTATAAGTCTCTCTTTCCATTTGTTCATATTAGTTTTTAGAATACAAACATTGTTCCAATCGATATTGTGGTTTTTGTCCCATTCATGTGCAGTACAACGTTCGTGTTAGTTGACCTTTAGTTAGGCGTTTATGTTCATTCACTCTTATTTTGAGTAATCTGGACGTTTGACCCACACATTTAGTCCGACACTCGGCACAAGATATTTTGTGGATCACATTTTTTTATCCATCATTTTTATGGGATCTTTCAGTTGATTTATTTTATTTGCAATTAGATTCATCGGTTTAAACGTTGTGCTGCACATGAATGGGACAAAAACCACAATATCGATTGGAACAATGTTTGTATTCTAAAAAAGTAATATGAACAAATGGAAAGAGAGACTTATAACACAATCAAATTGATTAAGGTCACACCGGATACATGTAACAAGGGTGACTCAGTACAACTGTCAACAACCTGGAATACAATTCTGAATTCACAAAAATGAATGAACAAAATAAAAGAACTATATATGTGAGTACAAATCATAAATGTGTGAATAAAAAACCAAAACAATTCCAACAGTGTTGTGAAGACGGGCAGTAATTTTGCTCAAAATATTAGCGATAACAAAACTCATCATTGTGTGTAAACCATTGAAATATAATTATACTATATTTGATCAAACGTTTTACTGACATTAAGTCACCTTGCAGTTCTGTGACTATCAACTTGCTTCATTTAGTAAAATCACACATCGTTTCTGTGGGTATTGCGATTAGTATTTCTGGTCTCATTGCTTCACTCGTGTTCTTCCTGATAAACTGGTCAGCCAAGAGAGAAATATTTCTGTAGTATTTCTTATATAAGCCTCTTGCGATTTGCCTACTTCTAATACTTTTAATTTTGATTATTGGATTTTCAGTGCCCTAGAATTGAATAAATATGGCTACTGACAGGACCGATTCATATGAATGGACCTGTGAATCGGAAATTGAACTTTTCCGAGGATTAATTAAGCACAAACCCGTTGGGGTATTTCGCCACTTCCAAATGATGTGTTTGTGCAATCATCTGAATTCAGTTCTTCGTGAACCAGTAACTCCTGATGATATTTGGAAGAAACTGGATACACTTTTCAATATGGAAGAACTGGTAATTTCTATTTCTTAAAATATTGGAACGTTTCTGTGAAGCATGAATCTGAAGGGAACCCTTTTCAAGGTAAAATGCAAGAATTTAGTCTACCGGAGGAGTTTGATTCATTGAAGGAATTGCCGTTTCCCCGTGTTATTCACCGAAGCGATACAGCTACACGGAAATCTTCACTTTTAGGTAAGGTAGCAGCCCAATATTACAACTAACACTCCAGTCATATTTCTGGTATTTATGTGACAAAACGCCAGCTATTCCTAAGGCGATATATACGTATATATATAAAGTAGGAAGATGGGAATTTTCGAGAATGTGAGTTATCATTCTCTTGGGTGAATTTCGTAGACTAGGAGACAGTTTTTATTGGAATATTTGCAAGACTTCGCATAAGTCACAACAGCATTTAGATCTTTCTATGAAATCAGTTAAGGGACTGGTCATGAATACTGGAGAGAGACACTTCTAATGAATATTGTGATGTTTTTGCATTTGCTTGGAAAGTAGTTAATGTCGTCTCTCCTATGTAATTGATAGTATATCCGACAAAAGCGGTCGTGAGATGCATTCCTGGTGTGTGTGTGTGTGTGTGTGTGTGTGGTTATTTAAGCTTAAGTGGGTGTGAATTGCAACTAAAAGTATGACCCACTAATGTCCGTAGTTGGATGTTTTGAGGAGGATCACAGTTTGATGGATCTTGAGGTCATGTCAGCATGAAATATCGTCTCATTAAAGTCACAAACCTATGATGCAGATTTAGGCGAAAGGTCTCCACTTCCAATAATGTGCAAGGTGCAGCAGAAGACTTCAGTCTGACAACTTAGGTTTACTTCACAATCGATTGTTTATTTTTACTAGATGTACCCATGAGACGAAAACCCATTGTAATTTGAGGCATCTTCTATACTCTGTTGATGCATGCAAATTATTTTCGTGTGAAGTCATACCTCATCTATGATTTTTCCATTTAGATACTTCTAATCGAAAACGAATAAGAAAGTCGGTACGCTGGGCTAACATTCTTACAACTTCAGATGATGTGGTTCAAACACCGAGTAAATCAGCAGTCACTCCCGCTGTAGGTGTTGGCAGTTCACGCAAAAGGAGGCGCTGACACTTGTGTGTATGCTGGTTGCGAATACAAACATCTTTGTTGTATCTTATGCACTCAGCATTTTTCAATATATATTTTTCTCATACTCAAGTGTTGATTTTTTGATTGTTATGCTGCTAAATGCGTAATTTTATGCAGTACTTGTTGTGATTCTTTTGCTAGGAGGCGGAATAACTAAGTATGTTGAATATTTCACTTAATTTGGAGACTTGCATCAGCTCACGTGAAGTGATCACCTAGGAAATCTCAGCATAGATTCAGAATGCTTGTCTGGTACTTAGCAAGTCTGTACATCTTTCTAGCGACGATCTATGTAGTTGCCCTTTCCACAGTCATTGCAAGGTATTTTGCAAATTACATTATTTTGTGTGGTTAGGTCAACTTACAGAGTCCTTCAACCTACAGAGCTTGCCGTATCTGAGTGAGTCTGTGGATTTAAATGCCACCCTAATCCCCGCTTTATTAGGAATCCTACGTAAGGTGTCAGATGTCTCCTCCTAACATGGTACAACTACAGATTCCTAATATTCTTTCTTATCTATGTTATCATTATTAGTTTGGAAGACTCTGGGTGAATTTGTAAGTCAATAACTGAGACAGTGTCTTTAACCAATATGGGGAGTGCGCGAAGTAATAGATTCCCCAAATTCACCGTCAAGATGAATGGGTCTCAGTTGAGTCCCAGCTTGGCGTCATGGAAGTGCTGCATTGCCAGCTGTCTGTTCGTCGAACTCCGCCAACAGTCTTTCAGCCAATACCTTCCAGGTTTCTTTATCACCTGGCGACTCGACAGTGCATCAAACCGCCTTCACCCGACCTCAGCACAACGACCTTCGTTGTCAGATGGTGATGCCTACCAACACGGTGACTGCACTGGAGAGCCGCAAGAAGCTCCTTATACTTGCTTCTTGGAAAGCAGCAGGAAGCGAAACCAAATGTAACGGTGGAAGGCAAGAGACTTGGTAACGGCGTGTTTATTAGGAATTATATATACACACATAAGGGAACTATGTACGCCACGTTATATGAAAATCATCATTTGCTGTACAGGTGTTCAGTGTTGTGCTATTACTGCCTCTTTCGTGTCGTTTTCGTTCTTCTGTTCGAGTCTTCCATGCATTGGCTCAGTACTGGTTCATTTTCTCTCTTTTTGATGTCAAATCTCTCTCGGCTATTTCATAATTTTGTGCCGATGGACGTTTCTTAATGTACTACCGATAAGGCTTGTCAGTAGCACACGCCACACTACTACTACTACTGCTACTGCTACTACCGGTTGTTGGTAAAACTAGCTGAAATCACTTCAGATGTAATGGCTTTTGATTGAAACTTAAGCGGAAACTTGGTTTATAATAGATAGAGTCAACGAGTGGAACAGAAGCTCCCTTGGATGGTTACTGAGCGACTGTGGATTTCTGTTTCACACCAGTCTACTTGTTAAAGTGAGCTTTGTTCATCACACATTAAGTCGTTACTAATAATAGGGTGGGAAACTGAATGGAAACAATTTGCGATGAAGCTAAATAGGAATAAATTATATATATTGTGTTATATATATTTATAAAATATTATTATTCCCTTGGATTCCTAGCGGAAAATAGAGGGCTCCAATTGAACGTTTGCATTCCATCCTCTTCTATTCATTTCTCATCAGCTGGTATTCGGAATCCATGGCCAAACTGGTTAGAGTCATTTCCAAGCAACAGGGTGGAAATAACCAAAGTCGAATCTGTATTGTCTCATCCTAGGCAGATCACAAGTGGGGTTGTGCAGGGTAATGTCCTAGGTCCACTTTTATTTACAGTCTATATTAACAGCACTTGTAACTGCTTCGCATCAGCTAGACCATTCATATATGCTGATGACCTCAAAGTCGTTTACTCCTGCTACAGTCATGAATTAAACGATATGGCAAGTAAAATACATCTTGAACTAAGTAGTCTCGCAACATGGTGTGTTGAATCCTGTCTAGAGTTTAACATTGACAAATGCGGCTGGGGCTGGATTCGTATCGGCAACAGTAACCTCGAACTAACTCTTGAAGTAAATGGGCGAAAACTAGCCAAGCCCAACTCAGTCGTAGATCTCGGTATCAGATACTCCAGTAATTCAACGTTCTCTGAGCAAACTGATCATGCTAGACTTAAGACACGAAGGCTCCAAGGAGGCATAACTCGCAATTGCTTTCGTCGTGAAACTAGGGTTTTATTATACAAAGTATATGTCCGAAGTGTTTTAGAATACTGCAAGGTTATTCTTAGCGGACTGCGACAGAATGACAAGCTTAAGTTAGACGCAGTGCAACGGGAATTTACCCCAACAACTCTTGGTTTACAATGTAGTCTGGAATACTCTGAGCGTTGTGACAGACTGAAAATAGAACCACTCTGCAAAAGACGTCTTAATCTAAACCTTATTTTCTTCTGTGACGGCAGAAGACAAGGCCCGTGTAACACATCTTTTATTGGGAAAATCAAGAGGTATTCTTAGATTTTCATGTGCTTTGTTATTAGCGTTATTGTTAGGGGAGAGGCGACCTCTCCTGATTAGTAGTTTTGTTGCTGAAAAGTATCGTGTTCTCCAAATTCAAACCATATATCTGTGAATCATATTTCCACACTTTAACTCCGGTGTAATTGGCTGGTGATTTCCTCAGGGTTAAGCTCTGTTATTGTTTTTCTCATGACTCTTACTTGGGACGTGAACATTGACGTAACTTGTTGTCTACAATTTTAGCTTGCAAACAGCTCTCACCACACCACCATAAACTAATTTTCTCTTGCACTCCCCCAGGCCAATAACTAAATCTACCGTTGTCATCAGTTAAAATCTTGGAAATCATGACAACCTGGTTGCTATAGAGCACTGTCAGACTTATATGCGGTACAACTTCTTCTTCTTAAATAAGTTTTCAGTCATTTGGAACAGACTATCGGCTAATGTGCGTGATGCAAACACACTCCCAGTGTTCATCTCCTCAGTCACCAGACTGCTCAAAGATGGTAATACACTTCTGCGTCTGACTCCTACACCCTCTTTTTCACCCTACATAGATATTTTAAGTTCATTTAACGTATAAATTACAACAAACTACAATTATAAATGTCGATATTGTTGGAAGGACATGATAAACATTTCTACACAGGCCATTAATATTAGTTCACACATAATATAAAAGTTTGCGTAACAGGACTAGTTAGTTAGTGTACCAACATAAGCACAGCTACTTTCACAGATATATATATATATATATATATAAATATAAATTTATAAGTCACTCCTTGAGGACTCCACTTGCTTTCTTCTGTGCTGGTGTCGTTTGTCTTCTTCTTTCGCTCTCACCATTTTAGCTTCTATATGACGTTTTGTACAAGAGTAAACAATGTAGATATTTGACCACTTACAATGACAAATGATCTGCAAACATTACTGGTCCCATATCCTACAACTGCCTCGTGAATTACCCATTACCTTCCTCCGCGACGCATTCCGGATGACAGATGTGGAATATTGCCTATAAAACAATAAAAAATCCCAATAACTATCTGTCCCGCGCCAATAAATCTGGTTATTTAAGAAATAATCAGCACATACTGATGGTTGCATTTGAAATCTGACTGAACCGCGTGATGATAATTCCCAGCTCCTACATGCTCCAATTGTCATTATGCATGGGTTGGTTATCCATTATTCTGGTTCCTGGCCGCATATGGACTGAAAATTACCTATTGCTGTCACAATATTTCTTTGTATGCTTAACTGGACACTTACTGTTGTGTTTCCCAGGGCGTTCTTCTCTTCCTGAAATAACTTTTAATAACTTGGCGACATAGCACTCACCCAAATATACCCGGTTCACTGGTTCACCATAGCTATCAGCATGAAACGGAACGAAGTTTGGCTGTTGCTCAACTTTGATGGTGAAGAGTTTACAATTTAACATTTATGCGAACCTGTTCTCATCGTTTGTACCATTGTCGAACAATTTGAACTTTCGAAAAAGCATTAATTTATGATACTTCACGATTGTACTTTATAACATAACTGATTGTGCCTGTAAGAATGGCATGCATTTCTTGTAAACACCCGTTTATACGAAATATGAATATGATTGTTGTCAAATTGCTAGTACTATTCAGGCTACATGGAACTTGGAGTGATGTACGTATCTTCTCAGCCAGGGCACCCAAGCTATTCTCACGCTTATTACGCTTTGTCATTTTTGCAAACTGATCAGTATGTTTTCAAGTGGAAGCTGAGCAGAAACGAAAACAGTTAAATGCACAAATATTATATGTAGTGGAAATACAGACTAAGAACCACTATAGACACGGTATGGAATTTTACTGTTTATGAATAAACAATGAATAGACAAAAGTAATAAACCGTGAAATACAGACTATGTAGAATCTAGTTGTTGTCCTGCAAATTGATCCTGATATATATTAGCCACAAAATAATGAACTTCTCTATAGTTTCCTTTTGTGTTAGGTCGTTCTTTAGTTGGAAAGAGGAGGATAAGCCCTGCGAAAAAGGGAATCCAAACTTGATAACCGGCGGTGAAGTATCTGGAAATCTGGAAGCTGGTGTAGCAGCCAGTGAAAGTAATATTTGAGGAGTTGTATAATATCCACTACAATATTCCAGAAATCGGTAAGAATATATCCACTCGCGTTAAGTGAAGTATTTTTAATGAACCACTTTTGAATACACTTAATCTTATAAGAAATCAGAATCCATCATAGTGCTCAAGTCCCACTCATATATTTCAAATACATAGGTTAGGTTTTTGTCGTTGGTCCCTAAAGATCCACCTATGGCTAGGAGAAGTAATCACGTAACTTTAGGCAGATGTTTAGGCTTGACCAAAGTCCTCATAAGTCATCACCTGTATTGATCGATAACCTTCGTACAGAATTACACTGATTTATAAAAACAAATCTCCCATGCCGTACTCCCACTGCAAGCATATCAAATAGAACACAGGAACATTAGACAAAGATTTTTATTTCAGTGCAACGCAAACAAGTTTATTCACATGTATGGGTTGAGCGTAGTCCAAGATGAAAGTCCTCGTTTGGGCAGTATCTCCCATTATTCGACAGAAATTGTACACTATCTTAATTGTGTCACGTTCCAATTCTTTCTCAGTTTAGGCAGACAGAGCAGTGTGCCCACATCCAAAGTTATCGGACATCACAAACTGGAACAAAGAATGTCTGCATGGTTATAGATGAATCCGTGAACTAAAGTAATCGCAATTTATAAGTTTCTCACTTTCTAGAAGTCTTCAACGCGTTCTCACTTTCTCATTCTCACGAGATCGTGGTCACTGATAACCATCAAAACGACTAACCAGTCTCAAGAGAGTGTACAGCGTGAAAGCATTGTGTCTGTATAAACAGCGGTTAAACAACGCTAGAATAGTCAAAGTTTACACTAACATTCGTCACAGTTACTTGCAAACCACGCATAACACACAACCACACAAAGGTCATTTGATCAGCTGATGTCAATAGACTGTATTTATTGAGAAAACCTCAAAATTAGGTAATTATTCGTTGTTTTACACACCTTTATGCTTCTATTTCCGCTAAGAGTCGATGGAATAAAGCGTTTTCAGCATAAATAGCAAATGATGCTGTCCTTATCCGGCCGTAGTTTACGATAAGTTTACGAATAGTTGAAATACGTACAGTTGCGTCAAGAAAATGCCGAATCACTTAAAGACACACATTATAACGACTTCTAGTGATGTGTTTTTGCAGTTGAAACGACTACACATCGATATGATGAGGTAGGCAAGTTCGTTTTCTTAATTATTTTCACTTACTTTGTTGTATACTTTTGACGATGGGATGTCAGAGCTCCTCCACATGTATTTCTTTAAAGGGGAATCTACAGAAATACTTAGGAATTATATACGCCATAGTATTTACTTATCTTATGGCATGGACTTGATGTTTACAGGCAGATGTAATATCCACTTTGTCTACTTGAAAAAATTGACTGACGTAAGTATATACAATTTAACTCATTATTTAGTATGTCTTAACATGTCAGGTGGTTCAATATTGCATTTATAGTCGTAACAATGTCTGCATCTTCAGAATTCCTATGTTCTTTTTTGGAGAACATATACTTTCGGCGATTTCATGGATTTTGGTGCTAAAGAAGAAGATTTCCGCAGTGTCATTGATTTTGTATGACACGTGTACTCCTAATTGATAAATTTATTCCTCGTTATTCCTTTGTATACTCTACTTGATAAGACTGAATTCTAGCCTTTCCGTAAGTTGTCAGTTACGGAGTACATGACGTGATCTTAGAAATCCCAAGTAAAAACAGAGGTTTATTGATAAAGACTATGTCTTACCGTAATGAAGTTACTGTGTCCACATGTAACAGAAAACATTCAGATCACAAGCGTTTAGAGTTATCTATCGTCTTAGTAGAACCTATCAACTGACTTGGGACTCTTAGTCACGAAGTGAAAGTAAATATACCTGAGATAGTGTGCTTGTGATTTCTACGTGTCGCAATGTACCATGAGGATAGACTGTACCTGTACTCTTAGACTCATAACTCAGTGCAACCACGCTTATTATAATAATCAAAAACACAATGTCTGTGGTTCGCAACCACAGAACACGCTACGTTGCTATCTGTTCATGGAATCGCGTGAACAAACGTTTCCCAGACGCCGAACTCATTACCAATACTTGACGCTCAATTCCTACCTCACCACGTGTTACTCATTTTACTGCAACACAATCGCATTACAACAGAAGGAACACAGACTCATTGAGAAAGTGTTTATTGAACAAAAACTAGACTTCACATTTACAGATAATTCAGATGAATAGTCCTCTGTTATTGTTGTGGTGAGAACTGGCGGTTAGCCAAAGTTGGTAGGCAGTAATTGACGTCAATGTTTATGTCCCCATTATTGTTGGTGAGAAAATGAGAACAAAGGCTTTGCGTAGGCGGATACAGTTAGCATATGGATGATCTGACACAGCCACAAAGAGATGCAAGGTTAACTTTCTATGAGAAACAACCAATCAAAAGACTGTATTTTCCACTTACAATAATGTACATTGAAATCTATAAATATGTGTTGATTTTCCTTAATAAACGATCTGTTGCCTGGCGCTTGTCTTCTGTTGTTACACTGTCAGTAGGTTCCATCTGCGTACACAGCACACATATCTTGCTCCACAAGTCTGAAAAGGTTTAAGAAAAGCATTATTAACATGGGTAGTACATGCAGGATCTGAATGAAACATTTTTCCAGATGTCTGCCTGATAAGCATTTACAAGTAATCACTTTACAAACAATATGTAGAAGTAGCTGGATAGTTTTCAGTAAACTTAAGGGACTTCTCAGTTTATCGTTGGTCGATATCTAGTAGGTCCATCGAAGCATCATCAAATGATAAAATTATTTAACAATAAGTTATGCAGTAGTGTCCACAGCTTCTACAAAGATTTTAATGAAAATGACAACGGCTTTAAGACAAATAACAAGTCTCGACAGTATTCATAATATAATAATAATAATAACGTTCATGATGATAGTGACTATAAAAACAATAATAGGTATTATTATCACAACGAATTCATCATTAACTTATTGATAAAAGAATAAAACTTGTGCATTGTGGTAGAGTGTAATTCCATTATGGGTAAATTTTGTTTTGATAAAGTCTCACACTGTTATACAGTAATGTTTACTGATGTCGTTTCGAGCACAATTTATTGCTCATAATCATATCAAGGTAATCACACGACTTCCTAAATTCATTTACATAGTTCCATTGTTTTTCACTTGAATTGATTGGTAGTAATATTTCCTATATTTCGGGTATGAGTGATGAATCATTCCTATTGCATATGTTGGGTGTTGATTCGATGAACAAGGATTCAGTAATCAACCTCTCTCTCTCTCTCCACCTGCCTATATTACTTCTTAGAATATCAACCCTCTCCCACCATGCTACTGTGTGGTTGTGTGCTAATGCATGCATTGCAATTGCTGAGCTTTTTTCTTAATTACTTATCTTCTCTGGGTCAACCATTCTTACCTTAGCTAAATTCTTATGTTCTGACAATCTGACTACCCTTGACCTACTAGTTTGACCTATGTAGTTGACCTCACAGTCATTGCAGGGTATTTTGTAAATTATATTATTTTGTCTAATTGGGTCAACCGAAAAGGTCCCTTAATCTACAGAGCTTGTCCCTGAGTGAGTTTGTAGGTTTAAATGCCACCACTCTAATTCCTGCTTTATTAAGAGTCCTACGTAGGGTCTCAGATGTCCCCTCTTTATATGCTATGACTGTAGATGACTTATATGCTCTCTTATTTATGTTATTATTACTAGTTTCACAATTCTTTTTATCTTTCTTTTGGCCTTTTTCAATCTTCCTAATGTATTTTAAAAGATAGTTATTTAACACCAACGCTTCTTCTATCTGTTTTCTCTCATCATTTAGGTCTTTTTTGTGCTACTAAGTGCCATTGCTCGGTTTGTTAAACACTTAACTAAGCCTGACTTAACAGTTAAAGGATGAATTGAATTAAAGTCTAAATATCTATTAGAATGCGTTGGTTTTCTATAAACACCAGCGTGTAGTTTGCCTTCTTCTATTCGTTTTATTTTACAATCTAACATCACAGCTAATTCTCCTTGTTCATTTTCCGATTCAAATGTGAATTTTATTCCCACCACTAGTGAGTTTATGTGTGTCAAGAAGCTAGAGATATGTTCTGTTTTTAACACTGTGTGTGAGTGTCATCCACATATCTCCACCATATTTTTGGAGGAGGATTAGGTGAATGTATTAAGAGCAATATTTTCCCAGCTATCCATCCATGAAGATATCTGCTACGATGGGGGATATTGGGGATCCCATTGCTACACCTTCAGTTTGTGTATATATTTTGCTTTGGAATTTAAAGATAGTAGATGTGAGGCACAACTGAATTCCTAAAATAATTTCATCAAAGGGTAGTTTCGTCCTATAAGTGAGTTCAGGGTCTGCAGTTAATTCTTTTTTAACTGCTTCTTAGGCTTCTTAGGCCCAACACATGCAATAGGAATGATTCATCACTCATACCCGAAATATAGGAAATATTACTACCAATCAAATCAAGTGAAAAACAATGGAACTATGTAAATGAATTTAGGAAGTCATGTGATTACCTTGATATGATTATGAGCAATAAATTGTGCTCGAAACGACATCAGTAAACATTACTGTATAACAGTGTGAGACGTTATCAAAACAGCATCATAAACTTAGACAGACGGCGACTGATAATACAATCATGGCCATTAAATATATCACCTAATCTCTTGAAGGAGGTGTTCACTTACTTAAACTGCTGTAATCTCTCAATACTGATGAGGTCAACTACTTTATTCCAACTGAACTCAAGATCACTTCTGAAACTGAATGGAGACCGGGTTCATGTCAACTAAAAGCATGTAGCCTACATGGATTACACTGCTTACTGTGACGTTTGATGCCTGCTTTCCCATCTTCGTGACAAGAATAAAGTACATGTAGGTACTTATATTATGCTGCATCAACCATGCCGTCTATATCATGATTAACCAGACTGCTGTGTGCTTCATACTAATTTAAGGATCTCTGAAAATAACAGTCAAGCGATAATTGAAGTTGCATCAATTTGTCACCTCTTCGGAACATTGCATGCATTCTCGACACTCCTGTCAAGTCCTTAGATCTTGATGTGGGGTGAATTCATTCAATTCAGCAAATAAATCCACTCGTATATCATTTCTCTCCAGAGCTGTAATAGTATGTGTTGTCAGTTATGCACCCGACTTCATTAAACGCTCCGGGGGATTGAGAACTTCACCAACCAGCTCAATGACGCTTGAAATTACCCCAAGTCAAATGACAAACTGGCCAATCACAAGCAAGTAAATCACTGGTTTATCTCACTTGCGGGCACACGAAATTACGACCGTCGACAGGTCACCCCGTCTCCAGCTTCTCGCTTTCCACATCCAACAGCCAATTCTGCCTCGTAGCTGATCAGTACATCCACATTAGGATACTTCGCTCTAATCTACGTTTCTCTCCGCACGTGCACTCCGGTCCTTTGCATATCTTACGTGTAGTGAGATTCTGTGCTCCCAGGAAACGAACTATTTCTTCCCTACCATTCTGTACGTCTATATACATTTGAGTATTTTGGTACAATTATAGCTTTTCAAATGACTGCATTCTATGTGTATACTGATTTATGTGGACTGAATACCCTTCTACATGTATACTTGTTTGTATTTGTTTTGTCCGTTTTATTTCATGTTTGTTTAGCACACAGAGAAATCTGTCTTTATTAATTGTTCTCTCAAAAACTAGTAGTCCAGGAATGCATAATAACCTGAGAAGAAAAGATGATAACAGACAAGAGTAACCAACAGCAATATACATAAAGGAATGGAGAATAGTGGTGAGATGAGTAGTCATACATGTTATTCACCGTTATGATAATCATGAGGAACTAGTTCTTCGATATGTTTTACGTATTGATAGGCCATCAATCTATTATTAGGTGCGTCTATCTATTACATGGGATACAACAGCTGATAAGAGGAAGAGTGGGTTCCGTTTTCTGTGGTCTTTCATCGTTGTTCCTTCGGCAATTAACATGAATACGAGTATTAACAACATTCCTATCCTGATACTCTGAGCTTTGTGACAGACTGAAAATAGAACCTCTCTCGAAAAGGCGTCTTAATCTTAACCTTATTTTCTACTACAATCTAAGCAGTCATCTCCTTAATGTTTGTTATGTTCTATTCGTGTTTCTATATGTGACTCTCTTAACGAACAATCTATCCATGTCAACCGGTTTGAATGGCCGAAAATATTATCAACTTCTGGATTTCTAAAGGGCGATAAGAAAGCTTATTTTCGATAGATTCTTTTCAGGATAAAAATAATAGGAAAGAACAGTTGTTGCTTTCAATAAATTCTTCGTCTTCAGGCTTTACAATTATAAATGCAATAATTTTAGCATACATTGGCCAGCTAGTACAGGCAAATTACAAGTGTATCAGAAAGTGTATTGCAGAGCGAGTACAAGATGGAATAATAGTCAGTTAGATTTAATTATTATTTAAGCATGTGTAGTCAATAAGAACGCGAGATCAGTTGAAATGGAATAATCCAGTGATATATATATATGTATATATGCATGCATCGATCAAATCACAACGCCACGTATCATCATTGAAGAGAGCTGGGAATAGCAGTCAACTTCTACCTCAACTCCATCGACTTTGTAAAAGCCTTCAGCAGACAGCGTCGATCGAGATGTGATTCGGAAACTTCTTCGCCGCTACGGGGTGCTGCCAACAATTATACACGTCATCCAACAGTTCTGCGATAATGCTGCATGCCAAGTAATCCACAACGGGAAACTCACTGCATCCTTCGAGGAGAAAACGGGAGTAAGACAAGGTTGCACACCATCTCCAATGATTTTCTTGATTCCAGTTGACTGGCTAATGCTACAGACACAGGGCGGGCAACGAGGAGACAGGCATAAAATGGGCCTGATTGTATATGTCTGATTTCCCACAAACTGGAAGACATGCGAGTGAAAGGCGACAAGTTGGCAGAAGAGGCATCCAGAGAAGATAGGACTCCAGGTGAGCACAGAGAAAACAGAGGTGATGATCAGATTCCTGGCCAACAGCAACAACAACAACAGACAATAATCAACCAGCATAAATGGGAGAAATCTGAAAGAAGCAACCTCCTTTACCTACCTACCTACCTACCTACCTGGAAAGCATCGTTCCAACTACAGGCGGACGGAACTGATTTGGATATCATCAAAGCGAGGATCGGGAAAGCAAGACAAGCCTTTATTACTCTGAAGTCTGTGTAGAGACCAACAGCGCTCCTCAGCATGAAGAATAAGATGTGGATTTTCAACTGCAATGTGAAGTGAGTGCTACTACACGGATCAGAGACTTGGCGCCGCGCCGCGTCGCTTCACGAAAGCCACTTAGAACAAACTACAGACCCTTCCTCATTAACAGTTGTCTTCACTGAGTACTTCGCTCAAGATCAGATTGCGGGCCGCAAAACATCAGCAGCAGAGATCTCTGGCAGGAAATGTCCCCTCCGCCGCTGTATTAAGTCTATATTTTAGAATGTCAGCTGCAATCTCTCATTTGTGAGTTAACTCTATAGACGAAAGGTGTTTTATTTACCCCACACCTACTTTTAAAAAGTTGTTTGGATTTCCGTTTTCTTGCAGAATAAGTCTCAATCTAGACATTTCTTCCTTTATGCATTCCTCTTAACATATGTGTTCAATTATATAACTAAGGCGCCTAAGTTCATTTTGTAATAAAATGGCACTAAACTGCACTGCATTCATCGACACACAACCACACAGTAGCATGGTGGGAGAGGGTTGATATTCTAAGAAGTAATATAGGCAGGTGGAGAGAGAGAGAGAGGTTGATTACTGAATCCTTGTTCATCAAGTCTACACCCAACACATGAAATAGGAATGACTCATCACTCATACGGGAAATATGGAAAATACTACTACTATTACCACTAATCAAGTCAGGTGATGAACAATAATGGAATTATATCAACGAAGTTAGAAAGTTGTGTGTGAGTAATGCCTTGATATAACTATGAGCAATAAATTGTGCGCGAAACGTCATCAGTAAATATATAACACTGTTTAACTCTGTGAGGGAGAGGAGAAAACATTTTAGTTACTAAATTCTAGATGATTTGATTCTTTGGCGTTAGCAACAAGTTATCACATCATCAAGAATTTTGTAGAATAGCAATGATGACTAAGAAGATTAGGATGAGTTACGTGAAATGCAAACCAGCTAATAGTATTTGCTAGAATTGTGAAAATTTACAAAGTCAAATGATAGTCACAAGGGGAAGGAAAGAATCGTTTTAAAAACTTAAAACATATTTTATGTAGTTCACTATGGCAAAGAAGAAGCTGCTGTACAAATTTCTTTTGAATACACACACACACGCACACATTTGGCTTGTTCAGATGAATTCCGATTGCCTCTGCTGTATGTGTAAAGGTGGTACTTGCTGAGGTTGAGTGATATACGATTAATAAATAACTTCAAAAGCTTTATCAGATTCGACTTGATGTCCATTCAATATGGAGTGTCACTTTCTTTCTTCACAACTGTAAATGTGCATCATCGACATATATCGGCAATAGAAATCAAGATTACATATCACATCTTTAAGCGAATCATTCTCTACTTTCGCCAGGAAAATATCTGCTAGCATTGCGCCTAGTGGTGATCCCAAGGCAAGACCATCTGATTGTCAATACATTTTTTTATTGAACAGGAAATTTACGTTCATTGTACACCTTAATAGAAGTTCCTTTACGGAAGACACAGCGATTCCAATACCTATGCCTTATCGCTTAATCAATCCATTATCTATATAATCAATTGTCTCCATCAAAAGCACAACGTTATGATAATCATGAGGAACTAGTTCTTCGATATGTTTTACGTATTGATAGGCCATCAATCTATTATGAGGTGCGTCTGTTGCCTTCAGATACCTCGACACGTGTTATTTCTGAGACGATATCCTTCGTCTCGCAATCCTCATGTGATACTGTTTCGGTACTTGATATGCCCTCGTCCTTAAAATCAGCACAAGATTTTTCTGTTTCTTTTTCCATAATCGGTGGCGATTCATCTAATATGAGCTGGGGTAACAAAGGTAATCTTTTCCGTGGTTCTGAAGGAGATTTTGAAGCTTCTTCTAGATTTACTGCAGATTTGGTCTGTGGGTCAATCACATCAAGTGGTCTTCTCTCTCTGACTGGTATAGACATGCTGTCACTTGAAGTATGGATTGCATTTGACTGATTTGGGATATTCGCAACTTGGGGTACTAGGGGGCTGAAGTTAAGTTGGTGCTGAAAATGTCCGTAATCAGTATGAGCCGCCATACTCATGTGTTCATGCTGCTGGACCTCAAAGGGCATGGGACAAAAAAACGGTTGTAATCCGCAGATGTAGCGATGATCCATGTTGCGGATAGGATAGAATGGGCCTTGAGCCGTCGGCATAGCTACATTTTCTAAACGTGAACCTGGCTGAGGGAGATATGGCATTGCCATGTGCTGAGCGTCAGTTGGCCTGCTACTGACAGGCAAGTTGTACATGTTAGGAAACGGAATAGACTGCTGATCACTCATGGGACTGCATCTACCAACATGCAGAGTGAAAATAATAAGTGTGCCCACCCTAACCACGGAACCTCACAGACGTGGCCATCAATCAGCAAAGTCGGGCTCGCCAATTTGTTGCTGCTCTATTTTGACTGAACTAGAATACACGTATTAATACTTCCTCGCGTTTACAATTGTGCCCTAACGTTGCGATTACTCGACATCCGCAACGTAATTCAAAAGGCACTTGCGAAGGAATACGATAGTGTATTATTGCAGCAATCAAAAATTCAAAAATCGAGCGAGTACAAAAAGTATCAATTGTTAACATGCATGATTTAGAGTAATAAACAAATGAAAGCACAATTACACAATGAAAGTATAGTACGATTATGAGTAATAAAACGGGTCACTACACGTCTATCTATTACATGGGATACAACAGCTGATAAGAGGAAGAGTGGGTTCCGTTTTCTGTGGTCTTTCATCGTTGTTCCTTCGGCAATTAACATGAATACGAGTATTAACAACATTCCTATCCTGATACTCTGAGCTTTGTGACAGACTGAAAATAGAACCTCTCTCGAAAAGGCGTCTTAATCTTAACCTTATTTTCTACTACAATCTAAGCAGTCATCTCCTTAATGTTTGTTATGTTCTATTCGTGTTTCTATATGTGACTCTCTTAACGAACAATCTATCCATGTCAACCGGTTTGAATGGCCGAAAATATTATCAACTTCTGGATTTCTAAAGGGCGATAAGAAAGCTTATTTTCGATAGATTCTTTTCAGGATAAAAATAATAGGAAAGAACAGTTGTTGCTTTCAATAAATTCTTCGTCTTCAGGCTTTACAATTATAAATGCAATAATTTTAGCATACATTGGCCAGCTAGTACAGGCAAATTACAAGTGTATCAGAAAGTGTATTGCAGAGCGAGTACAAGATGGAATAATAGTCAGTTAGATTTAATTATTATTTAAGCATGTGTAGTCAATAAGAACGCGAGATCAGTTGAAATGGAATAATCCAGTGATATATATATATGTATATATGCATGCATCGATCAAATCACAACGCCACGTATCATCATTGAAGAGAGCTGGGAATAGCAGTCAACTTCTACCTCAACTCCATCGACTTTGTAAAAGCCTTCAGCAGACAGCGTCGATCGAGATGTGATTCGGAAACTTCTTCGCCGCTACGGGGTGCTGCCAACAATTATACACGTCATCCAACAGTTCTGCGATAATGCTGCATGCCAAGTAATCCACAACGGGAAACTCACTGCATCCTTCGAGGAGAAAACGGGAGTAAGACAAGGTTGCACACCATCTCCAATGATTTTCTTGATTCCAGTTGACTGGCTAATGCTACAGACACAGGGCGGGCAACGAGGAGACAGGCATAAAATGGGCCTGATTGTATATGTCTGATTTCCCACAAACTGGAAGACATGCGAGTGAAAGGCGACAAGTTGGCAGAAGAGGCATCCAGAGAAGATAGGACTCCAGGTGAGCGCAGAGAAAACAGAGGTGATGATCAGATTCCTGGCCAACAGCAACAACAACAACAACAGACAATAATCAACCAGCATAAATGGGAGGAATCTGAAAGAAGCAACCTCCTTTACCTACCTACCTACCTACCTACCTGGAAAGCATCGTTCCAACTACAGGCGGACGGAACTGATTTGGATATCATCAAAGCGAGGATCGGGAAAGCAAGACAAGCCTTTATTACTCCGATGTCTGTGTAGAGACCAACAGCGCTCCTCAGCATGAAGAATAAGATGTGGATTTTCAACTGCAATGTGAAGTGAGTGTTACTACACGGATCAGAGACTTGGCGCCGCGCCGCTTCACGAAAGCCACTTAGAACAAACTACAGACCCTTCCTCATCAACAGTTGTCTTCACTGAGTACTTCGCTCAAGATCAGATTGCGGGCCGCAAAACATCAGCAGCAGAGATCTCTGGCAGGAAATGTTCCCTCCGCCGCTCTATTAAGTCTATATTTTAGAATGTCAGCTGCGATCTCTCATTTGTGAGTTAACTCTATAGACGAAAGGTGTTTTATTTACCCCCCACCTACTTTTAAAAGGTTGTTTGGATTTCCGTTTTCTTGCAGAATAAGTCTCAATCTAGACATTTCTTCCTTTATGCATTCCTCTTAACATATGTGTTCAATTATATAACTAAGGCGCCTAAGTTCATTTTGTAATAAAATGGCACTAAACTGCACTGCATTCATCGACACACAACCACACAGTAGCATGGTGGGAGAGGGTTGATATTCTAAGAAGTAATATAGGCAGGTGGAGAGAGAGAGAGAGGTTGATTACTGAATCCTTGTTCATCAAGTCTACACCCAACACATGAAATAGGAATGACTCATCACTCATACGGGAAATATGGAAAATACTACTACTATTACCACTAATCAAGTCAGGTGATGAACAATAATGGAATTATATCAACCTACCCACCTGGGAAGCATCATTTCAACTACAGGCGAAACTGATGAGGATATCAAAGCAAGAATCAAAAATAAGATCCGGATTTTCAACTTCAGTGTGAAGTCAGTGCTACTATACGGATCAGAGACTTGCACTGCGCGTCACAAAGAGCACATCAAACAAACTACAGACCTTCATTAACAGTTGACTTTGCTCAATACTCAAGATCAGATGGCCGGAAAAGATCAGCAGCAGAGATCTCTGGGAGCGAACCAACCAGGAACCGATGGTGAAACAAATAGGCAGGAAGAAATAGAGATGGACTGGCCATACTCTGAGAAAACCATCAATTGACATCACTAGACAAGCCATAGCTCGAGTGGAAGCCGAAAGGGAAGCGGCGAGTTGGTCGTCAGTGCGAGGGTGACTTGGAGGAGGCGATGTGAAGAGGAGATGAAAGCGTGTGGGCAGACTCGGAGCCAGGTGAAAACTCTAGCAGAGAACCGAACGCAATGGAGACGCACGGCTGAAGCCCTATGTTCATCTAGGAATTAAAGGAAACAATAATAATAATGATAATAATAATAATCAACGAAGTTAGAAAATTGTCTGTGAGTAATGCCTTGATATGGCTATGAGCAATGAATTGTGCTCGAAACGTCATCAGTAAATAAATAACACTGTTTAACTCTGTGAGACTTTATCAAAATAAATTTTACCCATAATGGAATTATACTCTACCACAGTGCACAAGTGCTACTCCTATATCGATGATACATATGGTCTTTCTACAAGGAAGCCTATCAACAAACTCACACGATTTTGTCAGACAGAAGCAAGATTCACAAACCATCGGATTTTCAACAGTCGATGTTTAACAAATCATATAATTCCTAAATATTTACACCTACATACTCCAATTACCTCAAGAAAAATAACATCAGCAGCCGAACATGTCAGTAGATTATGTCTAAGAGAAGAACTATGTCGAAATATTGTCAAAATATGCAATATACGAAATGAAATTGAAAAACTCAAACAAGTGTATGTCGATGACAAAGATTATGAAATTGTTGTTGAAACAACCAAAACAGTTAGAGGAACAGCATTAAGAAAACCAAAAACCACACAAATTAAAAATTTCAACAAATTAGCAGAAGAAAAGAACACAATAAATGAAGAATTTGACAACAACGTTTCATCCTCTATTGACAGAATAAAATGGGTGATCAACCACTTCTCATCAAGGGAACTAAGCTCTAATGAGATAAAGGTACTAGAGGAAACACTAAATTTCGACGTAATAGTCAGTAACTAAAACCAGGGGATGTCATTCCTAACATCGAAGTAGCATTAAGTTCAACTGATAAGACGACAGCAGAAGAGGTTCGAGCACAATGTGCGTTAACCCTGAAAAATCAAAAGGAAGCTAAATCAAACTTAACAAAATCGGAAAGAGAAGCTGTAATTAGTCTAAAACAGGATAAAAACATCGTCATCACAAAAGCTGATAAACGTAACTCCACAGAAGTAGTAGCGGTAAGCGGTGTACTTCTGTCCAATCTCTTAATGTTGATAATCTTAATAAGTCTTTCATACGCTCCTCTGTCGATATCCTTCCTAATGATACAAATCGCATAGACAATAATTTTAGTGGTTTTAATACCCTTGATATGCTTAAATGTCTCCGTTCTCTTAAGCCTTCCCAAAGCCTTGGTCCTGATGGCGTACCTGCCATTGTCCTCAGGAACTGTGCTGATATTTTGTGTTACCCTCTTACTAATATTTTTAATGCTTCCTTTTCCAGTAATGTTCTACCTTCTGCATGGAAAAACATTAAAATCATCCCTATACCAAAACAATCTTCTGGTACCGATATTAAATTTAGGCCTATTGCAATTACTTCTCCTTTTTTAAAATTGATGGAAAAACTACTTTTACTTCGTCTTGAACCTTCATTGAAAGCTTTTAATGATCCTAAGCAATTTGCATATAAACATGGTAGAAGTACCTTGGATGCTGCGGTTGTCTTATATCATAATGTTGTTTCTTGTTTAGACAAAGGTGCCAAATATGTTCGTGGTGCTTTCCTAGACTACACATCTGCGTTTGACTCTGTACCTAGGGGCCTTTTATTAAATAAGCTCTCCTTGACGCACACAGCATCCTGGGCTAAGAGTTGGTTGCATTCTTATTTTTCCGATAGAATGCAGTATACTGCATATAATGGCAAATCTTCTTCTGCTTTGCTTACAAAAGCCGGTGTTCCTCAAGGTGCCGTCCTCTCTCCTTTTCTTTTTTCTTTCTTCCTACACGACCTGCCACATTTAAATGAAACTAATTTTGTCAAATATGCTGATGATCTGACTGTGTCACTGCCTATCACTTCCGAGTCTGACTGCTCCAAACTTAATAACTTTCTGTTGGACATCAGCAAGTGGTCTAAGTCAAATGGTCTTATGTTAAATCCTTCCAAATGTCAGGCAGTTAACTTCACCTTCAAGCATCGACGTAACATACATGAACTAGTTAGTTCCCATGATGCCTGTAGCATAGATGGCACAGAAATTGAAACCAAGTCAAGCATTAAATACCTTGGATTAGTTCTTTCCTCTGACCTTTCATGGTCATCCCACATTTTATTGATCTCTAAGAAAATGTTTCGTCTTACCTTCTTCATTAAAAAGTTAAGACAACAAGGTATCAACCAACCTTTAGTTCTGCAATTTTTAATCTCCTGTATTTTACCTATTATACTCTATTGTTCTCCATTAATCTTTCCTGGGCTTCTTAAAAAAGACTATGTCATATTACGAAGGGTATTAAATGCTGTGAGTAGGGCTTGTGGTTTGCCACTGCGTGAGCTCGCTAATACTATAGTCGAGAGACACGTAAATTCCTGTACAAATTGGGCAAAGGCCGTACTGTCAGACCCTCTGCACCCTCTTTATTCACAACTATCCCCTTGTATCTCATCAGGTAGAACGAGAAGTCAATATAAGAAATTATATGCTCGTACCACTAAGTACAAAAATTCTACAATACCGTATTTAGCCCGTATTTTATGTGATGAAGACTCTGTTAGACGTGAAACATATAAGTTACTATGTAATTAGCATAGTGAATCGACCCTTTCAATGTTCGTCTTTCTGTAATTCTATGGTGTCACCCTTTCTATCGTTTAATTATAACTTGGCTATTTTTATTTTAGGTGTTATTACTATTATTACTATAATTTTATACTTTATGCGTATTTTTCTCCTTATCGTATACTGTAATTGCTACATAGCTGCTATATAAACGTTTTGTTATCATTATTATGTAATGATTATTTCGTTTATTTATTTTTTGTTGTTGTCGTTTTTGAGTAAATTAGATGCAATATTGTACTAAATGCTGAAATATCCTTGCTGTATCATTAGTACTGTTTTTGGAATAAAGCAAAAATTATTATTATTATTATTTGGATAAATCTGAATATATCAAGAAAGTCACTGAACACATTGAAACGGGTCCGTCCATATCAGGAAATTAAGAAGCCTGTAGATACAATAATGAATAAGATTAAGAAATCTACAGCGGATTTAATACGCAGAATGAAGCCATCACTCGGTGAGTCTAAATGGTTTAATTTAATGCCTAAAACTAATAATGCTAGTAGAATGTATGGTACTAATAAAATACACAAGCCAGGTTACCCCATACGACCAATAGTGGATTTTAGGAATACTCCTACTTATGAATTATCAAAACACTTAGCTCTAATATTATGTCCCATTAGAAATCGTTCAAACTCTAGGCTAACTAACTAATTCATATGAGATGAAAAAGAAACTAAATGACATTTAACTAGAGAATAATGAAACAATGGTTAGTTTTGATATAACTAGTATAACTTGTACTAATATGCCAATCAATATGGAAGCCTTAGAAGCAGTCGAAAGAGAACTAACTGCAGATCCTGAACTTACTCATAGCACGAAGCTGCCCATTGAGGAAATTATTTTAGGCATTCAGTTATGCTTCACATCTACTATCTTTAAATTTCAGGGCGAAATATACAGACAAACAGAAGGTGTGTAACAATGAGATGGATCACCAATATCCCCTATCGTAGGAGATATCTTCATGGATGGATAGCTGGGAAAACATTGCTCTTAATACATTCACCTAATCCTCCTCCAAAAATATGGTGGAGATATGTGGATGACACTTTCACACACAGTGTTGAAAACAGAACATCTCTCTCTCTCTAGCTACTTCACACACACACACACATAAACTCACTAGTAAAGGGAATAAAACTCACATCTGAATCACAAGATAAACAAGGAGAATCAGCTGTGATGTTAGAGTGCAAAATAAAACGAAGAGAAGAAGGTAAATTGCACACTGGCGTTCACAAAAAGCCAACGCATTCTACTAATAAAGATTTAGACTTCAGTTCATCTCATCCGTTCGTTATCTGTCTGTTAAGGCAGGCTTAGTTAAGTGTCTAACAAACAGGGCAATAACAACACTGAGTAGTACAAAAAAACGACCTAAGTGATGAAATAAAACAGATAGAAGAAGCGTTGATGTGAAATAGCTAACTATCCTATAAAATTCATTAGGAAGATGAGAAAAGGTTGAAAGCAAAATATCAATAATGGTGAAACTAATGATGATAACTAATATAAATAAGAGAGCATATAAGTCATCTACAGTCATAGCATATAAAGAGGGGACATCTGAGACCCTACGTAGGACTCTTAATAAAGCAGGAATTAGAGTGGTGGCATTTAAACCTACAAACTCACTCAGGGACAAGCTCTGTAGGTTAAGGGACCTTTTCGGTTGACCCAATTAGACAAAATAATATAATTTACAAAATACCCTGCAATGACTGTGAGGTCAACTACATAGGTCAAACTAGTAGGTCAAGGGTAGTCAGATTGTCAGAACATAAGAATTTAGCTAAGGTAAGAATGATTGACCAGAGAAGATAAGTAATTTAGAAAAAAGCTCAGCAATTGCGATGCATGCATTAACACACAACCACACAATAGGGTGGGATAGGGTTAAAATTCTAAGAAGTAACATAGGTAGGTGGAAAGAGAGAGAGGTTGATTACTGAATCCTTGTTCATCAAGTCTACACCCAACACGTGAAATAGGAATGACTCATCACTCATACGGGAAATATGGAAAATACTACTACTATTACTACCAATCAAGTCAGGTGATGAACAATAATGGAATTATATCAACGAAGTTAGAAAGTTGTGTGTGAGTAATGCCTTGTATGGCTATGAGCAATGAATTGTGCTCGACACGTCATCAGTAAATATATAACACTGTTTAACTCTGTGAGGGAGAGGAGAAAGCTATTTAGTTACTGAATTCTAGATGATTTGATTCTTTGGCGTTAGCAACAAGTTATCACATCATCAAGAATTTTGTAGAATAGCAATGATGACTAAGAAGATTAGGATGAGTTACGTGAAATGCAAACCAGCTAATAGTATTTGCTAGAATTGTGAAAATTAACAAAGTCAAAAGATAGTTACAAGGGGAAGGAAAGAATCGTTTTAAAAACTTAAAACATATTTTATGTAGTTGGCCATGGCAAAGAAGAAGCTGCTGTACAAATTTCTTTTGAATACACACACACACGCACACATTTGGCTTGTTCAGATGAATTCCGATTGCCTCTGCTGTATGTGTAAAGGTGGTACTTGCTGAGGTTGAGTGATATACGATTAATAAATAACTTCAAAAGCTTTATCAGATTCGACTTGATGTCCATTCACTATGGAGTGTCACTCTCTTTCTTCACAACTGTAAATGTGCATCATCGACATATATCGGCAATAGAAATCAAGATTACATATCACATCTTTAAGCGGATCATTCTCTACTTTCGCCAGGAAAATATCTGCTAGCATTGCGCCTAGTGGTGATCCCAAGGCAAGACCATCTGATTGTCAATATATTTTTTTTATTGAACAGGAAATTTACGTTCATTGTACACCTTAATAGAAGTTCCTTTACGGAAGACACAGCGATTCCAATACCTATGCCTTATCGCTTAATCAATCCATTATCTATATAATCAATTGTCTCCATCAAAAGCACAACGGTGAATAAGGAGGATACATCCAGTGATATCATGTATTTGTCCTTCACACTTAATTCCTTGGTTCTTTCTACATACTCAGAACTATCTTTTACCTAGTTTTTCTATGTAACGGCTGTAAACATTCCACCAGCCATTTCGCAGTTGAATGCTATGGTGAGCTAGACATATCGAGGACCGATCTGAGTGGCAAGCCGTTTTTGTGAATCTTCGGTGAGCCGGACAACCCGGGTGTCACCGGGCCTACAGTTTACCACTCCCCCGGTAACTATCTTTTGACTTTGTTAATTTTCACAGTCTTTACAATTCTACCTAATTCGTTTAGCTTGTTTGCGTTTCACGTAACTCTTCTCAGTCATCCTATTCTTCGTAGTCATCATTGCTATTCTACAAATTTCTTGATGACGTGATAACTTGTTGTCAACCCCGAAGAATCAACTCATCTTGAATTCCGTAATTAATTAATTAATTAATTTTCACCCCTCCCTCCTTCAGAACTTGCATATCCTGTTACTAACATCTATTAGCTAATTGATGTTTTGATGACTTTTAACCTCTCTTAACTTTTAACCATCTCCACCCTGCTTTACCTAAAACTGATTAACTGAAATGACCACTTGATTAGTAAAACATTTGGATGTGAGAAACGACCATATATTGGTGTAGAGCCAGCCAGTCAGCCAGTCGATGATGAGGAACTAAAATTCGTCTTTGATCAGCTGTCTTTTCAACGCAAGAGAAAACTGAAATCAGGAATGATACTGTTAGTCTCGATAGATCTCCCTATAGATCTAGTGTCTCGATCGATAAATACATTCTGAATTGACTTAGTAAGGAGAATTATTCAATGGTTAAATGATGATAGCACAAGTTAATACGTTGGGAATTCCTGATTCGATTGTTGCACCTTGTATATATACAGTACACAGCAATGAAGTTCTATTCTGATTGGCGATTTTTCATGAACAATGTGCTGCTCATAATCATGCCAACATACTTACATAACCCTCCAAATGTTTGTAATTATAATAGTTAACATATTTAGACCGTTTGATTGGACAGTTGGTAGTAACTAATGGCATACATCTAGTCCTTTGTTTAGTGCAAGCTGAATTCGATCAGTCAAGTTTGTAATGCGGTCACCATGCTAGATGACTCAAGACAAATGTGCATTGTATCAAATTCATATTCGATCTTCTTCTAGACAACAACTAGATTCACATAGATTCACAGCAATCCACTAGCCACAAATCTGTTTTATTATGTGTGTCATGAAAATTCAAAGCAGCAGGCCAATAGTTTTGTTAGACCACTTGAAATTCAACTTCATTCGTACAATCTCATACAACCTGAATGAATTCAGTAGTCACTTAGCATAACTGATATACTTCGCGTCATATTCACTGCATATAATGCTTGATTAATCAAATTAACCGATCTGTTCTGACTAATTTATTATTGGAGAAGTTTGCACGTCTGAAGACCAGTGGAATTCCAGTCTCAGGAAGCTATTAGAATTATGGCTTGCTTGTGATAATCATTGTTTATGCAAAGAATTGAATAATTGCTTAGATTATTCACCTTGTAATTAATAATTCCTAATAATGAATATGTTGCCTGAGTTTGCAAGGATATTTCGTGAATACTATCACCTCTAGTGTGTTCCATTCCATTTCAATCTCTCAGCCTCCTCAATTAGACAATTATTATACATGCTGGTGACAACTGATGGACACGTGTACGTCTGTGTTTTTAACCTCCGCTGGATTAATGATTTTTTGTAGAAGCTAGTCCAAACACCCTATCTTGTCTTCACTTCATTTGAAAATTCAACAATGCTGAGTTGTTTTTCTTAAAAAATAAAATATAATGCTCATCCTGTATTCCACTGCCAGTCACCGTCCATCAAATCACTTCAGACATCACCAGAGCACCCTCACAAGGAGCTGACTGACATGTCAACACAGAGAGTTCGACCACTTCGATCCAATCAATCAACAGGGAAAGTCCCAGGTGAACATTAAATGTAAATCTAGTCCACTCCTCCCATGCGACTCACCTGAGGCGTAAAGCAGTAAGTGTTCATTGTCTTGATTTCACAACACAGACCTACCACCACCCACCATACCTAAAAACGTAGTTTATGTGAACAGTAGTCAAAACATGACAATGCATTGATTTCAAATGTCCAGCAGTTTCCATACAACGAAAGAAAGTCAGACGCATCTCGTGTAGAATAGGAATTACAGTGGATTTCAAGTCAGCCGACTGGTCATGCAAAAATTAAATAAAATAACACCCCATAGCCTTATGATTCCCCACCTTTCTGATTCCCCCGTATCATCATAAAATTCTAGACATATCTAATCACAGTTTAAAAGCCAAAAAGCACCTGGAGACAGAAAAGGTCTAACACTGTGTATTTTATTTTCTAATAAAGTCTTAATGATTTCATCAAAGTGTGTATTAATTAATGTGCAACATTAATGACTTTTAATATTCGTCTGACTGACCGGTTTCAATGTAGAACTACTTTGCACAGATGTGCACCAGCACTTCGAGTTGCCACACACTCCCTCCATGCAGCACACAAAGCAAGAGAAAAGATTAAACAGAGATTTGACACACGCACACACACACACCCAGATAACAAACAGAAGTGTGAGGCAACAATAAGAGTAATATGGAAGAATAATAGACTTGCATTGCACATGATAAATCACAAAGAGTGAATGCATCTGCACCAGCCAGCCATCATCGAGGACGATTTTGAGCCATATCAACACCGATTGTCTCCAGCCTTCATTGATTTTTACCATCCCGAAGACCGCAACCACGAAGTCTACACATGCCTTTAACTAACTGTTGTGGATTTCGTCGGCTGATGAAGCAGTGTCATGGTTTGACCACCATTAGCTAACTCTTTCCCAGCCTGATCCTACCTGTGTCAGCTAACATTGGTCATCGATTGAGGAAGGCGATGTCTAGGCATGCATGAGTAACACATGTCATGACCACCTCAATCGATGTAACTGCTTCACAACCTCGTCGATTGATTTCCCCCTCCTTATCTAGCACACGACGCCTGACTTCAATATTGCTTACCCTACTACACCAGTTGACACACCAGTAAGAATGCAGGCATTTTCATATCTCTCACTTTCAATGGCCATGTCTCACAGACATGAAGGAAGACAGAGAGAACTGCTGAGCAGTGAGAGATACTATGTCAAGAAAATACAGAATCTTATCTAGTCTATAATAAACCATATTGATGGAATGTCTGAACTAGATCTCAAAGCAACTCAGGTTTTTAAGAGTGCAGTTCATACGTGTGTGCACGTGTCTATATGATGACTAGTGAGAGAAAAAAGACAACACTGTTGATAAACTTCAACAAGATACCTTGATATATACTGAAGAAGGGTGAAACGAACACTGAGTATTCTCAATGCCACGTGTCAGTCAAATGATAAACAAACCGTTAACTCACAGAAGTCCTGAGGGTGAAGAGAGGAAGAAGTAAGACAAGGCTGCCTGCTATCATCGACGATGACACCCTCGATTGTGGTGGACTGGATTACGTGACAGACTGTGCTTGAGGAGTGAGAAGACAGGAATACGTTGGACTAATAAGAAGATCCTAGAAGCTATGGACTACGAGAACGATTTATGTGTGCTATAATATCACACAAACTCGAAGACTCACAGGTATAAGCCACCGAGTTAGAAGAAAAGGACGTCAACAGAGACTGGAAGTCAAGTGAACATGGAGGTGATGAAGATGCCCGACAACCGACAACAACAACAACAACGGCAATAACAAGCAGTCATCACTATCAACGCAGGGAGTGTGAACGGGACAACTTCCTCATTTATGTAGTCACCGTCGTTTCGACTACAGACATACACCACAAATGAGAACGTTAAAACCAGAGTCGAAAAGACGAGACAGACATCCATCACTCTTAAATCAGTTTGCAAATCTTCTACACTCCACAGCATACACAACAACAATTGCAATTTTAACGACACTATTAAGTCAGTCAGTTCTTCTATATCGGTCAAACACTCGGTGTGTGCGTCACGAAAAGCATTTCCACCAGCCTGCTGCAGACATCTATCAACAGGTGTCTTCACCAGCTCCTCACGCAGGATCACATGGCCAGTGTGAAGCATAAGCGAGAAAAAATTCCGGGCACGAACCAACCAAGAACCTATTGCACAACCGACAAATATTCCGAAGGAGATGGGTCGCACACACACACTGAGGAGACCGTCGAATGAAAGCGCACGCCACACCACCGTTCTTGTGGAATTCGACGAATGGGAAACGACAAGCTGCGCTTACGTCTGATGGTCACATGGAGGAGATCGTGTGCAGAGGAGATGTGACACTATGGGGAATCGTGATTCCAGCTGATGATGAGAACTGAATAGAAGAGGATGGAATGCAAATGTTCAATTGGAGCCCTCTATTTTCCACTTGGAATCCAAGGGAATAATAATATAAAAATAATTTATTCCTATTTAGCTTCATCGCAAATTGTTTCCATTCAGTTTTCCACCCTATTATTAGTAACGACATAATGTGTGATGAACAAAGTTCACTTTAACAAGTAGACTGGTGTGAAACAGAAATCCACAGACTCTCAGTAACCATCCAAGGGAGCTTCTGTTCCACTCGTTGACTCTATCTATTATAAACCAAGTTTCCGCTTAAGTTTCAATCAAAAGCCATTACATCTGAAGTGATTTCAGCTAGTTTTACCAACAACCGGTAGTAGCAGTAGCAGTAGTAGTAGTGTGGCGTGTGCTACTGACAGGCCTTATCGGTAGTACATTAAGAAACGTCCATCGGCACAAAATTATGAAATAGCCGAGAGACAGATTTGGCATCAAAAAGAGAGAAAATGAACCAGTACTGAGCCAATGCATGGAAGACTCGAACAGAAGACCGAAAACGACACGAAAGAGGCAGTAATAGCACAACACTGAACACCTGTACAGCAAATGATGATTTTCATATAACGTGGTGTACATAGTTCCCCTATGTGTGTATATATAATTCCTAATAAACACACCGTTACCAAGTCTCTTGCCTTCCACCGTTACATTTGGTTTCGCTTCCTGCTGCTTTCCAAGAAGCAAGTATAAGGAGCTTCTTGCGGCTCTCCAGTGCAGTCACCGTGTTGGTAGGCATCACCATCTGACAACGAAGGTCGTTGTGCTGAGGTCGGGTGAAGGCGGTTTGAGGCACTGTCGAGTCGCCAGGTGATAAAGAAACCTGGAAGGTATTGGCTGAAAGACTGTTGGCGGAGTTCGACGAACAGACAGCTGGCAATGCAGCACTTCCATGACGCCAAGCTGGGACTCAACTGAGACCCATTCATCTTGACGGTGAATTTGGGGAATCTATTACTTCGCGCACTCCCCATATTGGTTAAAGACACTGTCTCAGTTATTGACTTACAAATTCACCCAGAGTCTTCCAAACTAATAATGATAACATAGATAAGAAAGAATATTAGGAATCTGTAGTTGTACCATGTTAGGAGGAGACATCTGACACCTTACGTAGGATTCCTAATAAAGCGGGGATTAGGGTGGCATTTAAATCCACAGACTCACTCAGATACGCCAAGCTCTGTAGGTTGAAGGACTCTGCAAATTGACCTAACCACACAAAATAATGTAATTTGCAAAATACCTTGCAATGACTGTGGAAAGGGCAACTACATAGATCGTCGCTAGAAAGATGTACAGACTTGCTAAGTACCAGACAAGCATTCTGAATCTATGCTGAGATTTCCTAGGTGATCACTTCACGTGAGCTGATGCAAGTCTCCAAATTAAGTGAAATATTCAACATACTTAGTTATTCCGCCTCCTAGCAAAAGAATCACAACAAGTACTGCATAAAATTGCGCATTTAGCAGCATAACAATCAAAAAATCAACAATTGAGTATGAGAAAATATATATTGAAAAATGCTGAGTGCATAAGATACAACAAAGATGTTTGTATTCCCAACCAGCATACACACAAGTGTCAGCGCCTCCTTTTGCGTGAACTGCCAACACCTACAGCGGGAGTGACTGCTGATTTACTCGGTGTTTGAACCACATCATCTGAAGTTGTAAGAATGTTAGCCCAGCGTACCGACTTTCTTATTCGTTTTCGATTAGAAGTATCTAAATGGAAAAATCATAGATGAAGTATGATTTCACACGAAAATAATTTGCATGCATCAACAGAGTATAGAAGATGCCTCAAATTACAATGGGTTTTCGTCTCATGGGTATATCTAGTAAAAATAAACAATCGATTGTGAAGTAAACCTAAGTTGTCAGACTGAAGTCTTCTGCTGCACCTTGCACATTATTGGAAGTGGAGACCTTTCGCCTGAATCTGCATCATAGGTTTGTGACTTTAATGAGACGATATTTCATGCTGACATGACCTCAAGATCCATCAAACTGTGATCCTCCTCAAAACATCCAACTACGGACATTAGTGGGTCATACTTTTAGTTGCAATTCACACCCACTTAAGCTTAAATAACCACACACACACACACACAAACACACCAGGAATGCATCTCACGACCGCTTTGTCGGATATACTATCAATTACATAGGAGAGACGACATCGACTACTTTCCAAGCAAATGCAAAAACATCACAATATTCATTAGAAGTGTCTCTCTCCAGTATTCATGATCAGTCCCTTAACTGATTTCATAGAAAGATCTAAATGCTGTTGTGACTTATGCGAAGTCTTGCAAATATTCCAATAAAAACTGTCTCCTAGTCTACGAAATTCACCCAAGAGAATGATAACTCACATTCTCGAAAATTCCCATCTTCCTACTTTATATATATACGTATATATCGCCTTAAGAATAGCTGGCGTTTTGTCACATAAATACCAGAAATATGACTGGAGTGTTAGTTGTAATATAGGGCTGATACCTTACCTAAAATTGAAGATTTCCGTGTAGCTGTATCGCTTCGGTGAATAACACGGGGAAACGGCAATTCCTTCAATGAATCAAACTCCTCCGGTAGACTAAATTCTTGCATTTTACCTTGAAAAGGGTTCCCTTCAGATTCATGCTTCACAGAAACGTTCCAATATTTTAAGAAATAGAAATTACCAGTTCTTCCATATTGAAAAGTGTATCCAGTTTCTTCCAAATGTCATCAGGAGTTACTGGTTCACGAAGAACTGAATTCAGATGATTGCACAAACACATCATTTTGAAGTGGCGAAATACCCCAACGGGTTTGTGCTTAATTAATCCTCGGAAAAGTTCAATTTCCGATTCACAGGTCCATTCATATGAATCGGTCCTGTCAGTAGCCATGTGTATTCAATTCTAGGGCACTGAAAATCCAATAATCAAAATTAAAAGTATTAGAAGTAGGCGAATCGCAAGAGGCTTATATAAGAAATACTACAGAAATATTTCTCTCTTGGCTGACCAGCTTATCAGGAAGAACACGAGTGAAGCAATGAGACCAAAAATACTAATCGCAATACCCACAGAAACGATGTGTGATTTTACTAAATGAAGCAAGTTGATAGTCACAGAACTGCAAGGTGACTTCATGTCAGTAAAACGTTTGAGTATTGTGGATCAAATAATTATTATATTATTATTATATTTCAATGGTTTACACACAATGATGAGTTTTGTTATCGCTAATATTTTGAGCAAAATTACTGCCCGTCTTCACAACACTGTTGGAATTGTTTTGGTTTTTTATTCACACATTTATGATTTGTACTCACATATATAGTTCTTTTATTTTGTTCATTCATTTTTGTGAATTCAGAATTGTATTCCAGGTTGTTGACAGTTGTACTGAGTCACCCTTGTTACATGTATCCGGTGTGACCTTAATCAATTTGATTGTGTTATAAGTCTCTCTTTCCATTTGTTCATATTACTTTTTTAGAATACAAACATTGTTCCAATCGATATTGTGGTTTTTGTCCCATTCATGTGCAGCACAACGTTTAAACCGATGAATCTAATTGCAAATAAAATAAATCAACTGAAAGATCCCATAAAAATGATGGATAAAAAATTGTGATCCACAAAATATCTTGTGCCGAGTGTCGGACTAAATGTGTGGGTCAACCGTCCAGATTACTCAAAATAAGAGTGTATGAACATAAACGCCTAACTAAAGGTCAACTAACACGAACGTTGTGCTGCAAATGAATGGGACAAAACCACAATATCGATTGGAACAATGTTTGTATTCTAAAAACTAATATGAACAAATGGAAAGAGAGACTTATAACACAATCTAATTGTGTATATGTAAGTTCAAATGTTCCTATGAAGCTGACTACCTCAAATGTACAATAAAGAGTCTCCAAACCCTGCAAACATCACCATTCTACATGGTTAAGCATCAGAGTGAAAACAACACTTGGAAGCCCCATACACACCGACCTGCAGTGTTTATTTATCTGCAGACAGCAGGAGCAAGCTAGGCCATACAGTTGAAAATTCGCCTACATATCCAAAATAATAATTTCTTTTCCATTGACAATATAAAAAAATATCACTTTCAAAGAACAAGATCGTGCATAGATAGCCTCAACCATTTAGCTAGAACCTAGTGACCAGGATTCTTTCATGAGCTACACGACGTGTGCGAACTATTGGCACTACTCAGTCTCCCAGAATGAAGTGCACCGGCACTCGAGGCCAGAAGCTAATGACTGAAAGTAAACTGCTGACGTCAATGAGCTTCATTTTCATCTTTATATACCCGCAAGCTTTAAGTGGCCTAAAGGTCAAATAGTGTACCGTTCTGACGATCATTGTCTCACGAATTTTTTGCTCTCAATGTCACCAAAAGAAAAGTCGGTTAAATAGGGAATTGAGGACTGGACACCTGATTAAATTGGCCTTGAAAAGTGATCTGCCAGTGATTTCACAGCTGGTTAATCATCTCCATCAAAAAATGATAGATTTCGGCTTGATAGAAGACAAGAGGCATTCAAAAGATGCCATGGATGCTCAATCGTCGGATGATGAAACGTTACAATTAAAATTAGACTTCGAAGATGCCTATCATTTATGGACAGCGAGGCGAACCAAAAGCTCTTCTGAAAGATGTCACAATCTCCATAGAAATCACCTACATAGTAAATGGGAGGAGAAAATAAAACTGTGTAATAATTTAGAAATTCCAGCAGTTAATAATAAAGCAGCCTGTAAGAAACTATTGAATAAATTGAAGTATGATGAAAGCCACAATCCTAAATCGTCCTCTTAGCCTGCATCCCTATTCATCTATTATGCACCACCGGGCTTTATCACCAACAGACCAGATTACCAGCATCAGGATGGGAATGTCCTTAATACTCGTATTCATGTTAATTGCCGAAGGAAAAACGATGAAAGACCACAGCAAACGGAACCCACTCTTCCTCTTATCAGCTGTTGTATCCCATGTAATAGATAGACGCACCTAATAATAGATTGATGGCCTATCAATACATGAAACATATCGAAGAACTAGTTCCTCATAATTATCATAGTGGTGAATAACATGTATAAATACTCATCTCACCACTATTCTCCATTCCTTTATGTATATTGCTGTTGGTTAGTCTTGTCTGTTGTCATCTTTTCTTCTCAGGTTATTATGCTATCCTGGACTGCTAGTTTTTGAGAGAACAATTAATAAAGACAGATTTCTCTGTGTGCTAAACAAACATGAAATAAAACGGACAAAACAAATACAAACAAGTATACATGTAGAAGGGTATTCAGTCCACATAAATCAGTATACACATAGAATGCAGTCATTTGAAAAGCTATAATTGTACCAAAATACTCAAATGTATATAGACGTACAGAATGGTAGAGAAGAAATAGTTCGTTTCCTGGGTACACAGAAGCTCACTACACGTAAGAGATGCGAAGGGCCGGAGAGCACGTGCGGAGAGAAACGTAGATGATAGCGATTTACTGATCAGCAACGAGGCAGAACTGTTTGACAGATACGAAAGGTGATAGGCTGCAGTGGCAGCAATTGTCGTCTGTATTTTGCGCGGAACTATGCACTGTCCTTGTCCAATATAGCTAAACAACCATGAATTTACGTGAATTCACTCTTCTCACTGTTTCATAGTGAACTTAAAATTCGATATTTTCCGATCACCGTACTCCTCCTTCTCTTAGAATTTTCGAGAGACTAGCGGAACTGTTGTTTTCTCTGCTACTGACGATGAGAAGTACAATTGTGATAATAAAATTCATTATAATGATACATAGCACTATGAGAATACAGAGTAAGAAGGGGTTCAACGCTTTTGTGATTAGTTTGACACAAACTTCTGAACTGGAAGTGGATGATAATTCAATGAATATATATATATATAAATATTACAGAGAGTGAACACACACACAGAAAAAATATTTGTATAAATAAACACAGATTTGTATACGTCAGCTCTGTAGATAACACATATCCAATATCCTGATTACGAGCTAGTATAAACCAGTGATTTCTTTGAGCTCGCTTCTTGGTTGTAAGGTACAGGTTCCAGAACTTATGCTCAGTAAATCCCGCCACTCGACTGCTTTAGCTCTGGTAGACTCCAAGAAGAGTGGTGCGAGGATTGGTCAAGATTGTGGTTTGTAGTGTGCAGTATGTTAGGACTCAGCTGCTGCCGTGAATGGAGTTTGAAATAACACCCGTTGGTCATTTGGTGTAGTCATAAAAGTAGAATAATAATAATAGGTTGTAGTGTAGACAATATAGGTTGAGATAAGTGAAATAATAAAGGTGAAATAATAAAGAAAGAAAGAAAAGATAGAGTAGTCGGTACAGTGGGAGAAGACAGGACGGGTCGTGGGGATTTAGCTTGTATGCTTATCCATTGACAATGTGGTTTCAAATTTTAAGAGGGTAAGCCATCGAGACACAAACCATGCATTTCTGCATGATTGTCCAGCTTCCGCTTAAAAGTCTCCACAGATGGCGCTGTAGTTACGGCCGCCGGTAAAGCGTTCCAGAGACGGCAAACTCGAAGCGAGAAGAAATGTGAACGCACTCGAGTCTTTGGTCTCTGGTGTGCTATCCTTAGCGGGTTATCTCGTGGAAGCCCATAATCACTTAATGGCAGGATGCTCTTATTAGGGTGGGCCTGGTCATTTAAGATCTTATAGACGGTGATGAGGTCTCCCCTGTGACTACGGTAACTAAGTGTGAAAAGACTTAATTTCTTCGGTCTTTCCTCATATGATTTGTTGCGGAGGCCGATCACCCATTTTGTCGCTCGTCTCTGGACACTTTCTAGCATGTTAGCATCCCTTTTGAGTAGCGGAGAAGCAATGATATTATGCACCTCAAGGAGTGGCCTCACGTATGTCGTATACAACGTTAAGAATAGTTCAGGAGTAAGAACTCCCAGCTGCCTATGCATAAAGTGTAAAGTAGCTAAGCTTGGCGACGTCCCTCGTGTAATTTACACTGGTGTCTGGCTCTTCCGTTAAAATAAGACCTAGATCGCGCTCTGATGGCACACAACTCAAGTTCTGGCCACCAAGGGTGTACTCTGTGACGTGCCGGAATGAAGTTGCACTACTTTGCACTTCTTTAGGTTGACAGGCATTCCGTTAGCCAGAGCCCAGTCTCCCAGAGTTTGTAGGTCAGCCTGCAATCTGTTGGAGTCTTCCGATGAGTTTATTGCTCTCCAAATCTTTACGTCATCAGCGTAAAGAAGTGCAGAGCAATTCAGTTGACAGGGCAGGTCGTTGATAAAAATCAAAAACACCAACGGCCCTAAGATAGAACCCTGAGGAACCCCTGATTCCGAGGTGTGCCAGGATGATCGGAAGTGGTTGACTTTGGTGCAGAATTCTCTTTCGCCTAAATAATCTTCCAGCCATGCGAGAAGTGCTCCAGAAACACCCGCTTTGCTTATTTTGTGAGGGAGCAGATCATGGTGAACTGTGTCGAATGCTTTCGCGAATTCGAGAAAGATCACATGGACTGGTGCCTTTACGTCCCAGGATAGTGTCCAATCGTTCCAAGCTAGTAGAAGATTCGTCAAACAGGATCTTCCTCTCCTGAAACCGTGCTGTGCTTCATGGAGTAGGTTAGTCCCGTCGAAGTATTTTCTCATGTGGTCGTCAATGAGACTTTCCAATATCTTCGATATCACTGGGAGTAGCGCAACTGGTCTGTAACTGGTCGCGTTCTGCCGGTCACCACCCTTGAAGATAGGGGATAGGATGGCTCGTTTCCATTCACATGGAAGTTTCCCTACATCAAAGGAGTGTTGAAACAGATCACTTAGGGGTTGGCAGAGACTTTCTGAACACTGCTTCAGGTCGGATGGTCTTATGTCATCGCAACCGGCAGACTTTCCCGAAGACAACTTTCCCAATTTTACGAGTACCATAGCCGGGGTAATTTGAAATGTACCCAGCAGGTTTTCGCACGTTGGTCTTGCACTGTAATCTTGATGTTTTGTGGGGGTAAAATCCTCATTACTGTTCAGTTGCCTGTGAAAGGCTAGACTGAATGTCTCTGCCATTTCAAGACTAGTCAGAGATTTCCCATCAGGACCCACTAGATTGCAAGCTCCCTGGTTGGTCGGTTTTCTTTCAGACATAAACCTGTATAGGCTTTTGGGGTTAACGAGAAGCTTATTGGCGAGGTTTCTCTGAAATGTCCTTCTATCACTCCGGACTCGTATGTTACATCGATTCCTGAGTTCGAGGTACACTTCATGTTCGGGTTGACTCTTCGATAGTCGCCACGCAAACCAGGCTTTTCGCTTCGCCTGTAGAAGGCGTTGTGTCCCCCTTTTTAGCCATGAACGTTGCTTTCTAGCTTTAGGTGTGACTAAAGGAACAGTGTCTGAGACCGCCTGGTGAATGATCTCCTTTACCACTCCCCAGTGTTCTTCCACTGTAAGCTCTGTCCAATATTTTGGCCAATTTGCTTCAGACAAAAGTCTTCGCACTTCGGTGTAATTGGCTTTGTTATAACACAGATAGGGCTGTGTATTGTCCCACTGTAAACGCTCGCGGAGGACTATGTCGAATGTTATGACCGCTTGGTCACTACTAACTATGGGAGTCGTGATCTGAACGTTTTCCACTAGTAGCTGGTCACTAGTGAAAATTCTCTGGCGGTACGTTCGAAATTGGTGACATTTTTGCACGTGTTTGCTCTGATATTCATCTACTGCTTATAGTCATATAATCCCTGAAATTATGGTCCAAATTTCTAAAAAACGTGTTCGTAGAAACACAGTTGTTTTAGATAGTGCCTCAACCTCGGTTATAACTGCATTACCACACTGTAATACAGCATTAACTACTAGCTCACAAAATGGCTTGAGTGCAATTCTCACTCCTGTGATGCAGATGAAAGATGTTCTGTTAGAGAACTCTGAGATCCGTAAATTAGACCTCCTTGTGAAAGATATCCAAAGTCAAGTAAATGAACTTCAGAAAAAATTAGGTCAGTTTGATAGAATGTCACTGCCAATGTCAAATATCACGGAGAGCAGTTCTGATATTGGCCAGGTTAAGTCTTTGCTGGATGTCACTCAAAGCAAGCTTTCGGATTTAGACCCAATAGCCTGTCTGTTAAGAAAGCATCCTAAAATGTCTCCAGACACCCTAAATAAGGCTGAAAATCTGATTGACTGCTTGGCTGCGGAGGTGATGAAGCGTATAACCTCTTCTCACCAGGCTATAGTTTACAATGTCCCAGATTCTCTTCCTCTGAAGACTGTAAAACACAAAATCCTGATTTGTTGCGGCATGGCCAATGTTCCATGTGAATGCAAAAGACTTCGTAAAAAGTCTAACCAGGCTAACTGTCCCATTATTTTTAAGTTCAGTAATTCCCTTGATTCTAGTAAGTTTATTAAATGCCAGGATCACCTAAGACTGAACAGTAGTTATAAGTCTATAACCATAGCTCAGGATAAAACACCTTGTCAGCGCAGAATAATGCGTAGTAATAACCTGGCCACCTCCTCTAGCTTAGAATTACCCAAAAACGATCGTGCACAGCAACAGTCACCTAATGCTGACATTAGCATTCAGCAAACCACACAACAACCACGCATGGCAATGGAACTAGGGACTGATTTAGATACCAGTACCCCTGTAAATGACGTCTCACCGAAAGATGTTAAAATAGGTAGAACTGCTGCAAGCTGTTCTAAGAAATTCTTACCGAAACGTGGTGACCTCACCACAATGAACAAATTTCGCCGGGTTGAGACTAATGATGGGGAAGAATACTTTGTATTCAATAAGCTTGCTGAGAGTAAGACTGTGAAAAAACCCTCACCTCTTACGAAAAGTTCCTCTCGAAACACAAGTATATCTGGTGGTTTTCTCCCACCTGTGGGGCAGAGCACAATCAGCTACTGCTCAGCAGTATCACAGGGATACGAGACTTCGGCTATGACCAAATCACCATTGCTGGAGATTTCAATGCCCCATCACTGAACCTTGGCTCGGGGTATGCTAAGGGAAAATTCGGCCGAAATCTACTGCAAGCTATTCGGAACACGGGGCTGACTGAGAACGTTGGGGACGGCACTAGGTGGGGCCCTAGTGGAAAGTCATCAAAACTAGACTACATTCTAACTAGTGACCAACTACTCGTCGAAAAGGTCCAGGTCATGACTCCTCTAGGAAGTAGTGACCATGCAGTCATAGGTTTCGACCTCGTTCTCCGTGAGCACTTGCAGTGGGACGCTACGCAACCATGTCTGCGTTATAGCAAGGCTGACTATGCTGATATGCGGAGGCCCTAGTCCGATGCAGGCTGGCCCTTAGCATGGGATGAGCTGTCTGTGGATGAACACTGGGAAGCGGTAAAAGAGATTATTCGTACAGCGATCTCGGATACCGTCCCTTTAGTCACAGCACAGCCCAAAAGAAAATCATCATGGTTAAAGGGAGGCACGCAGCGTATTCTGCAAGCAAAGAGGAAGGCTTGGTTCACGTGGAGCGTATCTAAAAGCCAGATCGACCATAATGCATACCTGGAACTCAGGAACCGGTGCAATGCAAAAGTCAGGAGGGACAGAAGGTCATTCCAGGCTAACCTTGCTAAAAAAACTCCTGGCAAACCCGAAGAATTTGTACCGATTCATGCCGGAAAGGAAACCAACCAACCAAGGGGCTTGCGCCTTAGTAGGCCAAAACGGTCAATATCTCACTAGTCTGGAGATGGCTGAAACATTCAGTTTAGCCTTCGCCAAACAGCTAAACAGCAATGTGGGTATTACCGTTACGAACCAAAATGGTGGCATGACTGTTTCACAGGAGGAAGACCAAATAGCCACCCCTCAAATAAACCCTGCAATAGTACTGAGAAAGCTGCAGAGACTCATACCTGGGAAGTCCCCAGGTTGTGATGACATCAGGCCATCTGTTCTAAAACAGTGCGCCGAAGCTCTCTGTAGGCCTTTATGCGACTTGTTCCAACACTCCATGGAATCGGGGAAACTGCCAAAGGAATGGAAAAGAAGCATCCTTTCTCCGATCTTCAAGGGTGGGGATAGGCAAAATCCCACCAGTTATAGACCAGTAGCTCTACTCCCAGTGGTATCGAAAGTACTGGAAAGTATTATTGATGATCACATCAGGGGATATCTGGATAGGTCTAAAATACTCCATGAAGCCCAACACGGTTTCAGGAAAGGGAGATCCTGCGTCACTAACTTATTATCAGCTTGGGACGACTGGACATCATGCTGGGATATAAATGTTCCTGTCCATGTGATCTTTCTAGACTTTGAGAAGGCATTTGACACTGTTCACCATGACCTTCTCCTA
Source organism: Trichobilharzia szidati (assembly GCA_944472155.2). NCBI lineage: Eukaryota > Metazoa > Platyhelminthes > Trematoda > Strigeidida > Schistosomatidae > Trichobilharzia > Trichobilharzia szidati. The sequence continues at coordinate 26,028,096 of OX235279.1, read as the reverse complement.
CACAAAATAAGCCAGGTAGGTCTAGGTAAACCACTTCTGTCATGGTTGAAGGACTATCTGACTGAAAGGCAATTTTGCACCAAGGTCAATCGAGTCCGATCATCTTGGCACAGCTCGTCATCAGGAGTGTCGCAGGGTTCTATCCTAGGACCACTGATGTTCTTGATTTTTATCAATGATTTACCATGCCGTCTAGGCCGCCCGACTCTTCTATACGCTGATGACGTAAAGATATGGAGGGCGATAAAGTGTCCGGAGGACTCAGATAGACTGCAGGCAGATCTAAGGCTTCTGGAAGACTGGGCGGTAACCAGTGGCATGACTTTCAACCTGAAAAAGTGCAAAGTAGTGAAGTTACGCACATGTAGACTGCAGAATGCAAGTTGCACCCTGTGCAATGAAAGCTTGTCCTGCTCAACGTCGGAACGTGACTTAGGTCTAGTTCTAACGGAGAAAATGGACACAAGCGTAAATTACACAGGGGATGTAGCGAGGGCATATGCGGTCATACACTTTACACATAGACAATTAGGTGCACTCACTCCTGAGCTCTTTCTAAGGTTCTATAAAACATATGTCAGACCGCATCTTGAAGTGCATAATATCATTGCACCCCCACTGCTTAAAAGAGACGCCAACCTCTTGGAAAGAGTCCAACGACGGGCAACAAAAGGAGTGGTTGGTCTCCGAAACAAACCATATGACGAAAGGCTGAAGAAATTAGGCCTATTCACACTCAGTTACCGTCGCCTGAGGGGGGATTTAATTACTGCCTACAAAATAACAAATGATCAGAATCACCCAAACAAAGTTGTTCTGCCATTGAGTAGGTATAGGCTTCCTCGTGGAAATCCTAGAAGGATAGCTTATCAGAAGGCAAGGACCCGAGTGCGCTCCCACTTCTTTTCCCTGCGGGTTTGCCGTCCCTGGAATTCCTTACCGGGAGATGTAGCTATGGCACCATCTGTGGACGCCTTTAAGCGAAGGCTGGACAACCATGCAGCAACACAAGGACTTCATCCAAATGGCCTATCCCCTTAAAATCGCATATACCATTCAAAGGTAGACAATTAAACTGGTCGTTTTACTTCTTCACATTCCCTTCAGTCTTACTCTCCTGACAGCTTTAACTACACCTATTATTAATTATTATTATTATTATCATTATCATTATCATTATTACTGGTATATATATATGTATACCGGTTGACTGACTGTTGTTACGTTTTCTTATTCTTTCTCTGTCTGTTAGTCTGAATACCTTTACTAATTATATCTATTATTATTATCTCTTTTCCATTAACGACGATACCGAAAGACTAACTGGTGAAAGGATTAACTCCATTCACAGTAGTAACAGTCTTAACACACTTCATACTACTTCTACTACTACTTCATACTATAATTAACCCCAGCACTACTCCTGTTGGAGTCAACCAAAGCTACGACAGTCGAGTGGCGGGACGAGCTACACAGACGTTTACCAAAGATCAGGAACCTCTACCTCACAATCAAGAGGTGAGCACAAAGAAATCAAATTGGTTTATACTAGCTCGTAAAAACGATATTGGATATTTCAGTATGCTCCACCTTATGGAAAGTCAGGCCCCAAAACCCCCAAAGTCTTACAACCAAAGCAGCTTCCCTCTCAATTTCCTTTAAGTTATAAAACCAACACGAAGGTGTGTACCGGTATGATGGATAGCACGTGGATGGGTAGACCATTTGATGCTATGCTTTTTAACCGTCAACCCAGGCCCAACATCTACTATCCTTATATCCAGGAACAAATGGTAAATTTTCCACGTGTTCCGAATCACTGGTACGACCCATGGCACCTAGGACCACCTCACTGCACTCCAACCCCGATGTACAGACACCCAGTCCAACCCCCGTATCATTCATAAACTCTTGCGTAGTTGACGCACAAACAGAGTTAGGTTATGGTGATATCTTAAGCCAGTTTGTAGTATCCCGTGACTTATTCACGATATTGCTAATTAATGCGCGTTCCTTAATCAATAAGATATCTGAACTAAGGGCATTATCATTTATCGCCAAGCCTACTGTAGCTCCGATTACTGAATCAGGGTGCTCATATTCTGTACTTGATGTGCATATAGGCATAGATGATTACACTGTACACCGTGCAAATAGAGATTGCAAGCGTGGTGGAGGATATCTCATATATATACATAACTTATTCGTAGCCAGTAAGGTGGAAGATGAAATACTGAACGAGGTACCTGATTCACTCTGGGTTGTCATAAAAGGAGATAAGTACAAACTTCTCATAGGCTGTGTTTATCGAGCACCACGCTCAACTAAATAAAGTGATGAGTTATTAGCTAAGTCATTCGCACATGCCTGCTCGTTTAGTACTAATTACAAAATAATTGCAGGGGACTTCAATCTGCCAGAAGTCAATTAATAATGATAGTATATTCTCATTTTGTACATGAGAGACGTCAGTTTACAGGCATCATCAATATGATAAATTAAATATACGATTTGTAAACATATTTAATAATAGTAATTTAATAAAATACATTGTTTTCCTACCTGTGTAGGACACACCAATTGTACAGGCATGGATAAGTATTATTTAAATTACATAAACTTGGTTCATGGTAAAATTATAAGGTTGCAGTCATTTTGTCTATGGGAACAATATGATAACTAGTCATTCAATGGAGCACATCAAGAAATATAGAACTATAGTCTTCGCATTAACAAAAAAACCCAAGTATGTTTTGGATGGATTACAAATACTTGGGAAAAAAATAAAGCTTGAAGTAATTCTTCCATATAACTTTGGTTAAGTAGTTCCGGCCCCCAACGCTTCGACGAATTACTTGCCACTATCGATTGTTATGGATGGCAGCAACACGTCCAGACACCTACTCGTGGTGACAACATGTTGGACCTTGTGTTTTGTCATGACACAATCCCAGTCTCCACCTATGTTGGTAACAGATTTTCCAGTAGTGACCATAGAATGGTACTCTGCTCTTTGCCTTCCTCACCACTAAATACAGGAAACAAACAGGATTCAGGGAGCTTGATTTGTCATAGTTACAAACATACAAATATACTGAGGACTAGTCCAATAACTCATTCGACTCTGTCACTGGGATGAATATTTTACCACTGACTCCCTGGAGACTGTAGTGTCCCTATTTTACAGGAATGTTATCCTTTGTCTAGATACTGCTGCTCCTAAGAAGGTAGTGAAATTAAGTAGACATCAAGCTGATTACATTCCGAGGGCATGCCGCAATAAGTTGAGGAAGTTGAAGAAACAGTACTATTCAACTAAGGATATATCACTACTGCACTCAATCCATGAGTCTCTTGAATCTGTCAAGCGCCAACGCTCTCAAAAGGACCTCGACGAAGAATTAAGGGCACTTGAAAGCACCTCCAAAGTTTATAACTTAACAACACTTCTTAAAAATCGAATGCAGTCGACTAGGGACATCCCCTATTTACTTCATGACAAAGTTATCTACAATGTGCCTGCCACCATCTGTGAAATATTCAGTGAGTGGTTTGCAAACTTCAGTTTAGAAACGCGCATTCCTGGTGACACCGGCCCCCTTACTAGCTCTTTCCTCGGAAGCATAGTGTTCACCGACCAATTAATAGAACAAGCAGTTAAAAGCCTGAAACCTTCCACTAGCACGGGACCAGATGGCCTTGCCTCTATAATTTTCAAAAACAGTGGGTGTGATATACCCCTACTACTTCTTAAATTCTTCTCGATATCTATGGACACTGGCACTTACCCTAATGAGTGGAAAACTAGCTTCATAATTCCACACTATAAATCCGGTGATAAGGCAAACGTCCGCAATTACAGACCTATAAATATAACCCCAGTTGTCTCGCGAGTCATGGAGAAAGTTGTCAAAGATCAGTTGTCAGACTATCTACTTAAGGAAGATCTTGTTACAAGGTCTCAACACGGATTTCTCAAAAATAGGTCTTGCGTTACTTGCCACTTCGACTTTTTCAACTGCATCACTAGTAGTCGCGAAGCACGTAAGCTAGTTGTTGTTCTCTACTTCGACATATCTAGGGCATTGGACATGGTATGTCACAGTATTCTCTTTGAGAAGCTGTATTCATGTGGGATTCGCAATCCATTACTGAGCTGGTTAAAATCCTTTCTAAGCAATAGGGTACAAATAACCAAGGTTGGATCTGTGTTGTCTCATCCCAGACAGATCACAAGTGGGGTTGTGCAAGGTAGTGTCCTAGGTCCACTTTTATTTACAGTATACATCAACAGCATTTGCAACTGCTTCACCTTAGGTAAATCATTCCTATATGCTGACGACCTCAAAGTCGTTTACTCCTGCTACGCTCATGAACTAAGCGATATGGTGAATAAAATACGTCTTGAACTAAATAGTCTCGCAACATGGTGTACTGAATCCTGTCTTAAGTTCAACGTTGATAAATGCGGCTGGATTTGTATCGGAAACAGTAACCTTGACCTGAATCTTGAAATAAATGGGCGTAAACTAGCCAAGCTCAACTCAGTCGTAGATCTCGGTATCAGATACTCTAGTAACTTAACGTTCTCTGAACAAACTGATTATGCCAGACGTAAAACACGTAGGCTCCTAGGATGCAGAACTCGCAACTTCTTTTGTTGTGAAACTAGGGTTTTATTATATAAAGTATGTGTCCGACCTATTTTAGAATAGTGCCCGTTTATTCTTAGCGGACTCAGACAAAATGACAAGCTTTAGTTAGAAGGAGTGCAACGGCAATTCACCTTAAGAATTTTTGGTTTAGAAAGTGGTCTCCAATACTATGAACGTTGCGACAGACTAAGTTTAGAACCACTCTGGAAAAGACGTCTTAAGCTAAACCTGATTTTTTACTACAAGCTACCTAATCTGCTCGTGCACTTCTCCGAGCCAATAATTAAACCTACCGCTGTCATCAGTTACAGTCTTAGAAATCATCACAACCTAGCCGCTATAGAGCATTGTCAGACTTACATGCGGTATAATTTCTTCTTAAATAAGTTTTCAGTCATTTGGAATAGACTACCAGCTGATGTGCGCGATGCAAACACACTCGCAGTGTTCATCTCCTCAGTCACCAGACTGCTCAAAGATGACAGTGCACTTCTGAGTCTGAATCCTACATCCACTTTTTCGTCCAACATAGATATTTTAAGTTGATTAAACGTGTAGTTACAACAAACTACAATTATAAATTTTTATATTATTGGAAGTACATGATAGACATTTTTACACAGGACAATAATATTAGCTCACACAATATAAAAGTTAGCATCACGGGAATAGTTAGTTAGTGCACCAAAATAACTATAATTACTAAACAGAATATAAATGTATATATACATATTAATCACTCCCTAAGTACTCCACTTGCTTTCTTTTGCGTTGTTGTTGTTTGTCTTCTTTTGTCTCTCACCATTTCAGCTTCCATTTAACTTTTTGAATGAGAACGAAGAATGTAGATATTTGCCCATTTACAATGACAGATGATCTGCAAACATTATTGGTCCCATAACTTACAATTCCCTCGTGAATTGTGCATTGCCTTCACCAACGACGCAACCTGGATTACAGTTGTGAAATATACCTTTATACCAATAAAAAAGTATTGATTTATAATACTTCACGAATGTAACTTATAACATAACTGATCTTGTCTGCAAAATAGCTTGCATTTCTTGAAAACACCCGTTTATAAGAAAATATAAACTACCATTATTATTAGTCTACCTTGAGTACTATTCACCTGTGATGTTACGAAGAAAATGCTGACAAAAGTATACAAGTGTATTACTTATTTTAAATTATTATCAAGAATAAGACTCGATGCCATACACGCCAAAGTTATATGGAAGAATTACTTCAAGCTTTATTTTTTTCCCAAGTATTTGTAATCCATCCAAAACATACTTGGGTTTTTTTGTTAATGCGAAGACAATAGTTCTATATTTCTTGATGTGCTCCATTGAATGACTAGTTATCATATTGTTCCCATAGACAAAATGACTGCAACCTTATAATTTTACCATGAACCAAATTTATGTAATTTAAATAATACTTATCCATGCCTGTACAATTGGTGTGTCCTACACAGGTAGGAAAACAATGTATTTTATTAAATTACTATTATTAAATATGTTTACAAATCGTATATGTAATTTATCATATTGATGATGCCTGTAAACTGGCGTCTCTCATGTACAAAATGAGAATATGCTATTATTTATTCTATCAGATCTCTACCTCGCCTGACTGGGACCATATCATTTATACTGACTTCGCTGTCTGCCACCGTAGGGGTTAGCCAGCTTTCAGTCAGTATTATGATTTTGGAGTTCAGCTGTGATTGTAGGTATCTAAGTTCAGCTATTTTGCCCCTTAGACCTCTCACATTACTGTACAGGCAACCGGTAGTCAGTCTCATCACGTCCCCGTATTGGGGGGTGGTTGGCGTGGTGTGGGCTGTCGGTTGAGGAGTTATCCTACGAACTAGTTGGCCGATTCCCCGGGAACCGGCCTGTTGGCGTTTTTTCTTCTGGTTCAATCGGAGCACTTGGGTGACACCGGCTATCATCGTCCGTGCTGCACCGCTGTATTGTGACTAGGGGTTGGGGATGTTCTATGACAACGTTTTGTTCTCTCCTTTGGGTACGAGGCCGGCTCTCGCAGCAGCGAATGTGTCTGCTGACCTTGTCCTTGGTCTCGTGCCATCTCTGGAGAGCAGTAGTCAAGTGGTCTCGGGAGCTGAACTTAACAGCTAACAGACGTGGAGTGTTAATTGACATTAGGTGAGTGGGTCGAGGCAGTCTAAAAATAGAGACAGCCCCTGAACTTCCCAGACCCATCCGGGGTGCCAACCATCTCCATTTCTGTACATCGTGACAGTGCTTCTCACAGGCGTTCCCAGTTACCAGTTCGGGAATGCCGTGAACAACCATGGAGGCAGAAGGAATAAGCTCTGGCGACTCCCTCGCCATCTGTCTTTCCTTCCATGGCCTATCTGGCCTAACACGTATATTGCAGGTCCTCCCTATAGAAAGGACTTGGGAAGTCAATAAAACTTTTTCGGCATCCTCTGTAGAGCCTAGTGTTACCCTCAGTGGGGATGGTTTGCCCTGAGGAACAGCAGTGCCCCTATACAATCTGCATAGTTTTACTGGTTGGATGTCCAGACCCAGTGTGCTACATAAGTTGGACCACTGTTCCTGATTAAACAGGGCCCTGTTTTCCAGCAGACTACTGCTACAATCTGGTACATTAAACAGGATAACGTAGTTTGATCTACTAACCATGGATTTAGGTTCGGTCCTCGCACATTTGTCATCCCCCTTAAGACCGTTTTGTTTCGTCTGGTGCAACTGGGTATTATTGTGTGTCGCAGTGTTGTGGCGACTTTTACTGGTGGACGGTAAGGGACTTTTTCCAGCGACAGATACCCTTGGTGCTTCAACCTCTGTGTCTGGGGCAGTTATGGCAGGAATTGCAAGTATAACCGGTGTGGATTTTGGTATCCCCGATTTACATGCAATTGTGCGGTTTTCTGAGTTGGTGGGAGTAAAACGTTTCACGTTTTCTTCTGATACCTCTATGCCATCTTTAGCTTTCGAGGAACTACACGAGGCTGCATTAGGACGGCAACTTGGGCATTTGTACCAGAACCATGGCATGGGTTCTTACGCATAAAATCGTAATATACCTTTGGTACCCCGGTGTCACATCTACAATGTACCCATTGCTTACAAAAGTTGCATTCGAAAGCAGAGTCTACTTGTTCGACAACAGAATTGCAGACCTTGCAATCGTCTGCCTTCTTGGGGAACGTTTTCGTCGTCTTGCGACGTCGTGAACGTTTCTTATTGGCCTTCCTGTTTGTTTCAAGGCCTACTGTGGATATGGGTGTTATACTATTCTCACTTTGTGCAGATTTACCACTCGCCTCTATTAACCTAGTCGTGTTAACAGGGGTGGAGCCACATCCGCTTAGTTGACTTTTCACAGTTTCACTGTAGGACTGCGGCGACATGGACAATCTGTCCACGCGGGGAATATTTACCCTGGTCTTCAAGACCGGTATGCGAGATTCCATCACCTTCACCTGTTTGCCTAATTTGGCTGAAGCTCTGGTGACTGCGGTGTATGGTCTCCCATTACTTATCTTGGGGTGAGAATCTATAGTCATATTACTCCTAAATTAATACCGATGATTGAATAATAAGAGACAGTGGAGTTTTGTCCAATAGACTGACAGCAAAAGACAGTAGAAAGCACACAACAGAAAGATAACGTATATAAGTAGAAGCTTTTGACTTTACCAGTAAATTTCGGGTTATTCGGCTTCATAACAATCACGTAACAGACCAACAAGTCCTGTATATTTGAAAGAGTGAGGGGGATGTTGCTACAAAAGTAGCACCTGAAGCTTGGGCAGTAGTTCGAGACAGTGGGAAGTACCAAACACAGGCCCGGTGAAGAAGAAATGGTTGAATAAAATTCGCCCGATAGGAAGATCAGGTTTCCCAATTGAATTATCCACAAAAGTGGATATTTCCTGTTAGAGAGGAAAATGCAGGTCGTATTCAAGGAGCGCGCGAGTTACGGTTGCGATGGAGATCAATGTCAATTTGAACGGGTGATAATTAACCAAGAAAAATTGAGTGAACCGACCATTTTCTTCTGGGTGTTGGTTTGCATGAATTTGGTCGGTTTCACTTTAGATCATGAGGTGACACCAGAACTCTCTGGGTTTCAGCGGTCCTCTAACTGATGTCAGTTCGTGATCTGACATGAGGCTGCTGCCTAAATGACATAATCTAAATGATGAATAGTTTGGAAGATGGCTCATACAAATATTTATCCAGATAAGTTATTGAGTGGCACTAAATAATTGCTCAGTCAATATACACATATAAGTGATAACAATAACGATAGTTAAAATGTTATAAGGGATAGAGTTGAATAAATACGACAGTACAGCCTGAAAATGAAGTCGTTGCAAATAAGTTTCTTCGCTGAACAAAATACTGTGTTTTTACTTATGAATAAATGGGTATTTTTCGTGATTTATCCAGATGCTGGTATATACATATTTTAGAGCAGAAGCTTTGTACTTCAGCTGTTCACCAAGGCACACTATCTCCAAATCTTCACACTGCGTAATTTCAATAAACTTATTGATTAGTTTTCCACTATGATGTTATGCTTATGCTTCGACTGCTGAATATTTGTCTCGTTTCCTTAAATGACACAGGAAATACCATCTCGCTTCACGTCAACCCACGTATTCCTGAGATCGTATTGCGTCCAGCAACATTAAACTTAAATATTTGATGAATGAATGTGAAAGCCAAACAATACTTTTCAAATAAGCCGAAAACATGTAGAAAATGACAAACATCACTGATGCTACTTATTGGTTTTAATAAGCACTTTAGGCGTTTCGTCCTGACTAAGACACTTCATCTCCACCCATGTGATAGCACCAATAAGGATACTTCAACAAGTCGTCCCAAATTTTGAGTATTAGACTAGTGAACTAGTCGTGCAATGAATATCGCTTGTTCTTATACTGATCTGCTCTCAGTTTTATCAGACTTATGCAGGGTATAATCCTTCCTTAATTTCTGTCTTAATTTACCTCTGAATCTCATGTCGATGAGGTTTATTTCGCTGAGACCTGCCGTAATACTTCAGGCGGGTGTTTCATAGTTGTTGATGTGCAAGATAAAATTCATTCGGCCCACTAATCAAAAGGGGATATCTTTTCTCACTCTAAGTGGTCGTAATATTAAAAACACCCTTTGATTTTTCACTAAAGTGATTATCTCAGCTTCAAGAATTGTGTTACAGTGGAGAGTTTTCACAAGGCAACGAATTCCTTTCACTCGAATAGCCATTGAACCAGGAAAGAATTCTCTAAGGTTAGGTGTGCATAGACAGAAATTCGACTTCTGATATGTAACACTCATGAGTGTCGGCTAATAGAAACCTGATTTATACAATCTTCATTTTCAGTCCGATAGAATATGTTGGAATACAGAGTTACTTTACCACATGGACATACCAAATAGCTTAACCTACATAGCTAAGTACAAAATAAAAGACACTGATCCTTCTTCATCACTTCTGTGACCTTGTTTTAAAATCTTATTGCCTTTATACTACCCAGTTGAAAAGGTAGGCAAAATTTCAGACATTTTTCTCACGTTACAGACCGTCCTGTACCAGTAACAAAACGTCGATGTATCCAAACCAGTAGTGAACAATTTGTCCTGGAAACCGTTTCCACCAAATGGAAGTTGTCTGACAGTAAACCAATTCGTTCACGTTTAGATACAATTATTAATAGAGTTTCAATTGATTGCTCAGAAGAACGTGTAAATAAATCGGATAAATGCGTATTAAATTTGGGTCGCCACGCTATTGTGCGCGTCGATCAGGTGACTACATTTCATGCGGACGGTTGTCGATGTATAGAAAATAATGTTCGCCAACAGTTCATTGTTTGTAAATGTATACGTCCACATAAAGAAGAATCTTGTCTTCAGTAAGTTATATTGATATTCTGCATTCTTCTTATAAATATAAATTATGCCTTAATTTTTATAATATTTCCCGATTTTATTTGATTCTAGTCACTGTCAATATATATACACATATATAAACTAATGAAGCAGTTTGAATTTTTGGATTACTCGTCAAGCACAAATAATATCCCTGATTGTGGTAGGCAAACCGTTGACAGTGAGCAGACCACCATATGTTGGACTGACAAGAAGGCTCTAGAAGATGTGGACTCAGTCTCATGTCACATCAACTTGAAGACCTACGGTCAGAAAACAGTAAACTGGTGGAGGAAGCAGCAAAGACACGACTTGGAGTGAACATAGAGAAGACGGAGGTGATGAAGATGACCGACCATCAGTAACAACAACAAATATCAATCTCTATCAACAGAGTAAATTTGTCAGAATTCACTTCCTTCACTTATCTGGTCACCATAATTTCAACTACTTGCAATCGATACGGATGAGGATATCAATATCAAAATCAAAGTCGAAAAAGCAAAACTGACCTTCATTACTCTGAGACCAGTTTGGAAACCTTCTGCACTCAGCATCGAGAGCAAAGTCCTGATTTTCAACACCAGTGCTAAGTCAGTCGGTTCCAACAGCATACTGTGCGGTTTCATCAACAGCTGCCCTCACTCCATACTGAAGATTAGAATGACCAACCAGAAAGAATTAGCAATGAGGAGCTCTGAGAAACGGTGAGCTGGGCGATCAAAAGTGACGTGGAGGAAATAGGAGCTTACCAGACAACGTGTAGTCAGCTAAAGACAATTGTAGAGAACAGGATGCAATGGAAATGTGTCGCTGGAGACCTATGTTGCACTCGAAACCAAAGGGACTAATCATAGTAACATCAAGCGCAAAATCATAACTTTGAAATTCCGTTCTTATGGTCTTAATTCTTCACCTCATTTCTTCGTACGGGTGGTTGAATTCTCCACTAGGAGACTGAAACATTCTTCCTACATTTTTAGAGTTAGTACCCAAGATTTGCTGACTTGACATCCGATTGAACTTCACCTGAATGTTTAGGAGTTTGCCTGTTATTACTCCAACACGAAATCAGACATCCAAGTAACTGATGTTGACCACAGGGAATTCTTTATGCTTTTCTCACCATTGACTGCTGAAGAAATAAAGACGAATTTCTAAAGGTGATACTGCTATGGTCTTGCTATAATGCTGTGCATCTCGAGATACAGCTGAATTCTCGCTTCAAGCGTCACAAATTTTCACGGCTTTCTATACTCAGTCAAGAAGATGACATGTCATTCGTGATTAGATGTATGGATAAATATACTACCCAGAGTTTAAAATGAAGATTCTGATGTCATGAGCCTTTAGTCACCATTAAATCTGGATTCGACTGTACGAGAAAAGCCGCTTAAGTTCGCCTGAATTTTTCGTTTAGCTGGCAGTGAATTACTGTGGTGTTTTTCGGTTGTATTTATAAAATGATCAGGTTATGGAAGTAACACGCTTTGTAGAAAGTTTTCTTTTATTACATCATAGGTTTTGGAAGCCATGTCTTCGTATATTTCTTCCGTCTTATATTTTAACCTATCAAATAATATAGGATACGTTATGTTAAATACCTCGCGGTACGCTCGAATTTGGTGACACTTTTGCACGTGTTTTTCTGATATTCATTTTTCAGTTCTGTTATATTATCACAAATAATAATGGGCAAGAACTCTAACAAGCGTATTCTTAGGAACTCTAGTAATTTAGAAAATAGCCTAAGCTTATCTAGTAACGCATTATCACCCCTAAAATCAGCTATAATTAGTAGTTCACCCAATACAAACAGTTCCAACATAATGCCAACCCCTGTAATACAAGTGGAAGATATCCTGTCAGCATAGGCAGAGATTACTAACTTAGTCTGCTTCATAAACGACATGCAGTTACAAATAAATGACCTTAGGATGAAACTAAATCTACTTGACCCGGTACCAGAAACAATCTTGCATCTTAAAAAGGGACTGGGAGATCTCACTTTCCGAAAACTCTTTAAATTGAAGACTAAACTACCGATTCTGAATTGGAACATGCTAAGGAGCTAGAGAACGCTATGGACTATTTGTCGAGCGAAGTTGTTATGAGACTTGCTTCTGAACAGGACGCTATGGTGTACAACATACCTGACAATGAGCCCATAAAGTCGGTTCAGCACTCCTTGTTAAGGGCTGCAGACCTCTTAAGTACACCCTGTCAGTGTATTAGACTAAATAAAAAAGAGTCAAACCGCACATGTTTCATACTTTTCAGGTGTGACAGCTGTATAATAGCCGAACAATTTAGGAAATCTGGGGATGCTTTGGCCTCCACGACGAAATTCAAAAATGTTAAAATACTATGGGACTAAACCCCCAACCAACGACAAGCAGCTAAAAAACACCTTAAATACGAAGACGATTACACCACAGATCATGAACAGCATCAGTGCCGAAGTATCGAAGGACACTGAAGCACAAAGTGACACTTGCATTGTACTAGGTGAACAAACGACACGCGAAGGAGAAGGGAAACCCAAAAGGGGCAGTAACACTGGAATGGTTCTCGAAGTTCGTGAGAACACTCCTAGGAAAGCTACCGACCCCGCACATGAGGTAGACATAGATGCTTCCGCTACAGATAACCTACAAATATCGGCAGATAACACTGCATCCAGGGTCAAGCAAGATAATCTCACTGTAAAAGCCGAAAAGAAGCCCCCTAAAACCAAGGTCTCTCCACAGGCGTCCACATACCTCCCTTGTGACAAGCCCAACAAGCATCATGTGAGCCTAAAAAAGAGCTATGCACGCATTACGGAATGTCCTATAAAGGAGACGGAACACGAGGGTGGAAGTGCTCTTCGTCGAACTAAGATTAGTAGACAAACTGTGGATGACAGACTGCACGAGGTGAAAGCTAACAGCAATAAAGCTCTATCTACACAAAATCACGCTCTAGCAGACACGCAAGGGGAGTCGAGCTGATTAAACAGCAGAGTGAGACTCACAATTTCCGTAATAGCCTAGGCTGTAATATGCCTATAGGCTCATATAACCTGAGAACAGGACCCAGAATAAATAATCAAAACACGGGCTACTAGACGGGACACCACTAGGTACCATATGAACGGAAATGCATACTCGAACCCTCGTAGTAGTTACGTAAAGCCCCATCGGCATAACGGGTATAGATTGACTCACGGTCCTTATATGTACATGCACGAAATGAGTCCACAAATGTACAACTGCGAAAGACTTGGCACGCACTACCCTCAAAACAACCTAGAAACAGGTTATTTCGGTCCTGTATATAACAATCTGAATAGTGAAACAGACTATCTAATGTCGAGGAATGATTCCAGATACCCACGTAATGAGGCCAGAAACCAATATATGCAACAGGATTATTTTCGGTTGCAGCAAACAATAGCCCCTCTTGCAGCACAGTTTGTTCAGGGAATAGTAGACACGCTGACAATGTCTCATCCGAGAATCCCTCCGAACATAACATAGGCGACCAGGAGTTAGGGATAGTAACGAGAAAACCCACTAATTACCCTCCCAACAAAAATGGTTTTCTGAAAGTTATGCTCTTAAATGCTCGATCTCTCCTTAACAAAATAACTTCCCTTCGCAGCTTGGTATACATGGAACGGCCAACACTGATCCTGGTAACTGAAACTTGGTTAATTAATAAATAAATAAATAAATAAATAATAGTATATTCTCATTTTGTACATGAGGGACGCCAGTTTACAGGCATCATCAATATGATAAATTACATATACGATTAGTAAACATATTTAATAATAGTAATTTAATAAAATACATTGTTTTCCTACCTGTGTAGGACACACCAATTGTACAGGCATGGATAAGTATTATTTAAATTACATAAATTTGGTTCATGGTAAAATTATAAGGTTGCAGTCATTTTGTCTATGGGAACAATATGATAACTAGTCATTCAATGGAGCACATCAAGAAATATAGAACTATTGTCTTCGCATTAACAAAAAAACCCAAGTATGTTTTGGATGGATTACAAATACTTGGGAAAAAAATAAAGCTTGAAGTAATTCTTCCATATAACTTTGGCGTGTATGGCATCGAGTCTTATTCTTGATAATAATTTAAAATAAGTAATACACTTGTATACTTTTGTCAGCATTTTCTTCGTAACATCACAGGTGAATAGTACTCAAGGTAGACTAATAATAATGGTAGTTTATATTTTCTTATAAACGGGTGTTTTCAAGAAATGCAAGCTATTTTGCAGACAAGATCAGTTATGTTATAAGTTACATTCGTGAAGTATTATAAATCAATACTTTTTTATTGGTATAAAGGTATATTTCACAACTGTAATCCAGGTTGCGTCGTTGGTGAAGGCAATGCACAATTCACGAGGGAATTGTAAGTTATGGGACCAATAATGTTTGCAGATCATCTGTCATTGTAAATGGGCAAATATCTACATTCTTCGTTCTCATTCAAAAAGTTAAATGGAAGCTGAAATGGTGAGAGACAAAAGAAGACAAACAACAACAACGCAAAAGAAAGCAAGTGGAGTACTTAGGGAGTGATTAATATGTATATATACATTTATATTCTGTTTAGTAATTATAGTTATTTTGGTGCACTAACTAACTATTCCCGTGATGCTAACTTTTATATTGTGTGAGCTAATATTATTGTCCTGTGTAAAAATGTCTATCATGTACTTCCAATAATATAAAAATTTATAATTGTAGTTTGTTGTAACTACACGTTTAATCAACTTAAAATATCTATGTTGGACGAAAAAGTGGATGTAGGATTCAGACTCAGAAGTGCACTGTCATCTTTGAGCAGTCTGGTGACTGAGGAGATGAACACTGCGAGTGTGTTTGCATCGCGCACATCAGCTGGTAGTCTATTCCAAATGACTGAAAACTTATTTAAGAAGAAATTATACCGCATGTAAGTCTGACAATGCTCTATAGCGGCTAGGTTGTGATGATTTCTAAGACTGTAACTGATGACAGCGGTAGGTTTAATTATTGGCTCGGAGAAGTGCACGAGCAGATTAGTTAGCTTGTAGTAAAAAATCAGGTTTAGCTTAAGACGTCTTTTCCAGAGTGGTTCTAAACTTAGTCTGTCGCAACGTTCATAGTATTGGAGACCACTTTCTAAACCAAAAATTCTTAAGGTGAATTGCCGTTGCACTCCTTCTAACTAAAGCTTGTCATTTTGTCTGAGTCCGCTAAGAATAAACGGGCACTATTCTAAAATAGGTCGGACACATACTTTATATAATAAAACCCTAGTTTCACAACAAAAGAAGTTGCGAGTTCTGCATCCTAGGAGCCTACGTGTTTTACGTCTGGCATAATCAGTTTGTTCAGAGAACGTTAAGTTACTAGAGTATCTGATACCGAGATCTACGACTGAGTTGAGCTTGGCTAGTTTACGCCCATTTATTTCAAGATTCAGGTCAAGGTTACTGTTTCCGATACAAATCCAGCCGCATTTATCAACGTTGAACTTAAGACAGGATTCAGTACACCATGTTGCGAGACTATTTAGTTCAAGACGTATTTTATTCACCATATCGCTTAGTTCATGAGCGTAGCAGGAGTAAACGACTTTGAGGTTGTCAGCATATAGGAATGATTTACCTAAGGTGAAGCAGTTGCAAATGCTGTTGATGTATACTGTAAATAAAAGTGGACCTAGGACACTACCTTGCACAACCCCACTTGTGATCTGTCTGGGATGAGACAACACAGATCCAACCTTGGTTATTTGTACCCTATTGCTTAGAAAGGATTTTAACCAGCTCAGTAATGGATTGCGAATCCCACATGAATACAGCTTCTCAAAGAGAATACTGTGACATACCATGTCCAATGCCCTAGATATGTCGAAGTAGAGAACAACAACTAGCTTACGTGCTTCGCGACTACTAGTGACGCAGTTGAAAAAGTCGAAGTGGCAAGTAACGCAAGACCTATTTTTGAGAAATCCGTGTTGAGACCTTGTAACAAGATCTTCCTTAAGTAGATAGTCTGACAACTGATCTTTGACAACTTTCTCCATGACTCGCGAGACAACTGGGGTTATATTTATAGGTCTGTAATTGCGGACGTTTGCCTTATCACCGGATTTATAGTGTGGAATTATGAAGCTAGTTTTCCACTCATTAGGGTAAGTGCCAGTGTCCATAGATATCGAGAAGAATTTAAGAAGTAGTAGATGTATATCACACCCACTGTTTTTGAAAATTATAGAGGCAAGGCCATCTGGTCCCGTGCTAGTGGAAGGTTTCAGGCTTTTAACTGCTTGTTCTATTAATTGGTCGGTGAACACTATGCTTCCGAGGAAAGAGCTAGTAAGGGGGCCGGTGTCACCAGGAATGCGCGTTTCTAAACTGAAGTTTGCAAACCACTCACTGAATATTTCACAGATGGTGGCAGGCACATTGTAGATAACTTTGTCATGAAGTAAATAGGGGATGTCCCTAGTCGACTGCATTCGTTTTTTAAGAAGTGTTGTTAAGTTATAAACTTTGGAGGTGCTTTCAAGTGCCCTTAATTCTTCGTCGAGGTCCTTTTGAGAGCGTTGGCGCTTGACAGATTCAAGAGACTCATGGATTGAGTGCAGTAGTGATATATCCTTAGTTGAATAGTACTGTTTCTTCAACTTCCTCAACTTATTGCGGCATGCCCTCGGAATGTAATCAGCTTGATGTCTACTTAATTTCACTACCTTCTTAGGAGCAGCAGTATCTAGACAAAGGATAACATTCCTGTAAAATAGGGACACTACAGTCTCCAGGGAGTCAGTGGTAAAATATTCATCCCAGTGACAGAGTCGAATGAGTTATTGGACTAGTCCTCAGTATATTTGTATGTTTGTAACTACGACAAATCAAGCTCCCTGAATCCTGTTTGTTTCCTGTATTTAGTGGTGAGGAAGGCAAAGAGCAGAGTACCATTCTATGGTCACTACTGGAAAATCTGTTACCAACATAGGTGGAGACTGGGATTGTGTCATGACAAAACACAAGGTCCAACATGTTGTCACCACGAGTAGGTGTCTGGACGTGTTGCTGCCATCCATAACAATCGATAGTGGCAAGTAATTCGTCGAAGCGTTGGGGGCCGGAACTACTTAACCAATTGACTTCTGGAAGATTGAAGTCCCATGCAATTATTTTGTAATTAGTACTAAATGATGAGGCATGTGCGAATGACTTAGCTAATAACGCATCAGTTTCTTTGGTTGAGCCTGGTGCTCGATAAACGCAGCCTATGAGAAGCTTGTACTTATCTCCTTGTAAGACGACCCAGAGTGAATCAGGTACATCGTTCAGTATTTCATCTTCCACCTAACTGGCTACGAATGAGTTATGTATATATATGAGACATCCTCCACCACGCTTGCAATCTCTATTTGCACGGTGTACAGTGTAATCATCTATGCCTATATGCACATCAAGTACAGAATATGAGCACCCTGATTCAGTAATCGGAGCTACAGTAGGCTTGGCGATAAATGATAATGCCCTTAGTTCAGATATCTTATTGATTAAGGAACGCGCATTAATTAGCAATATCGTGAATAAGTCACGGGATACTACAAACTGGCTTAAGATATCACCATAACCTAACTCTGTTTGTGCGTCAACAACGCAAGAGTTTATGAATGATACGGGGGTTGGACTGGGTGTCTGTGCATCGGGGTTGGAGTGCAGTGAGGTGGTCCTAGGTGCCATGGGTCGTACCAGTGATTCGGGACACGTGGAAAATTTACCATTTGTTCCTGGATATAAGGATAGTAGATGTTAAGCCTGGGTTGACGGTTAAAAAGCATAGCATCAAATGGTCTACCCATCCACGTGCTATCCATCATACCGGTACACAACTTCATGTTGGTTTTATAACTTAAAGGAAATTGAGAGGGAAGGTGCTTTGGTTGTTAGACTTTGGGGGTTTTGGGGCCTGACTTTCTATAAGGTGGAGCATACTGAAAACCACCAGATATGCTTGTGTTTCCAGAGGAACTTTTCGTAAGAGGTGAGGGTTTTTTCACAGTCTTACTCTCAGCAAGCTTATTGAATACAAAGTATTCTTCCCCATCATTAGTCTCAACCCGGCGAAATTTGTTCATTGTGGTGAGGTCACCACGTTTCGGTAAGAATTTCTTGGAACGGCTTGCAACAGTTCTAGCTATTTTAACATCTTTTGGTGAGACGTTATTTACAGGGGTACTGGTATCTAAATCAGTCCCTAGTTCCATTGCCATGCGTGGTTGTTGTGTGGTTTGCTGAATGCTAATGTCAGCATTAGGTGACTGTTGCTGTGCACGATCGTGTTTGGGTAATTCTAAGCTAGAGGACGTGACCAGGTTATAACTCCGCATCATTCTGCGCTGACACGGTGTTTTATCTTGAGCTGTGGTGATAGACTTATAACTACTGTTCAGTCTTAGGTGATCCTGGCATTTAATAAACTTACTAGAATCAAGGGAATTACTGAACTTAAAAATAATGGGACAGTTAGCCTGGTTAGACTTTTTACGAAGTCTTTTGCATTCACATGGAACACTGGCCATGCCGCAACAAATCAGGATTTTGTGTTTTACAGTCTTTAGAGGAAGAGAATCTGGGACATTGTAAACTATAGCCTGGTGAGAAGAGGTTATACGCTTCATCACCTCCGCAGCCAAGCAGTCAATCAGATTTTCAGCCTTATTTAGGGTGTCTGGAGACATTTTAGGATGCTTTCTTAACAGACAGGCTATTGGGTCTAAATCCGAAAGCTTGCTTTGAGTTACATCCAGCAAAGACTTAACCTGGCCAATATCAGAGCTGCTCTCCATGATATTTGACAATGGCAGTGACATTCTATCAAACTGACCTAATTTTTTCTGAAGTTCATTTACTTGCCTTTGGATATCTTTCACAAAGAGGTCTAATTTACAGATCTCACAGTTCTCCAACAGAACATCTTTCATCTGTATCACAGGAGTGAGAATTGCACTCAAGCCATTTTGTGAGCTAGTAGTTAATGCTGTATTACAGGGTGGTAATGCAGTTATAACCGAGGTTGAGGCACTATCTAAAACAACTGTGTTTCTACGAACACGTTTTTTAGAAATTTGGACCATAATTTCAGGGATTATATCACTATAAGCAGTAGATGAATATCAGAGCAAACACGTGCAAAAATGTCACCAATTTCGAACGTACCGCCAGCTGGTATACCTGGCCCAAATTTGATAATTGATAACTATGACATCCACAGGAATGATAGAGTGGACAAAAGAGGAGGCGGGTGTCTAATATATGCTTCTAAATCCACTGACTCCGATACTTTTACAAACCAAACTATCGACTTCAGAACAAAGAGAATTAGTTTAGCACATAGTGGCAATTTTTTGAGCTTAAATTTGGAATTCATATTTGGAAACTGTTGTACAATGTCACCGCAAATCCGTCAAGGTAGGTCCACCGGTAGCATCCTGTAAATAAGCAAAATAAAATATTAGTTGATGAAACATTGTGCTCATCACATTCTCGGCATTTACATTTAGAAAAGTTTGCTTACATAACTGCCACTGTTATATCGCCTGCTATCTTTTCCATTTGCCTAGAAATAAAAACAATATTGTGATTACTATATATTGACTTAACGTTGATTAATAAAACGAAGCGGGCGTCTAACAATATTACCTGAATTCCTTTCTTCAGGTTATGCCTTTGGACGCGATCTTTCAAATTATGAAAGTACGATTTCGTGGCCTAATCCATTATGTCACCAACCTCTCTCGATGCCATCAGTTGATCGTGACAGAAATAAGTACTTCATTAATGAACCTTACATCTCGTGACTGAATTTCGAACATCTGAATATCCCTAAATTCCTTGATTTAAATGGTGTAGTAAAATCATCACTAAAATCACAGTGGGGTCGAAAGGGTATCCTCTCTTCACATTCCATTTCAACTATATTCCCCGGTTTACCTGAGGCCAAGATTACATTGTCCTGAGAATAAGAAGTAAATATGGCGTTCAGATAAGTTAACTTTCCTTTGCTTAACTTAACACCCTTAGTAATAGCTTCTTTAGCTACATGCTTGACACCTGTACTCTTCATTAAGTACACGTGCTCAACATAACGCTGAGCTGCCTGCTTAGCCACAGCGTATCCACAGTGCACGGACTGTCTTATCTTGAGCATATAGGATTCAGAGGGAAATGCACTGAATCCTTCTAATGCCCCATGCAGCCCGACGTCATCCACTATGTTTCAGAGAATGAATATTGTAAACGATATGTTCATCTCCGAAACAGTTCTCATATTGCAGTAAGCAATTACTCAAATCTCTCCGAACAGCATCCAAAAACAGTCGGCTGTATTTGGTGCTCGAAAGTAAGTATACTGACGGAAAATTTCCTATGATTATCGTACAGGGGGGAGAGGCGGAATGTTCCTGAGCAGGCGAGACCCAAATATAGTAGCTTTTTAGAAGGACCAGGGTTATATCAGTACATACTGGGTTCACTTCAAGTAGATAAAATATTCATTTACCGTTAAAAGGTATTATTGACGCGTTGGTTAGATTTTGCTGAGAATCGTTGCAAAGTTGGTCTTTTAAGCGTCCCAAGCTTACTGTACTATACCTCCAAAAGTGCATTCATACCTCACAAACTTATATTCCATAGGGCCAGATGGTTCTTTTTTACCTGAATCAAGCCGTTAGGATGTGTTGGATTCCTTTCAAAGAAATAATGAACAATTTAGTTGCTACCTTCATAAATTTATCAAAAGCTTGCTTAAATTGCACCCACGTATAAAATACACAACTAAGGATTATTCTTTGGAATATAGCCATTACATCAGACAATATAGATGACACATTTGGTAAAGTAGAGGTTGCAGGAGTATTTGGTAACGTCATATAATGGTTTTAACAATGACTAACGAATACAACATTATAATTTCAAGTAAATGAATAATAGTATATATTTCTGTGCCCATAAACCACTGTTGTGACCTAGTAAATTCAATTGATTTATGCTGACCTATAAAGCACATATCACAGGCCACTGAACTGACAACTTAAAAGGTGGATCAGTTAATACATGTATATGTGCTAGTCAAATACTCATTAAATGTCTAGAAATTGTGGTTGAATCACATTCTTCTAGTAAGCAAAAATGCATACGTTCTATTTCAGACCTAAAATATATGTATGAAAACTACCGTTGACCTATATTCACTTACTAAACACTCTCAGACATCTCGATGAGTCATGTTCGTATAGTAGGCAAAAATGCACATATCCTAATTTAGACTTAAAATATATGTATCAAAATTACTGTTGACTTATATTAACTTACTATACAATATCAGATATTTTAATGTACCTTTATTCACCACTAATGCATCCAAATATCGTGTGAATCATCACACTACACTCACACCCATAAAATTAACACGTGATTATATTATGGTAAAGGACGTTCACAATTGAACTGCCTGCAAATTGCCGTGTCAAAATAACAAATTACCGCTTAACTTATATTTCAGACCAATAGGAAGCCAACTAGACAACAGCCAATCAAAGTCTGCTTATATCTATTTTCGATATGGTGGGCTACTCACAAAAGTAAAAATGGCTTAAAAACGTTAGTTGGTTTACCGTAAACGATGTTTTAAGCAATATTATCTGCGAAAGTCTCACCATAGCAGTAATTATCCAGTTAAACATGCAGAGAAGTATTAATAACTCAGCAACCGGCGAATGTTTGATTCCTTTCGGTCTGGAACCTGAGTAACTGCGAACCAATCCATACAGAAATGTCAAAAGAGGCATGCAGGAGCAGAATTTTACCATCGAATGAGTCAGTGGGATCTGAAATGGAGCTGTCAGCATATTTTCGTTATTTCATAGATATCCAGGTTTATTGGCGCTGTATAGGTAGTGATTTGGATTTGTCATCATGATCGACATATGGACGAATATTCAAATATGTACTACAACTTGTTTGCCTTTCGGATTTTGCTAATTACATCGCGTGTTGGGTTTGATTACTCTGCGATTTTGACGTATTCCGCGGTGTCTCCGTGATGATGGGAGGTATGCATACGCTTTAAATGTATTACTTTGTTGGCTGCTACCTCCACTGAGTGTATACAACGGGAAGTGTGAATTCATATAATTCATAACCACTGTGGATAATATATATATATTTATTCCTGTTTATGCAGGAACATACCAATTGTACAGGCATGGATAAGTTATTATATAAATTACACATATTTCGATGTATGGTGAATTTACAGTTTGTTTGTTTTTTCTGACATTAGAGTCAGTCGGAACAGTCTGCAAAATAGTCTGTCTGTTTAACACATAAAGAGATATAGAAGTATTTTCTTCGCATTAACAAAAAACCCAGACATCAGATGAATGTAATACAAATATCTGGGAAAAATAAAGCTTGAAGTCAATTCTCCTATATAACTTTGTTGTGAGTTTATTGATGTATTATTTTGGGGTCAGTGATGTATTTATCCCATTTTTCAGCAGTCTAATCAAAGTTTTATAATAGGAAAGGAATTTGATGGTTGATACGAAAACTAGATAAGGTCATGTTTGATTGTTTTACTGCATGGAATGGGGCCGAGGTCGATTCCAGAAGTATCCATTGGCGCCACTTGTGGTAGCATGACAGACTGCACACGTAAGTTGAGTAATACATTGAAAACTGTTTGAAAACCAGTTGCTTCTTTATTTCAGATCAAGAATACTCCTTGTACAGAATGTTGGCCAGCGTTTTCAAATGGTAGCATCGGATCGTTCGTGGAATTTGAGTTTGAATTTACTTAAATGGTCATTTCAGTTTAGATGTTGGGTTGTTCGACCTCGACCAGGAGGTATACAGAAGTGCAGGCTCAGCGATAGAATTCCAGAAAGAGAAAGTATGTGAACATGAAAAGAACATTAATATTTTATGTATATATAAATGTTTATAAATGTATATCATGGTATAGTAAATATTACCTATAATCTAGTTGTTTTTTCATGTATTTTTACGAAGTCTTAGAGTTTAATTAGTGTCATAATATTTAGTAATGAGTCTAGGCGTTAAAGTGTTCTAGTAGCTCATGCGTTTTAGAAATAAGTGGTGCGGTGTGATTAGCATGGTCATTGGGATGAAACAGTTTATATAGCAAGCGTTTGAAGGTTATAATAGAGGGACAGGTCCTTATTTCTGGGGTAAACTGTTCCAGATCTTAGGGTACATGACTATGAAGAGGTTTGCACGGAGTGCTGTCTTACAGTTTTTCCTAGATACTGGGCACGTTTGGTTACGAAGGTTGTAGGAGCCTTCCGGTGAGAACTGTATCTCCTTACTGTCTGAGAATGATATTTTATGCAAGACTTTAAAAAAGAATGTTAGGTTAATGCTGAGTCGTCTCATCCAGAGTGGGTCGATACCTAGAGTTATACACCTTGATGTGTAGTCTTTTTCTCAGTCAAATCCTAGTAGTTTAGACGTGAAGTATCGTTGGACACTTTCTATTTTAAGTTTGTCACTTACGCGAGTGCTGCTGAGAATAAATGGACAATATTCAAGTAGTGGTCTGACACAAGTTTATATAGTAATAGTTTCGCTTCGTGGTTGTGGAAATTCCTGAGTATACATCCTAAGAGCATCCTCGATTTACGCGTCTGTGTTGCCAATTGCTCAGAAAATGTCAGGTCACTAGAGTACCTGAGTCCTGGGTCAACAACACTTTTGAGTTTAGGCAAGTTAATAGATTCAAGTAGCAGTTTGATATTTATTGGGGGTGCACCGAAACAGATCCAACCACATTTGTTAAGGTTGAATTTTAGGTTTCATGTGGAGGACCATGCAGTTACTCTATCTAGTTCTTCCTGAACAGCTTTCTGAAAGTACCCTAAGTCATCACAGTGGGACGTGCAAGCCACTTTAAGATCATCTGCAAAGATGAATGGTTTACCAGGTGAAAAATAGCTGCGTATGTCGTTGACATATAGAGCGAATAGGAGACGTTACCTTGAACTACTCCAGAAGTGACTGGACTAGGCTTAGAATTTACAGAACCCAGTCTAACTACTTGGGACCTATTGTTAAGGAATGATTCAATCCATCCTAATAATGGATTACGTATTCCTAAGGAGTTCAGTTTCTTTATTAGAAGCAAATGGTCAACGCGGTCAAAGGCTTTGAATATGTCGAAGTAGATGACTAGTACTAGTTGTTGTTTGTCTCGGCTGCTAGTTATATAGTTAAAGAAGTCAAGGTGACATGTCATGCATGATCTGGATTTTAGGAATCCATGTTGGTTGGGACTTAGAATATTGTAGCTGAGCATATGTTTGAGAATATCATCTTTAACTATTCTTTCAATGATTCTAGATACTATGGGTGTAATATTGATTGGCCTATAGTTGTTGACTTCAGTTTTTGATCCGGATTTGTGTTTGGGTACTTTAAATGTGGTTTTCCATTTATCTGGATAGGTTTGGCTTTCTAGGGACATTGCAAAGATCTTAAGTAATAAAACGGAAATGTCAGAACCACCGTGTTTATAAAGATACGATGGTATACCGTCAAAACCGGCACTAGTAGAGTTTTTAAGAGTATTAATGGCTTGGTTAATATTAGAGTAAGTGAAATGAACTGTACTGATTTGTTTCAGCGTTGAAGAAGAAGGGAGTTCTATTGCAGATTGTAAACCGAGAAGTGGACTTGTGGGCTTAAGGTATTTAGCTGCAAACGTCTCGTTAAATAGTTCACACATGTCTGCATGGATGCTGTATAGTTCACCCTTATTTATAAGGAGAGAAATCTTATGGCTTTGGCGATTCATTCATTTCTTTAGGATTTCTGTGAGAGCACCTACTCTGGTGGTGCTGGCTAGTGCCGTGCATTCTTCATTTCTCATACGCAAGTTATGAGCTAGCGAGATGGAGCTAAGAGTACTAAGTATTGACCCTAGTGCACTAAAGTCGTGTCGTCTGAAGTAACTTGTTGACAGTCTTTTCAGTTTCCTATGATCATTTGGCTTTGTGAATGTCTTTCTATGTGGGGAAATCTTTAGTGTTTGAAGTGGGATGACAGCATCCAAGCATGTGTTGGAGTTATAGTAAAAGATGTCTAGAGCTTTCGAGAGGCTGTCAGTATAGAAGTACTCTCTCCATTCTGAGGATCTCAACATTGATTTCACTAGAATCCAGTCTGACTTACTGTAGTTCCTGTATGTTATTTGTTGTGAAGTAGGGGTATGGGCTGCATTGCTACTTGACGGAAGTGGCAGTGCACACAGCACTGTTTTGTGGTCACTCCCTGAAAACTCAGAACCTACTAGGGTAGAAAGCGGACTTATATTGTGGCAAAAGATTTAGTCTTATGCGTTATTACCTCTTGTATGGGTTGTGACAGCTTGTTTCCAGCCAAGTATATCCAGTGTGCCTATGAACTTATCAAATTTAGTTGGGCCTGTGGGTATTTCCCAGTTGATTTCTGGTAAGTTAAAGTCTCCACATAGGATCTTATGATCGTAGTGTAGGGTGGATAATTGTTCCAGAGTATTAATAAGTTGGGTCTCGTAATTACTAAAGGTGCCAGATGCTCTGTAGGTGCATCCAATTAATACCATTGCGTTATTTAAGTGTAGGTTAACCCATAAAGTCTCAGGCATGTAATAATAATAATAATTTTTATTTCTGGAACAGAAACCAGCCATTTTTACAGGCATGAACAAATGTACACTAATTAGAACTTATAGAATATATATGATTTGTTAATCTAGAAATAGATTGAATACTGGTAATTTTGAGAGAAATATTTTAAAAGAAATGTACAAATAAGGCAATAGGTAATTTTCGAGATATGCTTTCAACTGAATAATTCATGAGATATAGCATCAAATCAAAACTGTAATTGAAAGAAAACGGTATGTCAAATTCACGCGGGAATCATAAACGATTACGTTAATTGTGGAAGGGTGATGATAAACGTTATAGTGATATATTATCGCGGAATGTATGGGTTATCGTGTTCACGCCTATAGAGGCGTTATAAGCGTTTATTTTTGTGAAAGTAGATAATATATAACTGGTTTCAGGCTGCTATAACCGAAAAAGCAACATTTTCCAGTATTGTGTTCGTATTAATGGAAGAACCTGTCATGATATCCCAGAGTATGTATTACTTCAATAACTCATCGTATATAAGAAATTTAGCCTAGAAAGACTATTCTTCGGGTTTTAGAGCCGTAATGGTTTGTTATTTGCTAGTTTTTTGAGGATATTAAGGTTGAAAACTAACTATAGGCAATGGTTGTTTCCATAGCAGTTATTCTATGATAACGAGACATATGAAGGAGAACTAGCCTACGCACACAGGTTAAATGTACGTTCTGAGGATGCCAAGCACTTTTTTATCATCAACCGTGATGATTGAAATATTCCATTACACATCGAAGAGAGTATGCGATGAATGAGGCAATTTGCTGAATTTCCTGTTGATTTTATCCATTTCTGTGAAGTTCCTAGTTAAAATGGCTCAGTTGAAGATGTGATACTGGTTAAATT
The DNA here is from genome assembly GCA_944472155.2 of Trichobilharzia szidati. Classification (NCBI taxonomy): domain Eukaryota; kingdom Metazoa; phylum Platyhelminthes; class Trematoda; order Strigeidida; family Schistosomatidae; genus Trichobilharzia; species Trichobilharzia szidati. The sequence goes on along the minus strand of OX235279.1, from coordinate 26,000,871 downwards.
TACATTGTAACATAGAATTTCGGGAGACCGTAATTGCTGAGTGCGTTACATTGCATCAGATTACCTTGATATCATTGTGCATTTGTGCCAGAAGAATAGTATAGATGGTGCTTCTACAATGCCAGACTGCTTCAAATTGGAATCACCTTTCTGTAGAATAGTAGCTCGCAGGTATGTCCTACAACTACTAGACGTGTTACTTAAGTTATATCAGTCTTAATAATTTTTCATGTTCACATCACTAACATATTCCGAGATGCTTAATGAATTACTTGTGACTATGAATGACATGGAAGGTGTACTTATGGCTCATGTTTCAAAAGCATTTATCATGAAACAAGTTATCTGTAGGGATTTTGTGATGTTCAGGTTACAATGCTTGAGCGTATGTAGTTACTGCATGCTATTGTACTTGAAGGGACAGTTGGTGAAAGTGAAGATATGATAAAGTTTTCTCTAAAGTCACTATGAATACTGCAAACTGTTGATAAGAAAGCGCATCAAAGGAATAAGTTCAGAATAGCTAGAAAACACTACTGCAGTTTCTCAGGATGCTGTTCTCCTCCTGGAATACCTATTAATTGTGTGAGGGAATAGCACTTACCGATATATATGCAGTGTTCATTGTGAAGGGTCTGGAGTTTAACTTTTATGATAATCCGTTGTAATTGCTTGTACAATAATTGAACAATCGAAAATTTCGAAAAAGTTTTTTTATTTACGATACTTCACGATTGTAATTTATAACCTAACTTATTGTGCCTGTAGAGGTGTCATGCATTCCTTGTAAACACCCATTTATACAACATATTAAGTTATTATTTGCTTGGTGCTACACTTTAGAAGAGGAACAATGTATGTCACAGTGAAAACCGCAGAAGAATGCTGTCATGGCCAAAGAATGAGAAAGGAGAATGACCCTTTTTCAGCAAAGGTAGGAGAATATAAAGCGTTTCACTTTCACATTACTTATCTCTAACTTCGACGACTTCAAAATTATACTTTATTCACTTGCTTGCAGATGTTCGGGGAAGTCAGTCAACCTGGTCACAGCAATTACGCATCCCCGCAGTAATTACGAAAAACAGTTGTGTGAAGATATTCGCTTAATATTTTTCATGAAATATATTTAACATCCTGCTTACCATACTTTTCTTATTCTATCTCAGTGAAACTAAATTTGTCATTATGACGAGATGTAGGCCTGACGTAACAATGAGACCTGAGAAAGTAATTGTAGGCATAATTCAACGTAGGCGAAATCGTTCTAACATTGCTACAGCCCAACCTATTAAATTATTCCTCTCGTGCAGACTTCAGTTTACACTGCATGTTAACACCCGTAGACATATGGATTGACATCCAACGTAAAAGACTCGAACATAACTCTAACCCCTGTAATACAGGTGGAAGATGTTCTGTCTGAAAAAGTAGGGCTCTCTTACTTAACATGCATTATTAAAGAGATGCAGCTACAGATTGATGAATTAAAAGCGAAATTAAGTGCATTTGAATGTATACCCGAAACTATCTCACTTATGAAAAAGGAACTGCAGGATCCTACAATCCTAAAGCTTTTTAATATGACCTCTAGAATGACGCATACTGACTCAGAAAATGCGAAGGAGTTAGAAAACGCCATTGACTTTCTATCCAGCGAAGTTGTTAAAAGGCTGGCTTCGAAACAAAACGCTATAGTGTATAATGTGCCAGATAGCGAGCCCATTAAGTCGGTCCAGCACTCATTGCTGAAGGCTGCAAATCTCTTGAGTGCACCTTGTCAGTGCATTCGCCTAAGTAAAAAAGACCTAAAGCATCCCTGTCCTATACTCTTTAGGTTCGACAGCTACATAATAGCTGAACGATTTAAGAAGGCCGAAGATCTTCTGGCTACTGCCACTAAATTCAAGACTATTAAAGTAGTCTCGGATAAAACAACTAACCAAAGGCAAGCAAGCAAGAACTCCTTCGATAGAAAGTTGACCACACCGAGAACTACACCTGGTATCAGTGCTAAAGTGTCGACGGACACTGAAGCACAGCAAGTCACCTGTATAGTGTTGGAAAAAAAATCGGCAAGTAAAAGCGACTCGAAAATCAGTAAGAGCAGTGTCACTGGGTGCAATCCTAAAGTACATGAGAGCACATCTGGAAAACCTGCTGACATACATGAGGTTGATATTGACTCACAAACTATGTCTGACCAGAAACCACTGGCAGACCACACTCAATCTGCATGCAAGCCCGAGAGTCCCGCAGTAGAAACTGCAAGAAAGACGACAAAGCCTACAGTCCCACTCCAGACTTCGACATACCTCCCTCTCAATAAGTCTAATAAGCAACATGTCAGTCTAAAAAAAGACAATGCATGGGTAAAAAACCATATTCCCAAAAAAGTCATCCATCATGTGAATGAAAACACCGCTTCCCGAACTAGGAGTAATATGCCTAGCAACGCACATAACTTGGGAATGCAACGTAGAACGGATCATCAGGATATAAGGAGCACTAAACGGGGTTCATATAGGCACCATATTAATGCATATTCTTGTCCAAACTCTCACACTATCTATGTTGAACCTCAGCAACATAATGAGTATACATCGACACTTGACCCTCTCAATAACTTCACTCACACATGTGATGTGAGCCAATATGCATACAACTATGAAAGACCCATGAGGTACAACTACCAAGGTAATCTTAACACAAGGTACCTAGGTCGAGCAAACTATATATCACCAGTAAATGAACGCAGATACCCACCTATGGATGCTAAAAGTCAAAACATGCAACAGGATTATTTTCGGATGCAGCAAACAATAGCCCCACTCGCTGCACAATTCATCCAGGAAATAGTACACACACTGACTCTGTCTCACCTCAAAGCCCCTCCAAACATAACGTAGGAATAGTAACAAGTAACCATGTTAACCTCTCCCCCAAAAACTATGGTTTACTAACGATTATGCTCCTGAATGCTAGATCTCTCCTTAACAAAATAACATCGCTTCGCTGCCTGGCATACATAGAACGGCCGACACTAATAATGGTGACTGAAACCTGGCTTACTACTGATATACCTGACTCAAAGCTAGTAATAGACAACTACGACATCTATAGGAACGATAGAGTTGACAAAAGAGGAGGCGGCTGCTTAATATATGCCTCTAAATCCGCTAACTCCACTACTTTCAATAACCCAACTACTGACAAACTCCCTGAATCTAAGTGGATAAGCATCCACACAAACGAAAATAAAATTCTTGTCGGATGTATATACAGACCCCCTAATAGCCCTCAAATGACTGATATAACTATTGGAGAAATACTTGAGCATGCAGCTACGCTGGACTTTGACTACAAAGTAGTCTGTGGCGATTTCAACTTACCTGGAGTAAACTGGGATACCTGTACAGGACCTAGAATCCGCGACGAGTTACTACAAGCTATAGACGTAGGCGGATGGAAGCAGTGCGTACGCCTCCCTACAAGAAATGAAAACACTCTTGACTTAATCCTTTGTCATGAAATAGAGCCCATCTCGATAGAGGTAGGAAATAAACTTGATAACAGTGATCACAACATATTGTACTGCACGCTACCCCTCCGACTAACAACTAAACACACACCTAAAAATTCCCCGGTGCACTATCAGTATAGGGACTATAAGAATGCCGATTGGGAATTCTTATCAGATCTGCTGAGAAGTTCTGACTGGGAAGAATATTTCATCAACAATAACTTAGAAGTATCACTTGATATTTTCTACAAAACAATTGGCTCAGCAAGAGACATAATCGCGCCCCTAAAATCTGCTCTAAAGACACCAACTCCATTTATAGACCGCAAAACGCGACTAAAACTAAAGAAATTGAAAAGGAAATACCATGTATTTAAGGAATTTAATGCGTTAAACCAAATACATGAAACTCTTAAACGGCTTGAAGAGAAACACAAAATGAGGTCACAACTTGAAGAAAATAAAGCGCTTGTGGGCAACTCCAAAACTCAGGAACTTTGTAGGATATTGCAGAAACGTCTAAAAAGCAGTAAAGACAGTACTGTAAGCAGCTTAGAACATAAGGGTATAATATACAATGATCCCCAGGTTATAAGTGAACTCCTCAGTGAGTCGTTTTGCAATGACGCCAGAGTGCACCCGACCCAAAATTTCCAAATGACCTGCAAAAGTAACCACAAATTAGGCGAAATAGACTTTAATATACAAAATATAGACTCAGCGATTAAGACTTTGAAGTCTAATGGTAGTACTGGAACAGATGACATACCATCTGTCATGTACAAAAACGGTAGCACGGAAATGGTAGTCTTGTTACTTAAAATATTTACTCTCTCGTTGGAAACTGGAACTTATCCTGAAGTGTGGAAAACCACATACATATTACCTAAGCACAAAGCAGGGGCCAAAACCAGTGTATGCAACTATAGACCTATCAATATAACACCGGTGATATCCCGAATAATGGAGAAAGTGGTTAAAGACCAAGTGTCAGACAACTTACTAGAACATGAACTTATCAATCCATCACAACACGGATTTCTTATAAAAAGATCATGTGTGACCTGTCACATAGACTTTTTCAATGAAGTTACACGAAGTAGGGACAACAGAGAACTAGTAATTGTACTATATTTCGATATAACAAAAGCCTTCGACAGAGTTCCCCATAATCTGCTAGTCGGCAGGTTATGCTCACTAGGGATATGTGATCCTCTCCTGAGCTGGATAAAATCATTTCTCTGTGGCCGAAGTCAGACAACGAAAGTTGGCTCGATAATCTCAAGGCCTAAACCAGTAAGTAGTGGTGTAATCCAGGGAAGTGTATTAGGCCCACTCTTATTCATAATATATATAAACAGTATCTGTGAATGCTTTAGTGTGGGTAAACCAATACTATATGCAGATGACTTAAAAGTGACGTATAAATGCAAGAACACAGATCTTGGAATAACAGTAAACGCCATACAGCAAGAATTAGAAAAAATGGATAGATGGTGTGACACCTGGCAACTCCAATTTAATGTCGAAAAATGTGGCTGGCTCTGCATAGGTTGCAACAATTTAGAACTTGACCTGACAATTCAAGGCCATGCACTTCAACGACTGGAATCTGTACTGGACCTAGGGCTGAAATATTCACATAACTTATCATTTTCTGAACATATCTCCAAACAAGTGTCAAAGTCACGCAGACTTATCGGCTTTCTACTCAGGAACTTCCACAGAAATGAGTCTAGAATTCTGTTGTACAAGGTTTGTGTGCGTCCTTTATTTGATTACTGTTCATTCATGTATAGTAGCATACGCATAGAGGACAAATTGAAAGTCGAGGGAGTGCAGAGGTACTTCACGTTAAAATTACTCGGAACTGAAAATGGTACGAACTACTCCACTAGATGTGATACCCTAGGACTAGAAACACTATGGCTAAGACGCCTGAGACTAAACTTGGCACTTTACTATAAGCTTCTAAACCACTTAGTTTTTACCTCTACTAATGGCACTCGACTTTCAGATGACAATGGCTACAAACTAAGACACACTAAGGGTACAGTAGCTATCGAACAATGTAAAACAGCCACCAGGCAAAAGTTTTACTTGATTAGGTATGCACAGATATGGAATAAACTGCCAATGGAAATGCGTCAAGCAAGTACATTGGCCTCCTTCAAAAAGGTGCTTAATGACAAACTACAAGAGTTTGCAAACGATAGTAGTTCTAGTTCCTATCTGAGAGCCTCCGAAATTATAGGTCCATTTAATGTATAAGCTTAAATACTACACCTGTTGTTTTTTGCCTATATTTATAATTCTAGATAAAACATTAACGGTTAAGATACGTACCCACAAACAGACAAGAAATCTCGTTTGTAAAACTACTACCCAACACAATAATTGGAATAAAATGGACATAAACCGACAACATGAAAAAGGTATAACTCACCACAATATCACAAGGACAGATGAACGCTCGTTGGGCACCATATATCCGTCACCAACTGCAACCCACCTTTCCTTAGATAATGTGATGAATTTATATCCATAATGTTGCTCAGCAGTTAATATTCTCAACTCCTGTCGGAACAGCTGAATTTCATAAACCTTCCTCACGCTAAGAAAATACCCACAAGCAGTAGAAATCCATTAATTAATGCGTCCGAAGCTTATGTACTTACTCCCAACAATGACATTGAAGATCAAATGAGATAAACACATCACTGATTTCAAAATGACACATCAATGAACTATAATTCGAGGACTCTGCACACAACAGAGTTATGTATGAATATTTACTTCAAGCTTTATTTTTTTCCCAGGCACTTATAATCCATCCACCAAAGACCTGGTTTTTTTGTTAATGCGAAGACAATACTCCTGTATTTCCTGTTGTGTTGCACTCACTGACAATCCAGCAGATTTTTCCAACTTTGCACAGAAATGATTGTATATAAGTGAAAAGGCTGTTTTATACTACTGGGATTAACATTTATTAAGTGTATGTACAATCTCCAACGAACATGTGAAGCATATCTTGCTACTGCCTGTAAATTGTGATTGAATTATATGGTTCTATTTCTGTAACAATTTGATGATGCCTGTAAACTGGCGTCCCTCATGTACTGTACTATGAGAATAAATTTATTTATTTATTTATTTAAGTGAAATAGTAGTAAGACAGTACTTTTGATTACACTTAACTTCATACGAAATCGAAGTCAACTGCAGGGCCCTAAGTTCTATTCTTATTTGTCAAACACTGAAGTTAGGTATTTTTGTCATTAGTCCCTACAGATTTATCTATGACTAGGAGACGTAATCGCAGATTTTTTCGACGTGACTGAAGTACTTAAAATTCACCACTTATATCGATGGACAGTGTTCCTACAGAATAGCACTTACGTATAGTAAGGAATTCATATCCTGGGGAGCACCGGTCTAGCATGCCGTACTCCCAACGCGAACACACGAACAGAAAGACAACAATGTTAATACGAAAAGTTTATTCTTGTTGTAATACGAAAGTAGTTAATTTACACATCAAGAACATTGTTCATTTGAGCGACTACTTCTCCAGCGTACTCTGCGGCAAACATCCGTCCATATTTGTCACAAATTCTCGTCAGGCCCGCATTCATAAGCCTCCTATTGGTTACGTATAAGTCACACTGATTTCGCGGCACAATTGCTGATGTGCTTGGAAATGCACACGAGTGGCGAGACCATGTCCATCGTTTACACTTCTGCAGCACATGATTAACTACAAAAGGTGGAACAGTAAACGGAAATAGAATTATGCACACAGTATTAAAGGATAAATAATGACAGTGCTTACGTCCTGTTTTCAGTTAAGACAAACCCTTATGAAATATATATACATTTTAGTATCTACGATTTTCAATCAGTTAGGAGTAGGTTAATATGCATTAACTATGGAGACATAAAATAGGGAATACTTCAGGTGGCAACCTAGTGTATCTTACGTGTAAATGAATATACAAGTTTCAAAAAAGGGTATTTTACCTGTGAAACACGCCGTTCTTAAATGCACCAACAGCAAGTGTCGACAGGGATACCGACAAGTCTGGAACGTCATACAAGTACATGTGCATGCGCGCAGATCCACCTCTACTTGTCTCCCATTGTCCGCCAAGAAGATATAATCAAAAGCTTCAAACTGAAAAGAAGTCTATCGTCGCTTTGCATAATCAGCGATCACTTTCTTCACAGTGTATGGCGTCAGCTGGCGTAAAATTGGTATTATGCGTTTGGAACATGAATACTTGAGGGAACGCGACTGAGCAATCATGGACTCCTGCTCTATTCTAGAATTACCTAGTTGAAACCATTTGTAAACCTTCAGCATGCTTTTATGCAGACTATCTGATCTAAGCGAGTACCGCTTCATCTGCTTGTGGGAACTTTCTACTCGATTGTTGGTATCATTACCCAAAGTCAGTACATGTTCCCTGAAAGCTGCTACCCACAAGTGTCGTCGACTCATCCAACGACGTTGTAAATACTGACTAACACCAACAACCAATCTGCTTATAACTCTGAAATAGAAGTTAAATCTGGAAAAATGAAAATATTAAAGGCATTACTCAGATCTCCTTTTACACTGAATTAAGCGACATAAGTAGTTCTTAACAATGGGATTCCGCGTCTAAAATTGAAATTTTAATTATGCTTTTAAATAATTTACTTTACGACGAAATGCACGACAAACATGAAAAGAACAAAGAACAATGTGCGCTTCTCTGTGTGTTAACTTCACTGCTCCTATTTCGGCTTGCGCACAACCCATAATGAATGTTTCTGTTTTAGAGGTGTCTTCCATTATTCTACGAAACGAGTCCAAAATACAAACAACATCACGCTTGAATTCCTTTCGCGTCCAAGCAAATATAACTGGTCTCCCACGACCAAAATTATCCGTCAAAACTAATTGAAACAAAGAATACCTGCATGTTGATTAATTAATTCATAAACTTACTTCCCTTTATTTGTGTTATATGTAGAATCGATGCCAACAACCTCCGGAAACTGTTTATACAAATCTATTTGCTCATAAGTAGAAAAACAGACTCTCATTAGTGAATTCCTTATCGGTTCATCTGAATAGTACTCCAATAACTTCCCACGGGACTTAAGGAATTCAAAAATGTCATAACGGCTCGATATACCTGAAGTAATTTACATGTACATCAACGTTACCTTTATTAACTGAAGCTTTCAGATTTCTAACGTCATTAAGAGTTATGTCCTTGTGGAATGTTTCCTTAACATGCATAATTATTTCATCTGATGAGTGTGATTGGTGAAGAAGTGGTTCTACATTTTCTTTCTCTTCCGCTGATAGTCGTCTAGACCATGAACCATCCTGCATATACACCCTGGTGCATGGATGGTTGTGGACCATTTTCTGGGATGTTATCACGTATTCACTATAACGCAAAATTACGCGAAATGCAGACAGACAGTTGCAACATTTAGACCTTAAACATACATAATATCATAATACACTTCCTCTTACGACTTGTTCCGCAATTTCAGGCCAGCTTTTCCACGGTTCACGCCAAAAGTGCATTTAAAATAAACGTAAGCGTACTTATATCTGTCGTCCCCTGTTGTTTTGCTTTGAATATGCACATAGTGAGTGCAGGACAACTACATTGTTAGCATTAAATCACTTCCTCACTTGTTGAAATTCTCCCAAGGAATTCTCAAATTCCTCCCAGCTAAAGAAACGCCTTCCCAGCATAATTTCACCGAAAATTCCACTGACGTCAGCAGTACTTTCACCCGCATTGCCTACCTGCAATAAACTAAAAAGGCTTTGGCAATTAGCATCCATCTGTGTCGCAATATCCATCAATAAAATGCTACATGTATAACCTAAAATCGAGAAAAGCACTAGAACTCACGGATTCCTCGACATCGCCAGCAACAGATAGGCCAACAAACCGAGTGTATGATAAACCAAGCCTGGTACATGCACAAAATAAGTAAAAGAAAACGTTAGAATACCAACATTTTACATTTATATTCATCAAACATACTTGCAAACAACGCATGCCGCAACCACGCAAACCTGCACACGACATGACCTACCGAGGACAAATTTAATATCAAACTGGCCGCCACTGTTCTAGCCAATCAAAGCTGAGAAAGCCCTTAAGCGCGTAAGATTTAACACCCTATAACGTATATTATCACCCATTGCGGAAAGTAAGTAGCATTTTTGTACAGGTGCTGACGTGAAATATAAGAGATGCGGAATGAACAGTAATTGTAATTAAATGATTCATAGAGTGTTTGAAAGTCCATAAAACTTCAAATTCACCGGTAAGTACACCATAATTGTGACATTTCCAGTTGTATATGAGACCAACTTTGAACTTGTCAGCAGATTTCATGATAGAGGTGGTTCCGTTATTCACCAGGTGGACTAGCAATATTCCGAACTAGTTGAGGATAGCGGCACTGTTTCAGTGCCTTCGTTTAAGGCAGTACCTTTGAAAAGAGAAGTGTTAAGTGTACTACTTTCTAGCCGTGATACAGTAAGTGCATTCAGAAAGTACATGAGACAACCCCCTCCCTTACCACCTTCCCTGTCACACCGAAAGTGTGTATAGTTATCTAACCTTATCTCTTCATCCAGTATGTTCGAATTACACCAGGATTCAGTGATGACAATTATAGGGGGTTTGTACATCACTGTGAGTGCTCTGAGCATCAGCACTTTATTTAAAACAGATGTAGCATTTATGAGGATCAGGTAAAGATGAGATTTGAAATAGCATTTGAAGTATTTAAGTTCATTAATCAGCCCTGAATATGGTTCAGCACCCAGTAGTACTGTTTGGCATGACGACCCTATGTTAAGAGGAGTTTCAACATCTTGCTCATCTATGTTTATCGAGTTGGTGTGTGCTGTTTTCGGTGAAGAATTAAGCGTTGGAGTACTGGATTTGCTATAGGCTAAGGCATTCTTACTTTTAGTTAAGCTGGAAACGTGGGTAGGGATCTTTATTTGACCTAAACTTGTGCACGTATCAAGTGTGCCTAATGGATGCGGGTGCACTAGACTGTTCCTATATTCATCCAAAGGGGGAGCCAGCACTAGTGGTTTAGGAGTGTTAACATCCCTACCAGCTGTTTTTTCAATGCTGACAGGGACGCAGGGGATAAAATTTGATTGGGACCTTGTGAAGACCATGGTTTATTATTCCACCTATTGTTAGGTACTAGTTGTGCCCTTGTATGGGGTTCGTGTGTACTGCTTTGTGGGTTAGTTCCCAGCAGACTTGTACCATATATCCGATCAAAATTTATTTGTGTGCCATACTGTGAATACCCTGAGTTGTTGGTGGTTGAGTTCTGACTATTGCCACTTGTACTATTGAGGGAGGCATTGTTGTGGCGTTGGTTATCAGTGTGGGCCATGGTGCTATTTCGCACGTTGTGAGTGCTAATACTATTGACCGTGGGGAACGTGGGCTTAATTATACTGCCATTGTTGTTGTTGGCATGATTTGGAGTCATATTCTCCCTTTTTTACCGATGGACTTATGGCTAGGAGAGGACGGGGTCGACTTTCGGGGGATTTTGACTTTCTTTCCGGGATTATTTGGTGACATGTCTATATCTAAGGTGATAGGTGGTATAGTTTTATTGGCTATTTGATTACAATTTAGTGGCCTTTCGGTTGGTGTCGCTCTCTGAGAGGATAATTCTGTGTGGTTTGAGAGGGGTGGTGCGGTGGATTCTACGGTATCTCCCAAAGGGTTGGGTATAATTGCTGCTTGCAATGTCCTATTATTTATTCCACAATTAGGCTTAGTGTGGTAACTCTATGCACGCCTTTCTATGACTGTCTTGTCCACTGCAACCTTTATTAGTTTCTAATTTCTGGCTTGCGATAGGGTGTGTTGGGAGTGGATGAATTTTCTGGCCTCTGCCGGTGTTTCGAACTGAAAACGAATGGGACAACAATTTTCATGTTGTCCGGAACGTTGTAGACAATAGCATTTAGTCTAGCATCGAGTCGTTTTGTTACTTCTGTAGTAACAAAGTTAATGAGGTTATCTGCCTAAGTTACCGATTCTGTGTCAAGTTTGTTAAGGTCTACAGTTTTCATGAGGATAGTTAAAGGTGTCATTTCACAGACCTGCGATCTGATATCGCTGATCTGATCTGATAATTTGGATATTTTGGTATTGGTTTCAGAAATTCCAGGATTTACTGACTTATTGCTTTTTATTTCCCTTAACTCGCCCTTAAGTTCTCCAATAGACAACTTAAGAAGTTCTATTTCAGAAGATAGTACTGAAACAGAGCTTGAGGGCTAGAGTTTTTCGATAAGCACATAAGGTGTAGGGAGGGTTTCTGTATGAGCAGAGGGTACTGAATTTTTAGGAGTAGTGCCAACACTAGCTGTCAGTACAGTTTTATCCTCAGATTCAGCTCGACGCTTACGACAAAGAAGTGAGTTATGTGGCTCACTATAACCGTTTGTAGGGAGTGTGTTGCTTGATGTAGCAATCAAGGACGTAAAATTAGTCATCAGTTTTACAGGGGATTCAGTTCGTTGCTTTTTACTTTGATTAGCCATAACTATTTGCTATAAGAGTTAATGGTTATATGTATGGAGGAAGTGGAGTACTTGTGCAAGGATTACAACAAAGTAAATTTTATGTAACGAATCACGCCAAAATGTAACGCAAACGTTGAACGTACCGCGTGTATATATCGCCGCATTCCTTTTGGAAAGGAGACCAGTTGGTGGATTATAAATGATGTCCAAGTAACTTATATCCTTCCATGTGATGTTGTGGTAAGTCTCGATCTTGCTTTCTCATATTTCATTCGTATGTTGGTTATGGTTCACGCTTTGTATCAGGTAGATATAGTTCGATCGACTCTTATTTGTATGGGTGTTATTTTCATGACTGCTGCTTTTTGTCTGAAATTATAGATAAAGGCAAAAGAAACAACAGGTGTAGTCTCTAAGTTCATGCATTAAATGGGCCTATAATTTCTGAAGCTCTTACATGGGAATTAGCACTGATATCACTTACAAACCCACTTGGTGTATCATTAAGTGCCTTTTCAAAGGATACCAGTGAGCTTGCTAGTCGCATTTCCTCAGGTAGTTTGTTCCATATTTGGGCATAACTAATCATGAAAAACCTTTGCCTGGTGGCTGTTTCACATTGTTCTACAGCCACCGTACCTTTAGTGTGTCTAAGGTTATATCCATTGTCTTCTGAAAACCGAGTACAATTAGAAGGAGTATATACTATGTGGTTAAGTAGCTTATAGAAGAGTACCAGATTTAGTCGCAGTCGTCTTAACCATAATGTTTCTAGTCCTAGAATTTCACATCTGGTAGAGTAGTTTGTGCCGTTTCCGGTTCCGAGTGCTTTTAGCGTGAAGTACCTCTGTACTCCTTCTACTTTCAGTTTGTCTTCTATGAGTATACTACTAAATATGAGTGAACGATAGTCTAGGAGTGGGCGCACACAAACCTTGTATAGTAGTATTCTGGATTCACTTCTGTAGAAGTTCCTGAGTAGGAAACCAATAAGCCTGCGTGATTTCGATACTCGTTTCGAGATATGTTCAGAAAATGATAGATTGTGTGAATATGTCAGTCCTAGGTCTAGCACAGATTTGAGTCCAGGGATTTTGTGGCCCTGAATTGCTAGGTTGTGTTCCAGGTTGGGACAGCCTATGCAGAGCCAGCCACACTTTTCGACATTAAACTCAAGTCCCCAGGTGTCACACCATATATCCATTTTTGTTAATTCTTCATGTATGGAGTTGATATTTGTGCCGATATCTGTATTTGTGCAGGTATATGTCACCTGTAAGTCATCTGCATACAGCATTGGCTTGCCTATACTAAAGCACTCACATATACTGTTTATGTATATAATGAAAAGAAGAGGTCCCAATACACTCCCCTGGATGACACCACCGCTAATCGGCCTAGGCCTGGAGGTCACCGAACCAATTTTTGTCGTCTGATTTCTGTCACTGAGAAATGATTTTATCCAGTTGTGGAGGGGTTGCGTATCCCTACTGAGCATAGCCTGCTGACTAACAGACTATGTGGGACTCTGTCAAAAGCTTTCCTTATATCGAAATAGAGGATAATTACTAGTTCTCTCCTATCTCTTCTATAGGCGACTTCGTTGAAAAAGTCTATATGGCAAGTGACGCAAGATCTTTTCTTAAGGAACCAGTGTTGTGACCGGTTGATGAGTTTGTGTTTTAGAAAGTAGTCTGACATTTGGTCTTTGATTACTTTCTCCATGATCCGTGATATGACAGGTGTTATATTGATAGACCTATAATTACATGCACTAGTTTTGGCCCCTCCTTTATGCTTAGGTAGTATACACGTGTTTTTCCAAGTTTCATGGTAGGCTCCAGTCACGAGTGAGAGGGTGAATATTCTAAGTAATAGTACTATCATATCGGAGTCACCATTTTTGTATGTGACAGGTGGTATATCACCTATCCCACAACTACCGTTTGCTCTTAACGTCTTTACCGCTGATGCTATATTTTGTATATCAAAGTTGATTTCACCTAACTCGTAGTTATTTTTGCAGGTTATGTCGAGGATTGGGGGCGGATGCGCTTTGGTGTTATTGGAGAACCATTGGTTTAGGAGTTCACAAATAATCTGGGGATCATCATAAATTATACCTTCACGCTCCAATTGGCCAACATTATTTTCTTTACCCTTGTTTAGTCGTTTTTGCAAGATCTTGCAGAGTTCATGAGTTTTAGAGGTGCCCCCTATGGCTTCATTTTCCTCGAGTTGTGCCTTCGTTTTATGTCTCTCCTCAAGATTTTTAAATGTTTCATGTATCTGGTGTAATGCACTAAATTCTTTATATAAATAAAATTTCCTTTTCAGTTTCCTTAGTTTCAATCGCGTTTTGCGGTCTATGAATAGAGTTGGCGTCTTTAGGGCAGATTTTAGGGGTGCGATTGTATCTCTCAGCGAACTGACCATCTTGTAGAAGGTATCAAGTGTTACTTCTAAGTTATCATTGGTGAAGTATTCATCCCAGTCAAAGCTTCTCAAGAGCGTTGGTAGGAATTCCCAGTCGGCATTTCTATAGTCCCTATATTGATAGTGAACCGGGGAATTTTTAGGTGTGTGTTTAGTTGTTAGTTGAAGAGATAGGGTGCAGTACAGTATGTTGTGATCACTGTTGTCGAGTTTATCCCCCACCTCTATCGAGATGGGATCTATTTTGTGGCAGAGGACTAAGTCGAGAATATTGTTATGTCGTGTTGGGAGGCGTACGCACTGCTTCCATCCTCCTACATCTATAGCTTCTAGGAGCTCGTCATAGTATCTAGGTCCAGTGTAGATATCCCAGTTCACTCCGGGGAGGTTAAAATCGCCACAAATTATTTTGTAGTCGAATTCCAGAGTAGGTACATGCTCTAGTATTTCTGCGATAACCGTATCATTCGTTTTAGGGCTGCTGGGGTCTCTGTATATACATCCCACTAGAATTTTATTTTCATTCGTGTGGATGCTTATCCACTTAGATTCTGGGAGTTTGTCGATAGTCAGGTTTGTAAAAGTATCGGAGTCAGTGGATTTAGAAGCATATATTAGACAGCCGCCTCCTCTTTTGTCCACTCTATCATTCCTGTGGATGTCATAGTTATCAATTATCAACTTTGTGTCAGGTATATCATTAGTTAACCAAGTTTCAGTTACCAGGATCAGTGTTGGCCGTTCCATGTATACCAAGCTGCGAAGGGAAGTTATTTTGTTAAGGAGAGATCGAGCATTTAAGAGCATAACTTTCAGAAAACCATTTTTGTTGGGAGGGTAATTAGTGGGTTTTCTCGTTACTATCCCTAACTCCTGGTTGCCTATGTTATGTTCGGAGGGATTCTCGGATGAGACATTGTCAGCGTGTCTACTATTCCCTGAACAAACTGTGCTGCAAGAGGGGCTATTGTTTGCTGCAACCGAAAATAATCCTGTTGCATATATTGGTTTCTGGCCTCATTACGTGGGTATCTGGAATCATTCCTCGACATTAGATAGTCTGTTTCACTATTCAGATTGTTATATACAGGACCGAAATAACCTGTTTCTAGGTTGTTTTGAGGGTAGTGCGTGCCAAGTCTTTCGCAGTTGTACATTTGTGGACTCATTTCGTGCATGTACATATAAGGACCGTGAGTCAATCTATACCCGTTATGCCGATGGGGCTTTACGTAACTACTACGAGGGTTCGAGTATGCATTTCCGTTCATATGGTACCTAGTGGTGTCCCGTCTAGTAGCCCGTGTTTTGATTATTTATTCTGGGTCCTGTTCTCAGGTTATATGAGCCTATAGGCATATTACAGCCTAGGCTATTACGGAAATTGTGAGTCTCACTCTGCTGTTTAATCAGCTCGACTCCCCTTGCGTGTCTGCTAGAGCGTGATTTTGTGTAGATAGAGCTTTATTGCTGTTAGCTTTCACCTCGTGCAGTCTGTCATCCACAGTTTGTCTACTAATCTTAGTTCGACGAAGAGCACTTCCACCCTCGTGTTCCGTCTCCTTTATAGGACATTCCGTAATGCGTGCATAGCTCTTTTTTAGGCTCACATGATGCTTGTTGGGCTTGTCACAAGGGAGGTATGTGGACGCCTGTGGAGAGACCTTGGTTTTAGGGGGCTTCTTTTCGGCTTTTACAGTGAGATTATCTTGCTTGACCCTGGATGCAGTGTTATCTGCCGATATTTGTAGGTTATCTGTAGCGGAAGCATCTATGTCTACCTCATGTGCGGGGTCGGTAGCTTTCCTAGGAGTGTTCTCACGAACTTCGAGAACCATTCCAGTGTTACTGCTCCTTTTGGGTTTCCCTTCTCCTTCGCGTGTCGTTTGTTCACCTAGTACAATGCAAGTGTCACTTTGTGCTTCAGTGTCCTTCGATACTTCGGCACTGATGCTGTTCATGATCTGTGGTGTAATCGTCTTCGTATTTAAGGTGTTTTTTAGCTGCTTGTCGTTGGTTGGGGGTTTAGTCCCATAGTATTTTAACATTTTTGAATTTCGTCGTGGAGGCCAAAGCATCCCCAGATTTCCTAAATTGTTTGGCTATTATACAGCTGTCACACCTGAAAAGTATGAAACATGTGCGGTTTGACTCTTTTTTATTTAGTCTAATACACTGACAGGGTGTACTTAAGAGGTCTGCAGCCCTTAACAAGGAGTGCTGAACCGACTTTATGGGCTCATTGTCAGGTATGTTGTACACCATAGCGTCCTGTTCAGAAGCAAGTCTCATAACAACTTCGCTCGACAAATAGTCCATAGCGTTCTCTAGCTCCTTAGCATGTTCCAATTCAGAATCGGTAGTTTAGTCTTCAATTTAAAGAGTTTTCGGAAAGTGAGATCTCCCAGTCCGTTTTTAAGATGCAAGATTGTTTCTGGTACCGGGTCAAGTAGATTTAGTTTCATCCTAAGGTCATTTATTTGTAACTGCATGTCGTTTATGAAGCAGACTAAGTTAGTATTCTCTGCCTATGCTGACAGGATATCTTCCACTTGTATTACAGGGGTTGGCATTATGTTGGAACTGTTTGTATTGGGTGAACTACTAATTATAGCTGATTTTAGGGGTGATAATGCGTTACTAGATAAGCTTAGGCTATTTTCTAAATTACTAGAGTTCCTAAGAATACGCTTGTTAGAGTTCTTGCCCATTATTATTTGTGATAATATAACAGAACTGAAAAATGAATATCAGAAAAACACGTGCAAAAGTGTCACCAAATTCGAACGTACCGCGAGGTATTTAACATAACGTATCCTATATTATTTGATAGGTTAAAATATAAGACGGAAGAAATATACGAAGACATGGCTTCCAAAACCTATGATGTAATAAAAGAAAACTTTCTACAAAGCGTGTTACTTCCATAACCTGATCATTTTATAAATACAACCGAAAAACACCACAGTAATTCACTGCCAGCTAAACGAAAAATTCAGGCGAACTTAAGCGGCTTTTCTCGTACAGTCGAATCCAGATTTAATGGTGACTAAAGGCTCATGACATCAGAATCTTCATTTTAAACTCTGGGTAGTATATTTATCCATACATCTAATCACGAATGACATGTCATCTTCTTGACTGAGTATAGAAAGCCGTGAAAATTTGTGACGCTTGAAGCGAGAATTCAGCTGTATCTCGAGATGCACAGCATTATAGCAAGACCATAGCAGTATCACCTTTAGAAATTCGTCTTTATTTCTTCAGCAGTCAATGGTGAGAAAAGCATAAAGAATTCCCTGTGGTCAACATCAGTTACTTGGATGTCTGATTTCGTGTTGGAGTAATAACAGGCAAACTCCTAAACATTCAGGTGAAGTTCAATCGGATGTCAAGTCAGCAAATCTTGGGTACTAACTCTAAAAATGTAGGAACAATGTTTCAGTCTCCTAGTGGAGAATTCAACCACCCGTACGAAGAAATGAGGTGAAGAATTAAGACCATAAGAACGGAATTTCAAAGTTATGATTTTGCGCTTGATGTTACTATGATTAGTCCCTTTGGTTTCGAGTGCAACATAGGTCTCCAGCGACACATTTCCATTGCATCCTGTTCTCTACAATTGTCTTTAGCTGACTACACGTTGTCTGGTAAGCTCCTATTTCCTCCACGTCACTTTTGATCGCCCAGCTCACCGTTTCTCAGAGCTCCTCATTGCTAATTCTTTCCGGTTGGTCATTCTAATCTTCAGTATGGAGTGAGGGCAGCTGTTGATGAAACCGCACAGTATGCTGTTGGAACCGACTGACTTAGCACTGGTGTTGAAAATCAGGACTTTGCTCTCGATGCTGAGTGCAGAAGGTTTCCAAACTGGTCTCAGAGTAATGAAGGTCAGTTTTGCTTTTTCGACTTTGATTTTGATATTGATATCCTCATCCGTATCGATTGCCAGTAGTTGAAATTATGGTGACCAGATAAGTGAAGGAAGTGAATTCTGACAAATTTACTCTGTTGATAGAGATTGATATTTGTTGTTGTTACTGATGGTCGGTCATCTTCATCACCTCCGTCTTCTCTATGTTCACTCCAAGTCGTGTCTTTGCTGCTTCCTCCACCAGTTTACTGTTTTCTGACCGTAGGTCTTCAAGTTGATGTGACATGAGACTGAGTCCACATCTTCTAGAGCCTTCTTGTCAGTCCAACATATGGTGGTCTGCTCACTGTCAACGGTTTGCCTACCACAATCAGGGATATTATTTGTGCTTGACGAGTAATCCAAAAATTCAAACTGCTTCATTAGTTTATATATGTGTATATATATTGACAGTGACTAGAATCAAATAAAATCGGGAAATATTATAAAAATTAAGGCATAATTTATATTTATAAGAAGAATGCAGAATATCAATATAACTTACTGAAGACAAGATTCTTCTTTATGTGGACGTATACATTTACAAACAATGAACTGTTGGCGAACATTATTTTCTATACATCGACAACCGTCCGCATGAAATGTAGTCACCTGATCGACGCGCACAATAGCGTGGCGACCCAAATTTAATACGCATTTATCCGATTTATTTACACGTTCTTCTGAGCAATCAATTGAAACTCTATTAATAATTGTATCTAAACGTGAACGAATTGGTTTACTGTCAGACAACTTCCATTTGGTGGAAACGGTTTCCAGGACAAATTGTTCACTACTGGTTTGGATACATCGACGTTTTGTTACTGGTACAGGACGGTCTGTAACGTGAGAAAAATGTCTGAAATTTTGCCTACCTTTTCAACTGGGTAGTATAAAGGCAATAAGATTTTAAAACAAGGTCACAGAAGTGATGAAGAAGGATCAGTGTCTTTTATTTTGTACTTAGCTATGTAGGTTAAGCTATTTGGTATGTCCATGTGGTAAAGTAACTCTGTATTCCAACATATTCTATCGGACTGAAAATGAAGATTGTATAAATCAGGTTTCTATTAGCTGACACTCATGAGTGTTACATATCAGAAGTCGAATTTCTGTCTATGCACACCTAACCTTAGAGAATTCTTTCCTGGTTCAATGGCTATTCGAGTGAAAGGAATTCGTTGCCTTGTGAAAACTCTCCACTGTAACACAATTCTTGAAGCTGAGATAATCACTTTAGTGAAAAATCAAAGGGTGTTTTTAATATTACGACCACTTAGAGTGAGAAAAGATATCCCCTTTTGATTAGTGGGCCGAATGAATTTTATCTTGCACATCAACAACTATGAAACACCCGCCTGAAGTATTACGACAGGTCTCAGCGAAATAAACCTCATCGACATGAGATTCAGAGGTAAATTAAGACAGAAATTAAGGAAGGATTATACCCTGCATAAGTCTGATAAAACGGAGAGCAGATCAGTATAAGAACAAGCGATATTCATTGCACGACTAGTTCACTAGTCTAATACACAAAATTTGGGACGACTTGTTGAAGTATCCTTATTGGTGCTATCACAATGGGTGGAGATGAAGTGTCTTAGTCAGGACGAAACGCCTAAAGTGCTTATTAAAACCAATAAGTAGCATCAGTGATGTTTGTCATTTTCTACATGTTTTCGGCTTATTTGAAAAGTATTGTTTGGCTTTCACATTCATTCATCAAATATTTAAGTTTAATGTTGCTGGACGCAATACGATCTCAGGAATACGTGGGTTGACGTGAAGCGAGATGGTATTTCCTGTGTCATTTAAGGAAACGAGACAAATATTCAGCAGTCGAAGCATAAGCATAACATCATAGTGGAAAACTAATCAATAAGTTTATTGAAATTACGCAGTGTGAAGATTTGGAGATAGTGTGCCTTGGTGAACAGCTGAAGTACAAAGCTTCTGCTCTAAAATATGTATATACCAGCATCTGGATAAATCACGAAAAATACCCATTTATTCATAAGTAAAAACACAGTATTTTGTTCAGCGAAGAAACTTATTTGCAACGACTTCATTTTCAGGCTGTACTGTCGTATTTATTCAACTCTATCCCTTATAACATTTTAACTATCGTTATTGTTATCACTTATATGTGTATATTGACTGAGCAATTATTTAGTGCCACTCAATAACTTATCTGGATAAATATTTGTATGAGCCATCTTCCAAACTATTCATCATTTAGATTATGTCATTTAGGCAACAGCCTCATGTCAGATCACGAACTGACATCAGTTAGAGGACCGCTGAAACCCAGAGAGTTCTGGTGTCACCTCATGATCTAAAGTGGAACCGACCAAATTCATGCAAACCAACACTCAGAAGAAAATGGTCGGTTCACTCAATTTTTCTTGGTTAATTATCACCCGTTCAAATTGACATTGATCTCCATCGCAACCGTAACTCGCGCGCTCCTTGAATACGACCTGCATTTTCCTCTCTAACAGGAAATATCCACTTTTGTGGATAATTCAATTGGGAAACCTGATCTTCCTATCGGGCGAATTTTATTCAACCATTTCTTCTTCACCGGGCCTGTGTTTGGTACTTCCCACTGTCTCGAACTACTGCCCAAGCTTCAGGTGCTACTTTTGTAGCAACATCCCCCTCACTCTTTCAAATATACAGGACTTGTTGGTCTGTTACGTGATTGTTGTGAAGCCGAATAACCAGAAATTTACTGGTAAAGTCAAAAGCTTTTACTTATATACGTTATCTTTCTGTTGTGTGCTTTCTACTGTCTTTTGCTGTCAGTCTATTGGACAAAACTCCACTGTCTCTTATTATTTAATCATCGGTATTAATTTAGGAGTAATATGACTATAGATTCTCACCCCAAGATAAGTAATGGGAGACCATACACCGCAGTCACCAGAGCTTCAGCCAAATTAGGCAAACAGGTGAAGGTGATGGAATCTCGCATACCGGTCTTGAAGACCAGGGTAAATATTCCCCGCGTGGACAGATTGTCCATGTCGCCGCAGTCCTACAGTGAAACTGTGAAAAGTCAACTAAGCGGATGTGGCTCCACCCCTGTTAACACGACTAGGTTAATAGAGGCGAGTGGTAAATCTGCACAAAGTGAGAATAGTATAACACCCATATCCACAGTAGGCCTTGAAACAAACAGGAAGGCCAATAAGAAACGTTCACGACGTCGCAAGACGACGAAAACGTTCCCCAAGAAGGCAGACGATTGCAAGGTCTGCAATTCTGTTGTCGAACAAGTAGACTCTGCTTTCGAATGCAACTTTTGTAAGCAATGGGTACATTGTAGATGTGACACCGGGGTACCAAAGGTATATTACGATTTTATGCGTAAGAACCCATGCCATGGTTCCGGTACATATGCCCAAGTTGCCGTCCTAATGCAGCCTCGTGTAGTTCCTCGAAAGCTAAAGATGGCATAGAGGTATCAGAAAAAAACGTGAAACGTTTTACTCCCACCAACTCAGAAAACCGCACAATTGCATGTAAATCGGGGATACCAAAATCCACACCGGTTATACTTGCAATTCCTGCCATAACTGCCCCAGACACAGAGGTTGAAGCACCAAGGGTATCTGTCGCTGGAAAAAGACCCTTACCGTCCACCAGTAAAAGTGGCCACAACACTGCGACACACAATAATACCTAGTTGCACCAGACGAAACAAAACGGTCTTAAGGGGGATGACAAATGTGCGAGGACCGAACCTAAATCCACGGTTAGTAGATCAAACTGCGTTATCCTGTTTAATGTACCAGACTGTAGCAGTAGTCTGCTGGAAAACAGGGCCCTGTTTAATCAGGAACAGTGGTCCAACTTATGTAGCACACTGGGTCTGGACATCCAACCAGTAAAACTATGCAGATTGTATAGGGGCACTGCTGTTCCTCAGGGCAAACCATCCCCACTGAGGGTAACACTAGGCTCTACAGAGGATGCCGAAAAAGTTTTATTGACTTCTCAGGTCCTTTCTATAGGGAGGACCTGCAATATACGTGTTAGGCCAGATAGGCCATGGAAAGAAAGACAGATGGCGAGGGAGTCGCCAGAGCTTATTCCTTCTGCCTCCATGGTTGTTCACGGCATTCCCGAACTGGTAACTGGGAACGCCTGTGAGAAGCACTGTCACGATGTACAGAAATGGAGATGGTTGGCACCCCGGATGGGTCTGGGAAGTTCAGGGGCTGTCTCTATTTTTAGACTGCCTCGACCCACTCACCTAGTGTCAATTAACACTCCACGTCTGTTAGCTGTTAAGTTCAGCTCCCGAGACCACTTGACTACTGCCCTCCAGAGATGGTACGAGACCAAGGACAAGGTCAGCAGACACATTCGCTGCTGCGAGAGCCGGCTTCGTACCCAAAGGAGAGAACAAAACGTTGTCATAGAACATCCCCAACCCCTAGTCACAATACAGCGGTGCAGCACGGACGATGATAGCCAGTGTCATCCAAGTGCTCCGATTGAACTAGAAGAAAAAACGCCAACAGGCCGGTTCCCGGGGAATCGGCCAACTAGTTCGTAGGATAACTCCTCAACCGACAGCCCACATCACGCCAACCACCCCCAATACGGGGACGTGGTGAGACTGACTACCAGTTGCCTGTGCAGTTATGTGAGAGGTCTAAGGGGCAAAATAGCTGAACTTAGATACCTACAATCACAGATGAACTCCAAAATCATAATACTGACTGAAAGCTGGCTAACCCCTACGGTGGCAGACAGCGAAGTCGGTATAGATGATATGGTCCCAGTCAGGCGAGATAGGGATCTGATAGAAGGAGGTGGAGTCGCCATATACGTCGACAAACAGCTCAGATGCGTCCATGCAGTGGACCATCCCCTCATTGAGCTCCCTGACTCCATATGGCGCCATTTCACCGTTGGGTACTGTAAATATCTAGTGGGCAGCATTTATAGATCACCTCCATGTGGAGCAGACCACAACCAGGTACTGCTGAATACAATTTCAGCGACACAAGATATGGGTTATGATCAAATTGTCATAGCTGGCGACTTCACCGCTTCGGCTCTTAACTTGATGACGGGATATGCCCATGATAGATTTGATCGGAATCTGCTGCATACCATCAGGGAGGCCGGATTCACTGAAAATGTCAGAATGGACACTAGACGGGCCCAGATGGGAAGTCTTCTAGACTGGATTACGTGCTCACTAGTGACCAGCTACTAGTGGAAAACGTTCAGATCACGACTCCCATAGGTAGTAGTGACCAAGCGGTCACAACATTCGACATAGTCCTCCGCGAGCGTTTACAGTGGGACAATACACAGCCCTATCTGTGTTATAACAAAGCCAATTACACCGAAGTGCGAAGACTTTTGTCTGAAGCAAATTGGCCAAAATATTGGACAGAGCTTACAGTGGAAGAACACTGGGGAGTGGTAAAGGAGATCATTCACCAGGCGGTCTCAGACACTGTTCCTCTAGTCACACCTAAAGCTAGAAAGCAACGTTCATGGCTAAAAAGGGGGACACAACGCCTTCTACAGGCGAAGCGAAAAGCCTGGTTTGCGTGGCGGGTATCGAAGAGTCAACCCGAACATGAAGTGTACCTCGAACTCAGGAATCGATGTAACATACGAGTCCGGGGTGATAGAAGGACATTTCAGAGAAACCTCGCCAATAAGCTTCTCGTTAACCCCAAAAGCCTATACAGGTTTATGTCTGAAAGAAAACCGACCAACCAGGGAGCTTGCAATCTAGTGGGTCCTGATGGGAAATCTCTGACTAGTCTTGAAATGGCAGAGACATTCAGTCTAGCCTTTCACAGGCAACTGAACAGTAATGAGGATTTTACCCCCACAAAACATCAAGATTACAATGCAAGACCAACGTGCGAAGACCTGCTGGGTACATTTCAAATTACCCCGGCTATGGTACTCGTAAAATTGGGAAAGTTGTCTTCGGGAAAGTCTGCCGGTTGCGATGACATAAGACCATCCGACCTGAAGCAGTGTTCAGAAAGTCTCTGCCAACCCCTAAGTGATCTGTTTCAACACTCCTTTGATGTAGGGAAACTTCCATGTGAATGGAAACGAGCCATCCTATCCCCTATCTTCAAGGGTGGTGACCGGCAGAACGCGACCAGTTACAGACCAGTTGCGCTACTCCCAGTGATATCGAAGATATTGGAAAGTCTCATTGACGACCACATGAGAAAATACTTCGACGGGACTAACCTACTCCATGAAGCACAGCACGGTTTCAGGAGAGGAAGATCCTGTTTGACGAATCTTCTACTAGCTTGGAACGATTGGACACTATCCTGGGACGTAAAGGCACCAGTCCATGTGATCTTTCTCGAATTTGCGAAAGCATTCGACACAGTTCACCATGGTCTGCTCCCTCACAAAATAAGCAAAGCGGGTGTTTCTGGAGCACTTCTCGCATGGCTGGAAGATTATTTAGGCGAGAGAGAATTCTGCACCAAAGTCAACCACATCCGATCATCCTGGCACACCTCGGAATCAGGGGTTCCTCAGGGTTCTATCTTAGGGCCGTTGATGTTTTTGATTTTTATCAACGACCTGCCCTGTCAACTGAGCTGCTCTGCACTTCTTTACGCTGATGACGTAAAGATTTGGAGAGCAATAAACTCATCGGAAGACTCCAACAGATTGCAGGCTGACCTACAAACTCTGGGAGACTGGGCTCTGGCTAACGGAATGCCTTTCAACTTAAAGAAGTGCAAAGTAGTGTAACTTCATTCCGGCACGTCACAGAGTACACCCTTGGTGGTCAGAACTTGAGTTGTGTGCCATCAGAACGCGACCTAGGCCTTACTTTAACAGAAAAGCTAGACACCAGGGTAAATTACACGAGGGACGTCGCCAAAGCTTACGCTACTTTACACTTTATGCATAGGCAGCTGGGAGTTCTTACTCCTGAACTATTCTTAACGTTGTATACGACATACGTGAGGCCACTCCTTGAGGTGCATAATATCATTGCTTCTCCGCTACTCAAAAGGGATGCTAACATGCTAGAAAGTGTCCAGAGACGAGCGACAAAATGGGTGATCGGCCTCCGCAACAAATCATATGAGGAAAGACTGAAGAAATTAAGTCTTTTCACACTTAGTTACCGTAGTCACAGGGGAGACCTCATCACCGTCTATAAGATCTTAAATGACCAGGCCCACCCTAATAAGAGCATCCTGCCATTAAGTGATTATGGGCTTCCACGAGGTAACCCGCTAAGGATAGCACACCAGAGACCAAAGACTCGAGTGCGTTCACATTTCTTCTCACTTCGAGTTTGCCGTCTCTGGAACGCTTTACCGGCGGCCGTAACTACAGCTCCATCTGTGGAGACTTTTAAGCGGAAGCTGGACAATCATGCAGAAATGCAAGGTTTGTGTTTCGATGGCTTATCCTCTTAAAATTTGAAACCACATCGTCAATGGATAAGCATACAAGCTAAATCCCCACGACCCGTCCTGTCTTCTCCCACTGTACCGACTACTCTATCTTTTCTTTCTTTCTTTATTATTTCACCTTAATTGTTTCACTTATCTCAACCTATATTGTCTACACTACAACCTATTATTATTATTATTCTACTTTTATGACTACACCAAATGACCAACGGGTGTTATTTCAAACTCCATTCACGGCAGCAGCTGAGTCCTAACATACTGCACACTACAAACCACAATCTTGACCAATCCTCGCACCACTCTTCTTGGAGTCTACCAGAGCTAAAGCAGTCGAGTGGCGGGATTTACTGAGCATAAGTTCTGGAACCTGTACCTTACAACCAAGAAGCGAGCTCAAAGAAATCACTGGTTTATACTAGCTCGTAATCAGGATATTGGATATGTGTTCTCTACAGAGCTGACGTATACAAATCTGTGTTTATTTATACAAATATTTTTTCTGTGTGTGTTCACTCTCTGTAATATTTATATATATATATTCATTGAATTATCATCCACTTCCAGTTCAGAAAATTGTGTCAAACTAATCACAAAAGCGTTGAACCCCTTCTTACTCTGTATTCTCATAGTGCTATGTATCATTATAATGAAATTTATTATCACAATTGTACTTCTCATCGTCAGTAGCAGAGAAAACAACAGTTCCGCTAGTCTCTCGAAAATTCTAAGAGAAGGAGGAGTACGGTGATCGGAAAATATCGAATTTTAAGTTCACTATGAAACAGTGAGAAGAGTGAATTCACGTAAATTCATGGTTGTTTAGCTATATTGGACAAGGACAGTGCATAGTCCCGCGCAAAATACAGACGACAATTGCTGCCGAAAGACGCTATAGTCAGTTTCAAGGTCATGATGGGTTCCTGCGTCTACTGGTTATATGTTTTCGTGAATTCGTTTTCCATTGAATTTTAAAGGTTTTTTTGAGCGTTCTGCTTGTTTTGGAGTATGTAGGTCAGTTTTCTGTCACTGTATGCTACTAGTAAGGTTGTTTTTAGGGAGAAGTTCCCACTTATTATGTTGGTAGTTAAGGATTATGGTAAACCTGCAATCATTGAGCTAATTCACGTGCACTATGATAGTATAGTAACACTATTTAATAAATGAACTCCCTAACTGGTTTTCCATTGTTTGATAATGTGATTGAACCAGAACTGTGGGATTGTTTTATCCGCATGACCGGCTGTAATTCATCACCTTGTTCTTCTTAATAAGCATTATCGAAGAATAGGTTAGAATAAGTTTAGAATTGTTGTAAGCCTGGGGTGATTACGGTATAGGCAATAAATCGTATTAGTCGCCGTTACTCGCGATATGCTATGAACTAGAAATCTTCGGCTGATAAAACGCATTACATAAGGCACAGATCGGTGTAGTTTGTAACTGACTTGCCAAGCGCTCTCATCAGGAAACAATCAACCAAAGTATGCTTTAAACTGTCGCTCTCAGGCATTTGAAGGGAAAGGAAGTGTAACACAGTTTAGACATAGATGTTTATATTGTGAATACAAATGGAAACAATAAGGTAATGCAAATATTTTCACAAAAATGATCGATTAACAGGGGCACGTCGTAATCTCAAAGTTGTTTGCGGTTCATTTGCTAGCAAAGTGTCCAACCTTCTTGTGAACTCTGCTACTTCCCGCAGTGCAGCATCCGGATTTCTTTGGTTCAGAATGTTGAGACGACGTATTCCATAGGACCGGATGGATCCTTTTTACTGGAATCAACCCGATACCATGTGTTGGATTCCTTTCAAAGAAATAATGAACAACTTAGTTAGTACCTTCATAAATGCATCTAAAGCTTCCTTAAATTGCATCCATGTATAAAATACACAGCAAAGCATTATCCTTTGGAATGTAGCTGTTACATCACACAATATAGATGACACATTCCGTGAAGTAGACGCAGTAGGAGTACTTTGCAACATCATTTAATGGTTCTAACAATTCCTAACGTGCACAACACAATGATTTCAAGTAAATGAACAGTTGTATGCATTTCATTGCTTATATACCACTTTTGTGACATAGGAAATTTACTTTATTTATGTTGACCTAGTATGTGCAATTCCCACAGGTCACTAAACTTAAAACTTAAAAAAGTAGATCACTTAATACATACATATATCTACATGTCCAAAATTAGACACATTATACGTTTAGCAATTTTTATTGAATTCTATTCCCATAGTAACAAAAAATGCATACATCCTATTTTGGACTTAAAATAAATGCATCAAAATTATTGTTAACTTATATTCACTTACTAGACATTCCCATATATCTCAATGTACTTTAAATACTACAAATGCATCCAAATAGCGTGTGACTATCACACTACACTCACACCAAAAAAATTAACACGCCGTTATATTATGGTAAGTTAAGCCTGACATTAAACTGACTGTAACTTTCCGTGTCAAAATAAAGAGACTGCCATTTTTACTTATATTTTAGACCAATAAGAAGCCAGCTAGCCAACAGCCAATCAAAATCTGCCTATATCGCTTTTCATTGCTGCCACTGCAGCCTGAAAGAGGCTATAGTCAGTTTCAAGGTCATGATGAGTTCCTGCGTCGGCTGGTTATGTGTTTCCGTGAATTCGTTTTCCATTGAATTTTAAAGGTTTTTTGAATGTTTTACGCATTTTGCAGTGTGTGTGTCAGTTTTTGTCACTGGATGCTTCTATTAAGCTTATATTTAGCCTGAATTTCCCAGTTATTATGTTGGTAGTTAAAGATTATGGCAAATCTGCAATCATTGAGCCATTTCACGTATACTATTCTAATATACTAACATTATTTAATAAGTAAACTCCCTAACTGTTCGCCATTGTTTGACATGAAACTGTGCGCTGGTTTTCCAGCATGACTGGCACTAAATCAAACCTACTGGGTTTGCTTATTAGCGTTTTTCCAGCCTGACAAGACATATTAAGCATTGAATGCCGTTACTTCAGAGCGAAAAGATTCAATTCGGCACGCAGTTCTTATTAAGCACAACCAGTGGCATTTCAGAACACGGTAGGTAAATAAGACCGTAAAAAGGCATTATCGAGGAATAGGTTAGAATAAGTTTAGAATTGTTGTAAGCTTGGTGGTGCTGTGGTCTAAGTGATAAATCGTATTAATCAACATTATTCAGGATATGCTTAGAACCAGAAATGCTCGGCTGAAAAACGTAGTGTATAAGGCTCAGATCGGTGTAATTTATAGCTGACTGTAAAGCGCTGTCATCACGAAACAAACAACCAAAGTATGCTTTAGACTGTCGCTCTCAGGCATTTGAAGGGAAAGAAAGTGTAACAGCATTGTAGATATACATGTTTTTATTATGGATACAAATGGAAACAATAAGTTAGTACAAACATTTTCACAAGAATAATCGATTAACAGGGGCACGCCGTAATCTTAAAGTTGTTTGTGGATCATTTGTTAGCATATCGTCTAAATTTCTAATGACCTCGTCTATTTTCTGCAGTGTACCATTTGGATTTCTTTGGTTCAGACGGATGAGACGACATCTGAGACGTTCATAAGCATTTCGGAACGCGTTGTTTGGTTCCGGTGCTATGCGGATGGCTCGCGGAATGTTGTCCTCTGTGTTATATAGACGTGTCCACCTCTCACTATTTCTCAGAATATCTAAGAGTAACATTTAAAGAAATGGAACATACCACAGTTTAGATATGAGTTTAAGAACGCCTCAACGACATGTGCACATGGCAAATTGTATGCACAGTATGTCCAACATGTGCATTTCGCCTCATTTCTGTTTACGAAGAAGATGTGACTTCCTTCTGCGTAATTGACTGCGGTGGAAGATATTGAAAGAAAGAACATGCGCCTTTGCAAGTCTAAGACAACTTTCTGGGCAGCAAACGGAGTGAGACACCGTAATTTAGACTGCAGTGAAGTTTGCACCTAGGAGAAATCGTAAATTATCTTGAAACTTACATCGTAATTGTAGTATTTACGAAGCATCCACTGGCCTTGATGTATTTTACGTATGGTTGTGTGGTCAATCCACCTCCATATTTTCCATAGTGTCAGTTCCAGCGGATCACCTTTACGTAAATACCTTTTCAACTGCCTATGAGCGTTCTCCACTCTGTTGTTAGTATTGTTCCCCATACTGATGGTGAACCGGTTGCATGATGCGGCCCAATATTTCCGTGTCCTTAGCCAGTACCTTCTAACGTAAGCACCAGCCTCGGCGTCTATAATACTTATGAGGTTGAGGTAATTCCAAAACCTTCGGCAATAAATTGTGATTTGTTAACCTACCTGTCATAACTGCGCGTGTGCGCCATTCGATACAACCATTTTTTAACACGTTGATTTGGGAACTGTTTTCGCTATGTTAGTTAACGGGAATGAAACTTACCCTCCTTCTGAATGCCTGGCATACATGGAAAAGACATAAAATAATGCTGCACCTGGGGAATTCCTCCTTTATAGCTTTGATCTGTGCAGTTGCACAGTCGACAGTGAATGTTTGTGTTTTCGATATATCACCCATAAATCCCTTAAACGTTTGCAATATCTCCTTCATATCTGCAAACCGTTCCCTCCTAGTAACAGCAAACAAAACAGTCCTTCCTCTTCCGAATCCATCAGTCACAACAAACTGATATAAAGGCCATCTGTAATAAATTTGGGGAAGGAATTAGACCCTTTTGTACTGCAACTTACCCCATCTTATTCGTTTTATAGGTAGAATCAATTCCAACTACTTCTGGAAACTTATGATAGAGGTCTATCATATCATTACGCGCGAAAATAATTTTCGATACAAAGTCTGCATTGTCCTGCAGAACACTAACTGGACCTGTCTGCCTCAGTCGATGAAGAAGGTCTTCTAAACTACCGATTTCTACTCTACTGTCCCATTTATTTTGATACGACTTACGTTTATTCATCATAGCTCGCATGTTTTTAATATCATTATACAGGAGCACTTTGCTGAATTTCTCATGCGCAAAATCCATGACTTCATGGACATCAGTGTTCCTTTCAATGAACGGTTGTACAACTGTCATTTCTTCAGATGATAGCCGACGTCTAGATACATCGGTGGACATGAAACTTGCTGTGCATGGATGGTTATGCACAGTTTGGTAATTTGTTATTTTGTATCCGTCGGATGTACGCCGTACCATAATTGTTGACTCACATGAAGTACTTTTGAACCTTAAAATTTTCAAAATTTACAAGCACAGTCGACTTACCCTCTGTTCCTAAAGCCAGCCCCTCGGGGAGCACGTATACATCCAAAAGTGCATTTAAATCTCACAAACTTATATTCCATAGGATCGGATGAATCCTTTTTACTTGAATCAACCCGATAAGATGTGTTGGATTCCTTTCAAATAAATAATGAACAACTTAGTTAGTACCTTCATAAAATCGTTAAAAGCTTCCTTAAACTGTACCCACGTATAAAATACGCAGCAGAGCATTATTCTTCCGAATGTAGCTGTTACATCACACAATAGAGATGACACATTACGTGAAGTAGAGGCAGTAGGAGTATTTGACAACATCATTTAGTGGTTTCCTAACGAACACAACACAATGATTTCAAGTAAATGAACTATAGTATATATTTCAGTGCTTATATACCACTGTTGTGACCTAGTAAATTTAGCTGATTTATACTTACCTGTAAAGCACATATGACAGGCCACTGAACTGACAACTTAAAAGGTGTGCTAATTAAATACTCATTAAGTGTCTAGAAATTGCGGTTGAATCACATTCTTCTAGTAAGCGAAAATGCACACATCCTATTTCACACTTAAAATATGTGTATCAAAATTACCGTTGTCTCATATTCACTTACTTAACATTCTCAGACATCTCAATGAGTCATGTTCGTCTAGTAGGCAAAAATGCACATATCCTATTTTAGACTTAAAATAAATGTATCAATATATGTACTGTTGATTTATATTGACTTAATATACAATTTCAGATATCTTAATGTACCTTTATGTACCACTAATGCATCCAAATAGCCTGTGAATCATCACACTACACTCACACCCATAAAATTAACACGTGATTATATTATGGTAAAGTACGTTCAATTAAACTGCCTGTAAATTTCCGTGTCAAAATAACAAATTACCGCTTAATTTATATTTTAGACCAATAAGAAGCCAGTTAGCCAACAGCCAATAAAAATCTGCCTATATCGCTTTTCCTAATCGAATCTAACTTCTAATTAATCGCAGTTTGTATGAATTGTGCTTTAGTTCGTTAAACTGACATTTTGCACATTTCTCGAAGTCTTCAGAAACGTTATCTCGAAATGAGTGTAAGTGGTAGCATAGCTTATGTTTTGGTCTTGACTGTATACTGCTAAGTGAAGTCTTAACGTATTTACGTCACATAGTATATGATTTCTCGTGAAGTAATCATGACATTTGTGTTGGACCTAAATATAATTTCGTATAGCTTCTGAAATAGTTGAAAATGACACTCTTCCAACAGAACTCTTCATCTCACTCCCTCTCGAAAATCAGATATTTCTGACGATTTCTGACGTGGTTAACATAGAAACTATCTATCTCCCCACATGTTGTTTGACTCACCAAGGCCACCTAATTGACCTCATAATGACTTGTCACCCTTTTGTGAATTTAGAAAAGATACCCATCCTTTTTTCATTATGCTTTGGTAGCAGATCTAGGAACCAGTGAAGACCTATCAGCAACGTGCATTCCACTTTGTTTTTCAGGCTATGTTGTAGAAGTTTATGACAGTGTGAATAAATCTTACCTTCGAATAGACGGAAATTCTGATAATATCTGATAACTAATGATTGCAATAGGCTGTTTGGCCATTTTATTTATTATATATAAGTTCTCAGCATTCAGCAAATAGTGCAGTTAGTTCAAGATCCTCTCACGCAGACTCCGTTTTCATTGAAACCAATCCCTTTGCTGATTCTAGTGGGGAGGGCGATGTAGGACATAAGATCTCATGAAAGTAATGACAGAATATTCCACCTCCCTTTATAATCTCTAACTTTAGAGGTCTAAGATGGTTGCCTCTTGATGTCTGGATTATTTTAAGGCAGCAGATTCATGTAAACACGTCCAAAATCAGATGTGTGATACTTTTCCTTGCGGTATAGTGGGAGTGTTAGAGGCAGATTGGACTCCATTTTAGGTTTCAAAGGTAAAATATTTTCCAAGATTATTAAGCTCCGGCTTTCTTCATTTAAAGTTTGATTCTAAACTTAAATAATTGGGGCCGCTGTATAAGCCCAAGGTATGCGGCCAGAAATCGTCATCGCTTGCGTATATTGTCATGTTACGCTGGACTATATCTACGCTATTTGTCTGTCTAAGCCAGCATCTCTACCCAGCGGTACGCATGCGCAAACACATTTCGTATTTTGAAACGTCTGTTTTGACTTGACTCACTAATTGTCTCCCAGTGCACGTCAAATAAGTACATAGGGGCCGACGGTTTAAAAATGCGTATTATAGAATTGCTTTGTTCCTACTTCCTCTTGAATCCCTTGTCTACTAATGGATGGTCTTGCCAAAAACCCAATCATTTTTATGTCTAAGGAACCGGTCTAACTGAGTAGATGGCCACATAGCAATCCTGCGTTTACTTCTAGGGAAACAAAGTTAAATTCCTTCAAGCAACACAAGTAAATAGCTTCCCGAAACTGAATATATGCGATGCAGATCAGTTTGCCCACTTGTGTAAAAACGGAATTCGATCATCTCATTGAACAGTTTCAGCTACAAATATTTGTCTGGTATGAAGAAATGTAGACTACAGGAAACTTATTTTAGGAGGAATGATATCTCTAGTGGCTTGTAAAAGTTGTTTTTATGGAACACGTTGAGACGGCCGAAAAGAAACGTACATGGCAGAACTCATCGTTTAAACTATGTGCAGTTTATGAAATACTCGCTCTGAAACTCACAAATCAACAGATGAAGCATCTTGTACCTCACTGCTGTGCGTAAAATTTATGTGGAGTATACGCTACTAACATGTGGTGAGCACTTAATCCTGGATGGATAAAACTCAGCTTTTGCCACCCTGGTAAATGCGACACCTGTAATATCTGCGTTTTAAACATCCTAATATCAACAGCACATGAGCAAGCTGTATCAACTTTATTCGTTCTTTACTGTTTAAGTCATTTAACTTCATCTCACCTGCTTATTCGGGTGTGTGATTAGCTTTCCATTTACTGGCATGAGGACTTTCAGCGTGTAACTACTGTAAAGTGATTTTGGCTCTCTTGAATTGCGTTGGTATATTTACTAGTGAGGCATAAATTCAGACGCTAGATGTCATCACTCCAGGAAATGAATGAAATAGACGGAGGACAGTGTGTCTGACGGTCGAAAGCGCACCACTAACCCTTGCTCATATCCTTCAGTATTCTGCGTAACCTGGTTCTTTTGAGAAACTCAGGTTAGAAAAAGAGAAACAATAAAGTAGAATGCTTCAAATAATGTATTACACGAGAAGAGGTTTAGTCAGATCTCAATGATCACATCTCGATGAAATCAAAACGAAATGCAGGAACGTCAGTAAATCTACCGAATAATGACAGTGCTGCCTGCCCATCACATAGACACAAGATTCACTGGTGCAAAATAAGACACTACGCAGTGAAAGGTAATTGCCTAGTCGCAGTTGCTTAATGCTTTGTATTCACGAGGTAGGCAAATTTTTGTGAACGAAAATCAAGTCATGAAACAGATAATTCTGACAGACGGTGGCTCTGGACTTAACATCAGAACTACACTCAGAATTTTCTTCAATCTATATAGTGGCATTAATGACTCTGAAGTTATTGAGGTGGGGCAAAGTTAATCTATAGTGACCCAAAGAATGAGGACTCATGATTTACCTTCAAGCTACCACTGATAAAAACCAGTGGTTTTCACACTAAAATAACTTTTGTTTACAAGCGATATAACAACGTTATTTCCCGCTGGGCCAACGCGTTATCCAACTGGTGAGATACTTTTAAGGTCATTATGGCGTTCACACTCCTGACTAGCTATACGAAGAATTGACGTGAAATGAATAGGGATAGTTCTCTACATTTTTTTACCAAACTCAGGAAAAATCCATCAGACTTTGAGTTATACTGAGTTACAGTAAACTACCGTTTCGGTTGTTTGAAGCGGGCGTTAGGAATTGTAGGTCACGCCTACAACATGATTCGTAGTGTCATTCGTGGTCGTGCAAGTTCACGATTATTCAGCGTAAGTGGACCTATACTGACTTTTTTATAAATATCAGCTTGGATGATCTTTTTGACATTTGATTTAAGGCGTTATTATCTCCTGTCAAGCTTCATACTTTGGTGCGTATCGTAGTAGGTATTCCACCTATGTCGCTGATTCTGTTGAACAGTAGTAGCTTCGGGTGTTTTCCAAATTGCAGTTCTGTAGAAGACTCGGAGTTTTTTTTGACGGATGTGTTCATAGAGTTGGTTATGCCAACACATGATTGTGTGTTTGACAAAATTAAGGGCAACAGTAAAGAACAATTGCCACAATCAAATAACCTTGGACTAATCTGTCATATTCTTCTATGTGGAATGTAGCATTTTTGGTATAGAAGGTATATTTACGTAATAGAAACGAATCGCATAGCACATATGTGCCCAATATCAAAAAAACGGGTCCTAATTTTTATACGACTAGAAAACGGTCATTTTCTTTTATATGCCAATGGAATTTGTATGAGTACCAGTTTTAGGATCCACAAATCCTGATGAATGATTGAATTTATAATGAATTTACCCTGATGATGATAGTCAGTGCTTAACATTTGAAATGGATGCCGTCGATAACCGTCACTTTTTGATGTGGTTGTGTTCTCTGAGCTGGTTAGTTAATTTGCGAAGCTTTTATTACCCTACTAGGCAACATCTTCAGCGCATACTTCAGTTCAAAGACTTCAAACTGAAGTATGCGTTGAAGATGTTGCTTAGTAGGGCAATGAAAGCTTCGCAAATTAACTAACCAGCTCAGAGAACACAACCACATCAAAATCATCCACCTGAGCTACAAATCATCTCCGTCATATAACCGTCAGTGTAACCCGAGTTAAAGGTAGGCTTAGGCCCTGACCCTAAATCAGAGTGAAGTTTACAACGAAGAGTATGAAAAGCATCCTTTTGCAATGTTAAGCGACCTTAATGGCTGCTCTAAGGTCATTTGACTGTGGTATCTATTCTTTACTCCTGCCAGTTTAAGTTAACCCTGGGTGAATTTCTTAGAGGGTACATCTGTATCAGTTGTAAATCATTAAATCCATATGAAGCTCATAGTTCAGACTTAATGAATTTTCATATGTATTACTTCATATTGAAACATGTATCAACGGTGCCTGTAGCTAATTAGATAAATTTATATTGTATGAGAAAGGTTACTATGTACTTCGTTACAAATTTTAACATCATGTAAACACCAGAGTAGTAGTTTTACGAGCAGGCTTGGGTGAATCTGTAAAGAAGCTAGTGCAACCTTTGAACCATACCTCTTTATATACGAGTTGCACTAAAGTCAATGACCGTGAAAGTATTCGAATGAATCATAGATCCAATTAGTTAGTCCTCTTGGAAACACTAACGAGCTTCAGAATTTTTAATTTGTTGACAACATTTAACGGCAGCAATTAATGTTGCAAGGCGCATGCAGGAAAATCGTTGGTTTTCCGTTACTGATAATTAGTAAGATAGCATATAATAATGCCCTTCATCAGCGTGGATGAGATTAGCAAGGAGGCACAAACGCTAATGATCACATGTGAACTGTCCTATAACTGCTTCCAGAATACAATGTGAAGGGACTTGGCAGGATTTGTACTTTGATGAATGTTTCTGTAGGAAATAATTCATCGTATTGACTCGTGGTTATTTACTGTTAAGTGTGAGTCAAGAGGCAAATAGGCTCACTTGAACTGTTGAACTTGATATTTCCGACTTGAGTTCTTGCATATTGTCAGGAATCAGATTGATAAATTTTCAAAATCTATGTATTTGATTTAGTTTTCTTGTACAAAGAGGCACATTAAGATTGCAGCCTTTTTCACTCACATTGGTAAAATAGAGGAACAAAAATCACTCATAATTTTTGTTTATTGTTTTAGAACTTATATAGCACTGTAGGTTATGATGATACCCTTCATGTGCAATGAAAAAGTAACGACGAAAAACAGTTATCACACCAACGGATCATGGTAATATAATTTTCAAATAAGCGCAATAACTAAGTGTGACTGTGGCGTGGTATAGGCTAGAGCTTGTCTTCCGATGTTATTGTTTCATGGATATACGTGTAGTTGGAAGGGCTAGTTGTTGTAACTTTTATTGTCGTCTTTAAATTACCTGATGATTCATATCACGAATATCATCTATATATGTGAAAAACATTTAACACTATTTATGTTACACTTTATCGTGAAGAAACACAGTGGACCCATCTGCCTATATATGACTTTACTACTAGTAGCTACCGTTATTATACACCTCGTTTGTATTGATTAAGTCATGTGTAACAATTAAAATTGGTTATTCATGCTTTACGTTTGCTTTTACCGCTACTTTGCTCCATGAATTTTCAGTTAATAGAGATATTACTATACTACTTTTTCTCCCTAATGTTGGCTAATTTGAAAAATGTGATTTCTCAGAAAACTGTATTTTTGATTGTTTCCTTCGTTGTTTTATGTTTTCATTCTATTAGGTATTTGCTAGTAGTCGGGAGTATACAACACGAACACCAGTGAATACAGGAATATTATTTGTCCCTGAGAAAGAGGCATGGGTTGTTGAAAGACTGGGGAAATTCTACAAAACTCTGAAGCCGGTTAGTATTCAGAGATTCTTTTACTGACATCTTATTGCAGGGGCTCAATTTTTGTATTCCTATAGTGGATCGCATTGCTTATGTGCAGTCACTGAAGGAAGTTGCCATAGAGATTCCAGACCAGTCAGCAATAACATCAGGTAATCAGAAAGTTAAATTTGGGAATTAATTTATAAACTAGACAAGCGAAAAGTACTTTTTCGGATTAAGTCTTCATTAGGCTTATATATATATGTATATATATATATATAAACCTAATGAAGTCTCAATCCGAAAGAGTGCTTTTCGCTTCTCTGGTTTATATATATATATATATAATACCTTAGAGTCAAAACCACATGATAGGGGAGAATCGAAACTGGGAGAAAGAAACCAAATGCATTACTACAGACTATATAGATTTAAGTTTACCGGGAGTGCTTGCTTATTTGCAGCGGGCGTTGACTGAACTGCACGAATTTACCCATTTCCTTTTTGTATTTCATGACATCAGTTTCCTTTGTGTAGATACCTGGGTAGTACCAGTTGCTCTATAAACAAACCGAACCTCCCATCACCGAGAATTCTTGTCTTTATTACCTCATTCTAATACCACTTCCTAAACTCCTTTTCCAAAGACTGTTGCCAACTATCATAGAGGGTCTAAATCATTTCTAGTCTCGCGAAATCATATCAACTTTGGAGTAAAGGTTGTCCGGCGGAAACTATTGTATCTTTGACTGGGTGTGTATGTATTACACTAATCAAGTAATGTTTATTTACGTAGCCTCACCTGACTAATCTGTTCACTCATCACACTTAATTCTAGTTCTATTTGTAATGAATAACACTTATTCACGTAATGGGGAAATAGAGGAATAGAAATGGAGTGTCATTCAATAAGCGCTTGGTCTGTATTTTGTGAGCAATAGACCATATCTATTGTGTAACAGCTGATAATACTAGGTGGCTGCCCAAACCTCAGCAGCCGAGATGGAGGACCCATAAATCAATAGCTGAAAGTCAAATGTGCAGATCAATGAGCCACAGCTCCGTACAAGTAGATGCATGTAAAACATTTTACAAAACGACATCATTACAAATGGCTACACCTTGCTACATCCGTAAAGGCATAACTGAGGAGTTCTAAATTGGTATAAAAGAAATACGGCTTACTGTACATTGACTAGTACCTTTGTTATGAAAACCCCTGAATTTTGACTTAAACTCTTGCCTAATGATATATGATAGTACCTGAGCGTCTATGTTGACACAATTATTTTAAAAATCTGCTTTCCAGATAACGTTGTTCTCCAGTTGAATGGTGTTCTATTTCTGAAGGTGAAGGATCCCTACTTAGCATCTTATGGTGTGTCGGAGGCTGAATTTGCAATTACCCAGGTACACTTTTTGTTGATTTTTAATCGCTCTTGATTTAAATTTATTGTGTTAGTCAAGTTATTTGACAACCACTTGCAGTTCTATGCAGTTGGTCATGGGCCACATTCGTTGTATGAGGGCTAGTGATATTACCTGCTTGTGCAAAGCTTAGTAGATGGAGTGGGGTTTCGGCCTGCTTCTCAGTTGTTGAAAGTCGAGCGCATAGACCAGTGAGTCACAGCCCCACAATTTATTGTTAATTCACTGACTGACCGACAGACATCAACTTAGGACTCTGTATAAGAGTTCATTAATTTAAGTTACCACAAATCAGAAAACCACATGTAAAAGTAGAGAAAACGAACATAATGAAGGCGAAGATTACTGAACATTTTCATGATTAGAAGATGGTCTCCAACCATTGGTTCTTAAAATCTCGAGGACTCTAAACAAGTACTTTACACTATCCTGTGTAGCTCAAATCATTTTAAATCGTATGAGAGTAGTAGTTGGACTGTGAGTAGAGAATTTTTTCTGCATCATGTGTCACAGTTTGTTAAATGTAGTAGTATGAAGGTTATCTACACAACTTCTGTTTATCGTCTATGCAGTTCCAGTGCCCTGTATTGTCTCTACCACTAAACCGTTCAGAT
Source organism: Trichobilharzia szidati (assembly GCA_944472155.2). Taxonomy (NCBI): domain Eukaryota; kingdom Metazoa; phylum Platyhelminthes; class Trematoda; order Strigeidida; family Schistosomatidae; genus Trichobilharzia; species Trichobilharzia szidati. The sequence goes on along the minus strand of OX235279.1, from coordinate 25,961,012 downwards.
CGTATAAATCCTACATTTTTGATAAACAGTCATTTAAGTCAAAACAGTTGTTTCATTCCTATCTATGGAGTTATTAAAGCATAAACTATTAGCTGGCATAATAATAGTACGTTTTAATAACAGTCTAGTGATGTGATGCTGTAACAGCAGAAGGCAAAACTCAGAAGCTAAGGTATATTTTCAAGTGATCGAACCGCTGTATTTACAGTATTATATTCTTAAACCAATCATTGATCGTGTGATTTTGGTTTACATTAAATAAAGTGAAACAGAATGTTCAAATACGTAGAGTTCTGTTGCTAATGCAGTATTGATCTGTGGGAATATATGAGAATAATATTCCGTTGGAATACATTGTCTGTATCACACCACCGCGTCGGTGGCACAGCGGTTAGGACGCTCGCCGACCATGCATATGGTCCGGGGTTCGATCCCCGGCCGGCGCACTCCTTTACCTCACTAAGCCAGAAATAGGCTGGTGAAGAGGAAAGGTTGGGCATGAGGTTAGCAACCCCATCCTGTAAAACTAAGCACTGCTACAGAAACTTCAAGACTCTAGCTTGAAGCCCTATGTTCCACTGGGAACGTGAAGGAATAAAAAAAAATCACACCACCACAATTCTATTAATCTATAAGCTGGTATAAAACAAACTGACAGTTTTTACAATCAATATATTTGACTAGCATATGTGTGCGCTAATAACCTGTTCTTTGTGGATCATACTTTAATGTTTAAAAACAACGAATATTGCAATTTATGCTTCTATTTAAGCGTTAGGGCTCACTAGGATTTAAGTGCATCTTTCAGTCATTATCAGTCGTTTTCTCTGTATTTGAATAATGTGATGATCAATAGCTTTTGTGATTGATGTTTAAGTTGGCACTGTTCAACTTTTGTATCAGCAGTTTGGCTTGATAAGTATCATCACATACAACAAATTTATCATGTACTTACGTTGAATAGAACGCTTTCCCGTCGTTCGTGGATTTCAGGGTGTTATTTTGTCGATGAAGCATATAAACTGTCAATCATCCTTTGTTGTTACATGATGTAAATTCATTTCAAAGCCTAGTACATGTAAGTATTCTGAATTACTGAGTCATATAACTCTCAGTACGAAGGAATGATTATAGCACTTGTCTTATTATTTGCATCAACCCACCTATTGTTTCACTTGCAGTATTTGCCTTTTGTCAGTCATCATAATCAGCGCTAAAACAATATGTATATATGTATTTTTACTTCCTGAGTTTCAGGCTTCAAGCCTCGATGTTTCAGTAGCCATGGCTTTGTTTTAACGGGGTGGGTTACTAGCTTCATAATCATTCTTCCCTCCTTTTTCTGGGCTCACTATTATTATTATTATTGTTCCCTTGGGTTCCTAGTGGAACATAGGGCTTCAACTACACGTCTCTACTTGTTTCTGTCTTCTGCTGTACTTTCCGTCTGCATCCATGTTAGTCCATACTGTTTCAGCTCCTCTTCACACGATCTCCATGTCACCCTTGGACGTTCAACTCGTCGCTTCCCTTTCACGTTTCTCTGCTCTAATATACAATTATGAGTGGTCGCGGCAAAGGTGGAAAGTCTCGAGCGAAGGCGAAGACTCGGTCTACTCGTGCTGGTCTTCAGTTCCCAGTTGGTCGTGTACATCGTCTTCTACGCAAGGGGAACTACGCTGAACGTGTCGGTGCTGGAGCGCCCGTCTACTTGGCAGCTGTCCTCGAGTACCTGGCCGCTGAAGTGCTTGAATTGGCTGGCAATGCCGAGCGTGACAACAAGAAGACCCGTATCATCCCTCGTCACTTGCAACTGGCCATCCGCAACGATGAGGAGTTGAACAAACTGCTCGGTGGTGTTACCATCGCCCAAGGTGGTTCCCTTGTTCCCTTTCCCACTCTAGGGCCTGACGCGCGATGTCACCCAGTGGCCTCCTCAGTGAGTGTCAAATCCATCTCCACTTTCTCCTGCATATTTGTTGGGCGATTGGTTCTTGTTTTGTTCCTTCCCATAGTTTCTTGTTGGTGATTCTTTCCGGCCATCTGATCTTCAGTATAGAGCGAAGACAGATAGTTGTTGATAAAGGTCTGCAGCAGGCTGTTGGAAATATTCTCTGTGACCCGCCGCCAAGTTTCTGATCCGTATGGAAGAACTAACTGACTTGACGTTTGTATTGAAAATCCGAATTTTGTTGTTGATGCTGAGTGACGAAGATTTCCAGATTGGTTTCAGGTTGATGAATGTGTTTCTCGCCTTTCCGATTCTCGATTTGACATCCTCGTCCGTTCCTCCTGTAGTTGAGACAATGCTCCCTAGATAAGTGAAAGAAGTAACCTCTTTCAAATCCCTCCCGTTGATGGTGATTGGCGGTGGATGTTGTTGCTGTTGTTGTCGGTTGGTTGGTAATTTTCATGACCTCCGTTTTGTATATGTTCACCTGGAGTCCTGTCTTTGCTGCTTCTTCGACGAGTTTGTCGGTTTTCGCTTGTAAGTCTTCGAATTTGTGTGACATGAAACATAAATCATCCGCGAAATCCAGGTCTTCTAGATTCTTCACGTCGGTCCAGGATATCCCTGTCTTCTCGTTTCCCACTGTCTGGCGCATAATCCAGTTTACCACAATTAGGAATATCATTGGTGATAATAATCACCCTTGTCTGACTCCTGTGTTTACTCCAAACGCCTCGCTGAGTTTTCCGTTGTAGATCACTTGTCATGTGCCGTTGTCATACAGCTGTTGAATAAGGTTGATGAATATTTGGGGTACGCCGTAGTACTCGAGTAGTTTCCAAATTACTTCGCGGTCAACGCTGTCGAAGGCCTTCTCGAAGTCTATAAAGTTGAGGTAGAGGTTTGATTGCCATTCCATGCTTTGTTCGATGATAATGCGTAGAGTTGCAATTTGGTCAGAACATGATTTGCCTTTCCTGAATCCAGCTTGTTCTGGTCGGAGTTCTGTATCCAGTGCGTCCTTTATTCCCTCCAGGATGATGCGACTGCGGATCTTACTTGGCGTCGACAGGAGCATGACTCCTCGCCAGTTCTTGCAGAGTCTTAGGTCGCCCTTCTTTGGTAGTTTCACGAGGTAACCTTTCCTCCAGTCAGTAGGCACCTTTCCCTCCTTCCAGACCTTTTGCAATAATGGAGTCAGCATACTTACTATTGGGCAGTAGAATAGGTGAGGCTTAGGAATGCGTCGGCTGGGAATCGAACCCCGGGTCATTTATGTGGCTAGCGAGCATTCTACCGCTGAACCACCGACGCATATCATAACTCACTTTACTGTAATTTGATAGATGAATATCTGTCACTTCTTTTTGTTTTATTCTGTACTGTTACTTTGTTCAAATATCTTTTGCTATTTTTTTCTCCTGACAATAATTCTTCTAGTTAGCACAAACAATAATGCGATCAGAAATTGGTAAAATTATTCTGGACAATGTCTTCAGAGAACGAGAAGCATTAAACATGCAAATTGTACAAGCTTTAGGCAAAGCATCTGAACCATGGGGTATTGAATGTTTACGTTATGAAATTCGTAAGTGAAGAAAAAATAAAATACCATTTATTGTGGATATAATATTTCTAGGTGATGTTCAAGTACCACAGAAGATTAAAGAAGCTATGCAAATGCAAGTTGAAGCTGAAAGAAAGAAACGTGCATCTATTTTGGAGTCAGAAGGTCAACGTGAATCTGCTATCAATCGTGCTGAAGGTCTTAAACGTAGTCAGGTATTAGAGTCAGAAGGTCGTCGAATAGAGATTGTAAATAGAGCTGAAGGTAAATATATTTCCAACACTATGTGTGATACTTTTTTTCCATAAAGAATTTAATCACAAAGGAAAATTAAATTCGTAATTATAGGATTTTGGAAAGCAAGAGTAAAGTTAACGAATATATGTAGATATCCCCATGACTAGATCATAAAACAGACTGGGGAGCGAAAAGGCAGGCATACGTGGGACTGATGAGAAGACACTGAAAAGGTTTGAACTTCGCGAATGATTTGTGTATTATACCACACAAATTTGACCGAAGAAGCAGAGAAGACAAGATTTAAAGTAAACGTAGAGAAGACAGATGTGAGAGAGAAATCTGAAGGAAATCATCTTGTTCACTCACCGCCAGGGCAATATCGTTTCAGCTACAGGTGGCACGTATGAGGATGTGGAAATTCAAGATGGACCTTCATTAATCTGAAATAAGTACGGAAATCTATTGTAACCAGCATAAGGAATGAAATTCGGGTTATCAACACTAATATCAAATCAGTCATTGCTTCTATATGGATCAGAGAATCGGCATAAGCGTTACCGAAAGGTTTTCTGATAAACTTCTGCAAACTTTCATTAACGCCTGCCCTTTTCATTCCATACGGAAGCTAGGATAGCCAGAAAGGGTTAGCTTCAAACAACTCTGGCAACGAACCACCCAAGTACCTATTGTCCAACATATATGCCGACGGAAACGGAGATGGAATGGACATACTCTGGAGAGATCGTTGAGTGAAATCACGTACCAGGCCATCGAGCGGAACCTGATTGGGAAACGACGAGTTGGACGAGTGTTCGAGGATGTATAATAAGATGAGCAATATTGAGTTTAGGCGTCTAGTAGTTCTAGGTAAGGAGGGGAAATTAGTCGACGAGGTTGTTAGGGCATGTGCTACACATGCCTAGCCATCACCTTCCTCGACGGGCAATTTTAGATGAAATAGGGTCAGGTTGGAAAAGAGCTAGTGGTGGTCAAACCAAAACATGGCTTCATCAGTCAATGAAATCCACAACAGTTAGTTTAAGCCAGTCAGCCACGTAGGGAGGTTTAGACTGCTGTCTGGTTGGGGTCCTCGAGATGGTAAAAACCAGTGAAGGCTGGAGACAAATGGTGATATGGCTCAAAATCGTTCTCAATGGTTGACGCAGATATATCCACTCCTTGTGATTTATAATGTCTAATAAAATTCTGTTGTTTCTGCCTCAAATTCCTGTTTATTATCTCTCTTTTGAATCTCTGTTGTTCACTGTCTTCTCTTGCTTTGTGTACTACATGGAGGTAGTGTGGTAACTCGAACTACTGGACATCTGTGCCAAGTTCTGTATTGAAACCAATCAGTCAGTCAGTCAGTCCAAGGATGACATGGAAAATACCAAGTGAGGAGGAAATGAAGGCTTGTAGGTGCGGGTGTAGCCAGCCAGCTGAAGACGATGACTGTAGAGAACAGGGTGAAATGGTGATGTGCAGCTAAAGCTGTGTGTTCCCCTCGGAACCCAAGGGAATAATAGTGATAAAATATCTATGCATATATATCTCTTACGGGAGAAAGCCATTCGAAAGTTACCAGGAAAGCACACTGTATTGGATGATCTTAGTAGGTTTTTATGAAGAATTTTCGCACCGTTGTTATCTTTAGGATCAAGGTTCTTCAGGAAAAGTTTTTTCACTATATTATATGTATTTGCTCAGTGGTGTTCTGTAGCTCTGATTTACTGTCTATAAATAAATGCAGGTGGATACTATTTTGATTATACTTATCCAAAGATTCTGTAGTTACCATCAATAGTCTCCGGAGTTCTGTTATCTTTCGAACATCTTTGATGGAATTGTATAGATAAGATTCCTCTTCTTATGTCTGAACAAATAACATCGTCGTAATGGGAAAGAGTTTCGTTTCTGCATTTTCTGTCTTTTCATTAGTTAGTTAGATAGTTGGTTCTAATTCCCAAGAGGCTGTAACTGATTGGCTGGCTGGCTGAGTTTCAATGTAGAACTTAGCACATAAATGCAGTGGTTCAATTGTTCACACTGCATATAGTAAGGAGTTTGTGAATCTTAATTTTTCGCCTGTCTTTTATATTTCGCGTTATTGTCAAAATAACTCATTATTAATGTCTTAAGTTTAACGAATAATGCGAAACTTCCTAATGTAGTTATTAAGGATTGTGATGATGTGAAAAATCCATGATAAATTGTTAGAGCTGGACGAACATAATGAACAATATTTATCTTCAGTCTGATCTATAAGTCTCCAGTGTTATCACCAATAATAATTATTCATTCATTCATTCTTTGTGTTGCATGTGGATCAAAGAGCTTCAGCACTAGGTTCTCTGCCATCGCTTTCAACTGACTCGTCGACTACCCACAAGCCTTCATCTCATCTCCACATGGTCTTCTCTATATCACTGTTGGATCCACGCCAAACTCATCGATTCCCACGTGGACGCCGCTTGATAGCCTGAGGTGTAATGTCACTAGACGATCTCCTTAGCGTATGTCCAATTCATCTCCGTTTCTTTCTGCGTATTTATTGGTTCTTACTTGGTTCACTGCACTGTCAGAGGTCCTTGTTGCTTATCCTTTCAGGCCGGCCATCTGATCTTCAGTAGTGAACCAACGAAGGCAGACGTTGATAAAAGTCTGCAACATATCGGGGGTGATTTTGACTGCGCGCATACCAATTCTCTGAACCATATAGAATTATTGACTTGACATAAATGTTAAAAATTCGAATCTTGTTCCTTGTGCCTTATGCTATAGATGTCCATATTAATATCAGAGTAATAAAGCTTTGTCTTACTTTTGGGATCCTGGTTAATCTTGACATCTTCATCGGTGCCACCACCTGTTACTGGATAGAAGAGACGACTATTTTCAGATTTCTCCTTTTGATAGTTATCTGTGTCTTCACCTCAGTCTTCTCTGAGGTTGTGTTTTCCCTACTCATTCTGCTATCAATTACTTCTATTATTTTTTATTTTACCATAAATTAGTTTTAATCCTTGTCTTAATGTTTTTTCCAATATTTTTTTTAGGTGAAGCTGAGGCTATGCAACGTCTTGCTGAAGCTCGAGCTATATCTATTCAAACTGTTGCGTGTGCTATTGCTGGCAAGGTACGTTAACTCTATGTAGTTAGTACATAATACAACTCATTGGGGCATTTGTTTTTGTTGTGGGGTATCAGTAACTCACCCGGAACAGATTTTTCATGTATCAGGCTATGAGCCGCACATATTGTGTGATAGCTGATGGTACTGCCCAGTTGCGCATGCTAAAGTGGGTAGGAAGGGACTGGAGTCTAGTCTGCACATACAACAGATGTGGTACAAACTTATATCGTAAACTACAAATGTATTTTATTTTGTGGAAATTCGCTTTTGATTACTTGTTATCTCACATGATTTTACGACTGAATAATTTCATCATTGATGTCTAGATTTATTTTATCCCTTCACATTCTCAGTGGAGCATAGGCCTGTAAGCTTGAGCTTTGAAGTTCCAGTAGCGGTAAATTTATTTTCATGCAGTCACGTTGCTAGCCTCACGCCCAAGCTTCCCTCCTTACTGGGCTTACTACTGACTAAGTGAGTTTTAGGAGTACATCAACCGGGAATCGAGCCCCGGACCACTTGCATGGTGGGCTAACATTCCACAACTGAACCATTGATGCACACATCTAGAATAGTTAACGCGAATTTAAAAAAAGTAAAATGCAATGAAATGGCAAAGTCCTTGTGCTTATAGAAGGGATCAACTATGAATGATACACAGTTTAACAGCTGAGCTTCTGCTGTTATGATACCGGTTTTCCTACTTCCGATTAGCGGCGGATTCTACAACGCTTTCTACGATGAATGAATGAAAGCTAAGAAGGTATGCTATAAAAATCAAGTTTCAAAGTTGTGAAGTTACATTTGACAAGAACCGTTTTTACGAGAATTACATGGATTTGAATTCTACCGCAGTATTCAAGCTCCACAAATATATTGATTTTAGATGTATTGGTTTTCGTAAATGAGAGGAATGTACTATTCCTTTAAGTAGTAACTTCTTGAAAGCTTTATGTGTTTATGGAAGTGTGTCGACGGTCTCTGCTTCCTGTCTGAAGTAGATTTCCTCTTGGAATAGCTGAAGCAGAAGAACCATTAGTATTGGGTGACTGCAAAACGCAGGGACAACTGCTTGAGGCTATTCACATACACCCTTCTTGGTGTAATTTTTGAAGATTTACATCCAGCTAGAGACCACCGCAAGGTAACTGGCGATGTACAAACGTTTGGGTCCACCTTTCCTAAGTCTACTTCTAGAAAGCGGTATAGACATTCTAAGTTGTATGTGCAATTTTTGAATAGGATGGAACAGTACACCGTTATCGAATTTCACTTTTAACTAAAAATATTCAAAATTGTTTACTGGATTTTGTTTTAGCGTGGAGCAGATGCTGTACAACTTGCAGTAGCTGAACAGTATATAAATGCTTTCAATTCCTTGGCTAAAACAACCAATACAGTGTTATTACCATCAAATAGTGGTGATGTTGCATCTATGGTTACACAAGTGAGTTTAATAGTTTCTAAATGGTATTCTCGTCTTTTTTCTTTTTTTCTTAAGTACTTTTCTATATCGAATCACACAGGTTATTATCTCATTCTTTTTCACCCAGTGAACTGTATAGTATGAAATAAATAAATGTACAAGGTTGTACACTATTGCAAGGGTGTTATCAGAATATATGGATAGAGTATGGACCCGCCTTATTTTCTACCTTTATTTTTATAAAACTTCAGTTCTACTCTGTGTATTATCACTGAGGTGTATCTTTACTCCTCTTATGCAAGTATAACTCTACAAGTAACTGTAATACCTCAGTAGTAACGTTTTCAGTTACAGAATTAACTCGGTGTGATGTCAGTTTAAATCCCTGTGTAGGCAGGCATCAGTACCATCAAAGTTGGAGATACACCTTTTTCGATGAGTGTTGATAAGCACGAGACTTATTGATTGCTTGGAACTATCTAGTAATCAACTAAAAGTGCTCTACGATGGGAATCCGGTCACCAGGAAAGACTTGTCAGTGTGATTAATCACTGTTAGTGTTAAGACATTTTAACCAAACGCATGTGGTTTTTTTTGTCTCTGTTAACAACAGTAGGTATGTTAGGAGAAAGATTCTATCTAATTTCAGTATACTTGTATGTTATTATATGCTTTACCTTCACAATAGGTTATTTGGCTACAAAACATACGGTTGATTTAATCGACTACCGATTTTCCTCTTTGAAACCATTTCTAAAATTGTCGAGCCTCTTGCATTCATTTGGTATGAAACATATTTTCGAGCACATGAATAACCTTTTTTGTATTATACTGTCACATTTGAATGCTGAATCCCCCCCCCTGGACAATGAGTAAACGAAGTGATGAAATGCATCTGGGACCTATTGAAAGCCACTATAAACTCTTTTTTATACAAATACGAGAACAACATTGTTTTGTAGTCCCTTCCTCTGAAAAAGAGGCTTCCACAAAGTCCAGTTTCAGAGCGTGTAATGACTATGAAACATGTTTGCTTTAGAAAAAAACAAACCCATACATGAGATCTAGAATAAAGCCAGAACAACAAACTAACCAGGACATGCGTTACACATACCTAGTCGCCGTCCTCGACAAGCAATGTTAGCTGACATAGGATGAAGTTGGAGAAGAGCCTAATGGTGGTCAAACCAAAAACATGCCATCACTCCATGAAATTATCGACAGTTAGTTTGAGCCACACAGGGAGTTGTAGACTGTCTGGTTGGCATCATAAGGATTCTAATGGCAAGAGACAATTGGTGATATGGTTCGAAATCATTCTCAATGGCTCAGGTGCATTCATGCCTTGTGATCTTCTATATTCATTAAACCCTATTGTTTTCTTATTTCACTACTTTTCCGTTGCATTTCTACTGTTTATTGTTCTTTTGAATCTCTTTTCCCTCTCTTTCAACTTCTTTTGTGGGATACGTGGAGTGTGGCAACCCAAACTGCTGCACTTCTGTGGAAAGTTCTATGTTGGAACCAGTCAGTGATTATCGAAGTAGACTGGAACTAACTTATACTTTAATTATTAAAAATGATTTTAAGACATCAATTTCTTGCCTAATATCTGTCTACCAGATGATGAGCGGTTGTACTATTTAAAGGCTTTTACACGTTTCTGTTGCAAGTTCCTTGGAATTTGTTCAGACATTCAAATATAAATTCTTCTTCTTTTTGATATATGCGCTTTGTCACATACATGTAAATTTGTATATGCCCTTAGGGGTAACATAGAAGGAGAACTTAACAACCATGAACTGTTTCAATAAGTAAATTATTCATTAAATAGTGACTAACGAGGCAGCTGGATAATTTCTTTAGAGCGCATCATTTATTCTGTACTCAATTATTTTGGATATTTCATTGCCTTTCACTGCAAGCTTTAGGAAGACAAATTTCTTCTCAGTTGTACAAAATGTTACTTTTATACTTAGTAATCTCTTGTATTTATCAACACAAATTTTAGCGAGTTGATCATAAAGTGTTTTTCTTTCGAATAAAGTCTTTCAGTAGGGTAGAAGATTGTCCTCAACAGAAGTCTACTTATAGCTTATTGAACAAAAGCTATTGAAATTCAGATATGGTTCATTCTAGAATTCTTTGTGTGGTTTTAGTAACACCTGGACAATTGTTATTTCCCAGCTGCTCACATCGTGGAAGTTGAAATAGAAACAGCATTAGTGTTGAGTGGCTAAAGAGCCCAGTGGGCAGCTTCTTGAGAATGGTCACACACACAGCCTTCTTGAGGCGATTTATGGAGTTGTGTTCATACGAAGACCTTACGGTTGGCTAGAGACTGCCGCAAATTAAGTCGGGAGGTAAAAATTTTGGGATCGATCTTTTCTAACTCCCTCTCCAAAGTGGAGAGGCAGCAGCATTATTGACATGCTGGTCAGCTGAGGGCGAGAGCACCTTACTGCCGTTACATCCTTATTCCCCAGTAGCAGGACTTTATCCACCTACTCTCAGCATAATGTAAATGCTCTACACTATTATGGTAATTTCTTTTAGTCTAACTGCTATCTAACCAGGCTTTTGACATGATGATAGGACCTGTAGGAACTTTAATTCCAGCCAGTGTAGCTCATTGGGTCATTGCTGTATGCAAGGCCAACCATCACATCAAGGTAGCAAGTATCATCCATTGGGTCAGAATTCTCTTCACGATGGATGGTACGATCGTATATTTTCATTTTCAGTTTCGTAAAAGTCCTATATGCATAAAATCGAACTTCTCACTTTATTCGTATACCATGGTGAATTTGTATGTTTGTCTATGCGATTTGTTAAATAGACCACCCTATCTATTGTACTGTTGTGTAATTCTCACTTTTTTCATTTCAAAATGGTTTTTTTTTCAGGCGTTATCAATATTCAAGAGTTTAGACAAATCAGGATCATCAGGATCTACCAGTGATGGCAATGATGATGATGGTGGTGGAGATAACAACAAGCCGTCCACATCAAAAACTGACAACACTTGTGATATGGAATTACAGGGTGGTACACGACCTATTACTTGTCGATTTCCATCAAGGAATAGATCAAACAAACCGTCAACTCATGCAGAGACTGATGTCAATACTGCTACCGGTGCTTCTGCTGCTGCTACTGCTTTAGCTGGTGATTATAATGTTGGGAATGATCATAGTCGACAAGCAGACGACGACGAAGAAATACACACCAGTAGAAAATATCTCAATAGGAATTAAAACAAGCATAATCCCAATAATAATGACCAATAATAATCACACTACTTGATGATCCTTATTGTTTTTGCAGTTGATGATTGAAAAGAAAGGTGACTGTTCTGTAAACTCGGTGGTGTTAAATGATATTTCAGTTGTGTAATATAAAAATTCCTGTTACTTATATATATATATGCACATATATACCTGCATATATTCCTGTTTTTAGTTCCTCTTATGTAATCCCTGTGTGCGTGTGTGTGTGCCTGCGTGTAAGTGCGGAAACGATGCAACCGAGATTGTGTCATCTGTGTATATCATCTCTTCTTAAAGAGTATGTGATGAAATACAATTTATTTATTTTTTATTCTTCCTTTCTTTTGAACTAAAATAGAGGCATGAATTAATTTCTTATTGTGGCGAGTGCTACTGATAAGATTTATCAGTAGTATATACAGAGATTTTAATAGGCATAAAAAAAACAGCAAATAGCAGGGAGATACATTTGATTTCAGCCAAGGCAAATAATAAAGCGTTATGGAAATACATAGAGGACGTGAAAGGAACATAAAGAAACACAACAGAAAGTCCAGGAGTAACACAACACGAAGATCTGTGCAAATGGTGCGTTGAAGATAAGGTATACATAATTTGGCTATATTGAGATAGCAATTAACGTAATAAGTGTTCCTTTACCAAGTTTTCCGTCTTCTACCGTTTCATTATTATCATTGTAGTGTCAGAAGTGAATGACAGTTGTTGTTTTTATTTTGATAAGCATGTTACAGTTTTCAGTGTCGTTATTATTATTATTCTCTTTCGTTCTGAGTGGAACATAGAGCTTCAACAACACATCTCCATTTTGTTCTGTTTTTTGCCGTCCTCTTCAGCTGGCTCCATGGTTGACCAAACTCTCTCATCTCTTCCTCACACGATCTCCACTATGTCACCTTCGCACCGACCACCCGCTCGGCGCTTCCCACTTGGATTTCACTCGAGAGCCTGGCGTGCGATGTCGTTCGGCGGCCTCCTCAATGTATGCCCGATCCATCTCCACTTTCTCCTACATATATGTTGAGTGATTGGCTCTCGCCTGTTGGTTTGTTCCCAGCCAAAGTTTCTTGTTGCTAATTCTTTCTGGCCATTTGATCTTCAGTATGGAGCCAGCGAAGGCAGCTGTTGATAAAAGTCTGTAACTTGTTGGAAATCCTTTTCGTGACTAACACGCAGTGCAAGTTTCTGACCCGTATGAAAGGACCGACTTGACATTGGTGTTGAAAATGCGAATCTTGTTCTTTATGCTGGCTGAGTGCGGAAGATTTCCAAACTGGTTTCAGGTTGATGAAGGTGTATCTTGCCTTTCCGATTCTGACAAGCCTTGAAATCTTCATCCGTCCCGCCTGTGGTTGAAACTATGCTTCATAGATAAGTGAAGGAAGTAACCTCTGTTAAATCTCTCCGGTTGATGGTGGTTGGTGCTGGTTTTTGTTGCTGTTGGTTGGTTATCTTCATCGCCTCCGTCTTCTCTATGTTCACTTGGAGTCCTGTCTTCTCTGGCTGCTTCTTCAGCCAGTCTGTTGCTTTTCTCCTGTAAGTCTTTGAGTTTGTGTGACATTAGACATAAATCATCTGCGACATCCAGATCTTCTAGAGTCTTCCTATCAGTGGTCCAGCGTATTCCTGTCTCCTCACTCCCAATGCGCAGTCTGGCGCATAATCCAGTCCACCACAATTAAGAATATCATCGATGATGATAGGCAGTCAGCCTTGTCTTACTCCTGTATTCACTTCGAACGCCTCGCTGAGTTTTCCGTTGTGGATCACTTGACACGTGGCACTGTCATATAGCTGTTGAATGAAGTTGACAAAGACTTGAGGTACGCCGTAGTGTTGAAGTAGTTTCCAAATTACTTCTCCGTCAACGCTGTCTTTCAAAGGCCTTTTCGAAGTTGATGAAGTTGAGGTAGAGGTTTGACTGCCTTGTTAGATGATGATGCGTAGAGTTGCAATTTGAACAGCACATGGTTTGCCTTTCGTGAATCCAGCTTGTTCCTGGGTGCGAAGTTTTGTCTCCAGTGCATCCTTTATTCTCTCCAGGATGATGCGACTTAGTATTTTACTTGGCGTGGACAAGAGCATTATTCCACGCCAGTCAGTTCTTGCAGAGGTTGGCCTTCTTTTTCAGTTTGACGAGGTAGCCCTTCTTCCAATCAGTAGGCGCCTTTCCTTCTTTTCAAACTTTTAAAGTGATGGAGTGAGAACATCTGCTGTAATCTGTGGAGCCGTCTTCAGTGCTTGGGGAGGAATGCCGTCTGGTCCTGCTGCCTTCCAGACTGGTATTCAGTAGCTTTATTGCATTGAGGATTTCTTCTTTCGTTGGAGGAGTGGTATCCACTGGAATTTCTGTGTGTGCTATTGGTGGTATTTCTGGGCGAGCTGCCAATGGTGGTCGACTCAAGAGTCCTTTAAAGTGATCAGCCCATTGTTTGATTTGTTTCACCTCCTTGGTGATCAGGTTACCTTGAGCATCTATTATTGGTTTCATCAGTGTCGTTAATGAATCTTTTTGAAGGGTATACACTTTCCTCTCATCGGCTTAAACACTTGACTTTCAGGTAATCGATTTTAGGTTTGAATTCTGCTTCATCTATTTCAGCTTGAAAATGTGTGGTTGATATTCTAATACGGAAAAGATCTGTCCGGGGTTGTTGACTTCGGACACATCTGTCAATCATCGTTAACGCAATCATCGCCGTACTTATATCCTATAGTCATGGTTTTTTTTAGTGTTATCGAACGGAGTGATTCAACACTAGTTGGGGGAGGGGAAGGAATTTTACAAACAGTTTTGTAGTATTTTGAAGGATGTATTACTAATCTGAAGGAACAAAATATATCCCGGTGGGAAGACCATATGTATTATTGATATAAAAGGATAAGACTTGGGCACTTTGGTAAAATATAATTCCATTATGGATAAAATTTTTATTTTGATAAAATCACACAGTGTTATACAGTTATATTTACTAATGACCACGTTTCGAGCACAATTTATTGCCACTCATTATTATATCAAGACATTCATACAACTTTCTTGCTTCATTTATACACATGAGTAAAATTGTTGATTATTCATTTGAATAAAATCAATATAAGATAGTGTACATTCAGAAATAATATTAGTGTTATCAATAAAATACAATCAGATGGGAAATAAGATGTTTTTATAGTCAAAATAAGTAACTTCTTAGAATGTTATAATGTGAATTGAATACATTTTAACATTATTTATCATCCTCCCCTGATTTGACTGGTAATAATACTGTCTTCCATATCTCTGGTATTTGCATTGAGTCATTTCTGTTGCATGTGTTGGGTGTAGACTCGATGAACCAGGATTCAGTAATCAATCTCTCTCGCTCTCCACCTACCTATATTACTTCTTAGAATTTTAACCCTATCCCACCCTATTGTGTGGTTGTGTGTTAATGCATGCAGTGCTATTGCTGAGATTTTTTTCTAAATTGTTCTTCTTTGTGGGAGCAGTCACTCTAACCTTATCTAAATTCTTATATCCTGATAATCTCACTACTCCTGATCTACTAGTTTGACCTATGTAGTTGACCTAATTCACACTCATTGCAAGGTATTTTGTAAATTGCATTATTTTGTTTAATTGGATCCACCGGGTCCTTCAACCTACAGAGCTTGTCCTACCTGAGTGAGTTTGTAGGTTTGAATGCCACCCTAATTCCTGCTTTATTGAGAATCCTACTATATGGGGTCTCAGATGTCCCCTCCTTATATGGTAAAACTACTGTAGATGCCTTATATTCTTTCTTATTTATGTTATCATTATTAGTGCCTTGATATGATTATGAGCGGCAATAAATTGTACTCGAGGCGTGGTCATCAGTAAATATTACTGTGTAACAACACTGTGTGATTTTATCAAAATATAAAATTTTTATCCATAATGGGAAATATATCCTCATAGTTCAGCACTGATATATATATATATATATATATATATATATATATATATAGCCACTAATGTATTGTACGAAAGTACAATAGTTCAAGTTGTCACACTTTATGAAAGCATACATAAAGGTAGAAAAAGGAGAAAAGAAACTACAGTGGATTGGCAATGTACTAGTTAATGAATGTTTACACGGCGAATATCGAGGATTTAATAAGATCTGGGAAGAATCTGAGACTGAAAGGTCCACAAGCATTAAACAGTGCGATTGCGCATCATCTCTTAGACACTGGTCATATTGTAGACAACCTGAAGTCGTTCAAAATAATCAACAAGCAAAAGAAACCTAGCTTGCTATGCTTTGCTGAAGCAATTGCTATCAAACGACTTAAACCAAATCTATGTACGCAGAAAGAGACAGTGGTGAATCTTGCACTGCCCTGGTGATAACAAAATATACAACTTTTATGAGTCACCCTTTTTCTTGTTTAGAAAACTCTACTCTCTCATCTAAACATGACTCACCCTACCTTGTTCTTTTTTATTCTTTTTTTCTATTGGATATTAGATAAAACATTTTCTTTAGTTACGTAATCTACTTTTTGTTATACTCTTTCTAGCTAAACTTTGTTTCTGTACACACACATATATATGCAACTCTGTTTTTGTTTCCAAGCCTAATTGTCTAATTATTCTATAAATAGTCAGTGTTTGTAACTCCTCCCGACCGATAGCTGCTACCTTGACGTGGTGGTCGGGCTTGAACACTGCAATGACCCAACAAGCTATACTGGCTGGAACTTATGTTCCTGCAGGTCCTACCATGCCAGAAAGGTTGTTTGGATAGCAGTTAGACTAAAAGCAGTTACCCAATCCAATCCTATGATTTCAAATAAATCACAAAATATCATGCCGGATCGGTTGGGGCCCGGATTAACAACGACCGCGCTTTCTGCTGCCGTGTCACAGGGCAGAAGTGATAAATACGCTACTGAGACACACCAAATAAAAAAGAACAAACAAAAACAGGCCGTGTGTGACCGGCCTCAAGCAGTTGTCTCCTGGGCTCTGCGGTCACGCAACCAACTTCCACGGTGTGGGCAGCCGGGAAGTAGCAATCGCCCTCACAATCCGAAGTGCACGCGAAACCCCTCTAATCCTCGCTCATCTTTGTCTTCATCTTCATCTCTATTATCTTGCCTTCCTTCTACTAATGCAACTCCTCTACTTGTTGGCTCTTCACTTCCCCTTCACTCTGTGTGCACTGATAACGATGGAAGCCAAAAAGCCACCACTGATGGTCTCCTAAAGCCACGCCACCAATTTTATATAGGAGCATTTAATGTTAGGACACTTTGCCAAATAGGACAACAAGCATCACTAGCCAAGACTCTGGCATCCCGAGCCATTGATGTATGTTGTGTTTCAGAAACACGCATACAAGACCCAAGTGTGGTTATTCACCTAACCCCACCTGGCCAACAGGATGAATCTGCAAAATTCACCTTGAGGGTGTCAGGAGATGCGACGGCTAGCTCACGAGGATTAGCTGGTGTTGGGATAGCTTTAAGTACTAGAGCAGAAAAGACATTACTTGACTGGATCCCGGTAGATAGCCGAATGTGTGCTGTCCGCCTGAACGGATCAGTGAAAAGGAGAAAGGACTGCACTACTCGCCGATGCCTTTTCGTAATCTCCGCCTACGCCCCCACTGACTGCAGTTCGGATGAAACGAAGGATGAGTTCTACCAAAAGCTGTCCAGTTTGCTGCGAAAGGCTAGACGCTCAGATATAGTCGTTTTAGCTGGTGACTTTAATGCTCAAGTAGGGAAATTGTGTCAATCTGAGAAGAATGTTGGTGGCACAT